>OZ023268.1:148801966-149140611 GCA_964006375.1 Tillus elongatus
CCTTCAACACTGTCAGAGAGACCCCTAGAGAACCAAAACAATGCAAATTCCCCTGCAACTACAATTCCTAGTAGTCCTAATCCTGTCCAACAAACGATGGCTTCAGAATTAACAAGAAAACAAGAGGTTGATGGTCCCAGTACATCTACTCCAAGGGTTTCAACTAACAATCCTCGTCAAAAACAAAAACGGCTTCGACGTGTCTCAGATGACGACAGTTCTGACGATGAAAATGAATGGCAACCATCCGAATCTTCGACTTCTGAAACCAGTGAATCATCGGACGAAGAGTTGGAGGCTAACAAGTCTAGATCGTTTACTGAAATATTGAAAACACCAGAACTACCTGCCAAGTCTAAAGCACCACCCAAAAAGGCAATAAACTATCGAGCTGTCAAAGTTGTTAAATGGTTGTTTGCGGAGAAGAAGTTAAGTCAAAAGGAACCATCAATTGCCAAAAAAAGAGCGCCTCAGTCCAAACAACAAACAGCCAATTTAGATAGAGCTACGTGCAGTGGCGTTGCAACTCCTCGAAAGGAATCATGGTACTGCCCCCTTTGTAAAGAAGATAAACAAGAAGACATGAGGCAGTGTACTGTTTGCCAGACTTGGGTTCATGAAGAGTGCTGTGGGCTGATGGCCAAAGATGTCATACCCTTTTTTAGGTGCCCGTCATGCGAAGAGAGTGAATGAAGTTTAAGTTATCTAACTCGTTATCTAACTTAAGCTTTTTTACAATGTTCAAGTTCATGTACAAGTGTTTAAGTTTTTCTTTTGATTAATAAGAATTATTAATAACTATATTTTCTGGATCATTTAATTTCTCTTAAGTTTCTTTTAGGGTGCCCATAATTAGAACTTGATGCTCCTAATATGGGCACTTGATTTAATTTTTTTATGGGTGACTGTTTCAGAATAAAGACATATTTTTCAAATTCTGTGTATGATTTTGTATTCGTTCTGACCTAAAGAGCAAACCATTTTTTTTCTTTGGCTTAATCTTAATCGATAAAGTTATTAATTGATATAATGCTTAGGGGTGCCCATATTTAGGTTACTTACCTTATATATATATATATATATATATATATATATATATATATATATATATATATATATATATATATATATATATATATATATATATATATATATATATATATATATATATATAGTATTAAATTTTTGTGACGGTAATAGTGTTATTTATCAAAAAATTGTGGAAACGCCGTCAGTTTCAAATTCTTCTAAACACATTCTTTTATTACTTAAGGTTTCACAGTGTAAAATAGAAGAATTTGAAATTACTTTAAACGAAAATTTAATAAACCTAAAGAAAGATAATAATTTTAGAAATCACTATCCCTTCTTATATTTCCTAGACAAAAACAAAAAACAAATTCAATTAAACAATATTTAGCTTTATATGTCAGTTTGGCATTTATTAGACTTCACTCAAATTCATCAAAAGGTTTTCTTTTATGTTTGTTATTAGATAAATAGTTTAGTAAAACTCATGTTATATGTAAGTATTTTAAACTTTTATATTTTTTCCACGTAAATTGTAAACTTTTTTCTTTCCATGTTGTAGCCTTGATAAAGGAATAAATTTTTCCGAAAGCTCGGCCTATAATAAAGAGTTTTATTCCACAACTGACGGCGTTCCCACAATTTTTTGATAAATATATATATATATATATATATATATATATATATATATATATATATATATATATATATATATATATATATATATATATATATATATATATGAATCCGAGCGATAACTCAAAAAATACTAAACTGATTTCAGTGAAATTTGGCAAAAATCTTCTATGGGCGAAAACCGAGGTCGAGTTCGTTAATCAGCCTTTATGCTCAAGTTTTTCCGATGGAAAATTGGGAAAAACTATTAGTAAACGCTATACTCTGTCCTTGGGGTTATGCCTTGGTTTATTGCCATTTTAACCATTTGGTGTGCTTTCCGCACAGTTGATCATATATCTTTAAGAGAAAGGGAGGGTAGAAGCAGGCGTGGGCGAGTTAATGATACCGTATTGCAAAGTGGTGTTGCGTTTAATTGTTTTGTTGACAACGGAAATAAAATAATTATGGAACAATTTTCGTATAATTTTGTTATATTATAGAATGACATATAATATCAGCATATTAAGTACAAATGAAATGACTTATAGATACAAGAAGGCATTTATTTAAAAAATGCTAATATAAACGGATAAACTACATTAGAATATTAATAGGAGTATTTCAGACAAATTCACACATTCGTACATGAGTTAAACAACCATTATTGTTATTTTATATGAAGACAAGCACAAATTGCGCGTTCACGATGATCGTATTATTTATTTATACTCGCAGCTACATCGGTGCAAATAACGACGACATTGTTGTTAATTATCCTCTATTGATGTTGTAAGAAGAAGGTGCGCGTTTGTACTGAATATGTGTGTATGTGTATTTGTATGCAGCAGAACACAGCAACAATAAGAGACTGTGGGATTATGAAAAGTTGCTTCAGCCATCGGGCATGGTCTCTCGGATGTGGTGAGCTTCTGAAGATGCCTATAAAAGATCCGCACAGTCATTCTTCGGCAATATTCTCACAACAAAACACATTTGATCAAGCGATGACTTGTCAGTGCCGACTTGTGGAGCTCAGGGATTTGTGACCTCTGGATTCAAGGTTGTGTGTTTGTGTGTTGACAGCCACAGTCTTCACTGATAAATATTTCCTCTTGTGCTTACAAGACGATTACGGCAGATAGGTAATATTAAAAAATATTTGGTCCAGTCTGCTTTACAACTCCCAAAATGAATATAACTTTTACAGTCAAGGAAAGTTTGTAATTTATTTGAAGCACTTTTATAAAAGTATCGTGAATGACATGTTTGTGACAAACATTTTTCACTTTATGCGCTCTATTCATTGAAAAGGATTCAGAAAGAATGCTGAGTGTAATGGACTGTGTGTTTAAAAGAATTACACTAAAAAAATGACGAAAGCAAAAGTAATGATTTGACTTCAAAAAGTTCAAAAAGAAGCTATTAAACTTACACCAAATAAATGTTCAGGTACCTTGCAAATAATATTACGCATTGTGGTAAATACGTAAATATAGCAAGCAATCTAAGATGGCACAGCAAGCATCCAATAGACAAAGGACTCTTCTCAATAATAAATATTATAACATGGAACTGAAGAGGTTCATCAAGGCATAAGTATGGATTGTTAAAACGTATGAGGCAGAAAGCTTCACTTTAAATAAACCACATATGAAGAGAAACGAGGCTTTTGCAATGTGCTAGTGTATATAAAAACGAATTAAGAAGAAGTGGAGTAGAAGAAGTGAGAGCAGAAGGATGCTCGCTGGCAGAAATTGATAAGGCAAAATTTGTTGCACATTGTCTAAGACGTAGTAAATTCCTGACAAAATTAAATCTGTAATTGACGCACTATTACATTTTATTGGAGATGAAGAGGTGTATTTTTCAGCACCGTAAAGGCATGTCGCAAGAAGAGTGTTCTGCGAACCCTTAAGTTTCAGCTTCAACCGTTATTATCCATCATTTTACTCAAATATTTCCAGAAATTTTATTTTGAATAGACTATTTTTTTAATGCTTCGGCGGTAGTTTTAATTAGGTTTATGGTATAACGGTCTATAATTTTTAGCTAATTTTCGTAAAAAAATCGTTAATTTGGAGACCGCGACTTTTGAATTTTAAAAAGGTTTTTTTAAAATGAGTGCAAACTAGGCCCCTAGAATCTATATCCGGGTTTAGTTTCAGTTTTTATCTGTTTACATATATACAGTGTGACGCATTTCTACGGTAAAGCTGAATATAATTGTTATTATACAAGATACGAGAAAAAGCTGTAGATGTCAATTATAGTCTTAAGCTGTATTTTATAAAATTATTTTGACGATCACAGGCTGGCCCATAAGTCGTTAGTGATACCTACAAATGTTTTTCGAACACCCTTATATTATGGAATTCTTGCATCTTTTAACGAAATATGATGCATGTTTGTAAGAAAAAAATCTAAACGTAAGTAAGTGCGTTTTGGTGGCGAATTTTCATTAAATGTTTCAAATTTCAATAACTTAATTTGCTATTAACCTAAGGTTTGTTGGCTAGGAAACCGGTTTCCTCGGAAAAATTTTAAGTTTACTTCTAGAAAATTTTAGCACATTTTCAAACAATAAGTTACTTTGATAAAATATGGTACATTGTTTTAACTATATAGGTTATACTGGTAACCAGATTGATGCCTGCTTGCATTAGAGAGACATATTTGTTATTAAAAACATTTTTTATGAGCATTCACTTCCATAACGCACTTGCTGCGTCCAGGCTTTTTAATCCTTTCAAATCCACATCATCAACCACTACCAGTATGTATAAAAAACACAATTTGTTAAATGTGTTTGGCTAAAGAAATATAGAAACATTTAGGAAAATAACACTAGAAACTTGACCAATGCATTATTGGCTTTTAATTTTAAATAATATTAAATATAAAGAGGTATGCACATTTTACAAATAATCAGTGTTGTTGATGTATTTGCTAACATAATTACGATAAATACGAAGACGAACCTCGTGTGTTATTATTCTGGCAAGGTATACATATGTCTTGAATGGGCAATGGGCAGACAGGGACAGGATGGACATGGACATGCAGAGTCAGACTGTGGTAATGGTAAGTCGGCGGGCGACCAGCGTTCTCTTTTACAGGCACCCAAGCATTCAGACAACAGTAGCAGCTATCGACCACTTCCTCTCAGATTTAACATTGTCTTTTATGGTATGACCACAAGCACTAACAACTATGTATGTACATTGTACGTACATCTTGTGCATGTGGTAACTACACAGATCGAGAGGATGGTACACCAAAATATTATATTACCTTTAAAAATAACTGTCACAAAAATGTTTTGCTACAAACCGTTTGAGATTCCACCTTATACATTATGTTATATTATACAGCACAAGTCGAAAATTTCTTGTATGCACATAATATGCAATATTTTCCAACAAACAATAATAATAATAATAATTACTTTGGAAAAGTTATCATAAGTTTTCCTTGTATTGTTGTAAAAGTATCCAAAGTAGTGATTATAAATATGAAATACGGATGTAGAGATTTTTCTCTGGGTTCACAATTGTGTATTTAGTATGGAATGCTTTCACCAAGTAAGGGCAACAATAATTAATGAATTATAGATATTATTTATTTTCTTATTTTTTGGCCCTACTCATTAACAGTTCTGATGACTGGTGAACGGTTTTAGGCCGCTTTAAATTTGGTTGAGACCAGATGATGTTTTCGTTGGCTTAGCCCTGGCCTTCGTACGGGGTAAGAATATGTTGGGAATTAGTTAATTACGTGAATCAATGTAACATAAAATAGACGGGAGGCAGCAAATGGGTTATGGTAGCGGATTTGCATAAGAACGAGTTTCCATCAAAAAATGTTAGTTAAATAATTTGAAATAATAGTAAAAAGTGTGTGTGGAAAAAAGTAAATATAAATACATTATACGAAGAAGAACGTGCATTTTATGATATGTCATAACACAAGTTATAGTAACGCATGTTTATGTCAAACAATGTTTAAAAATTTTCTTTAAATTGGCATTTGGATTTTCTCATATAACAAGGAGAAAAAAGAATGATTCAATGCAGAAAGTGCTACTAAATGGTTTTTGAGCTTTGGGAAGTAAATGCACAGAATGGTGTTGAGGATGAACAGATTTATTAAGGAAGCAAAATGAACTATTTGGTATGTCAAAATTTTAGTAGTCAATGTCATCTTTACAAGTTTTGATTACTTTATTTGAATAAACCTATTAAAATTGTGACTTCCACAAGCACGAGTTGTCAACTTATTTGTCAAATGTTACAATGTATAATCTCAATAAATATTACTATTACTATTACTGCCAGAATATCGCTTAATTTTTATCACCATGTGATAAAAATATTACCTAAATAAAAGATCATCTTGTTCAGCTTTTGCTATAGTGTTGCCCGTTTTGTAATGCTACCGTGGCGGAAGCTACGTCGAGAGCCGAGACAAAATAATTAAATTTCATCCCTCAATTATTGTTGTACGTCGCTTGTTACTGTGCCAACAGCTGGATTTTAATATAATTGGTATGTCTACATAATGTAAGAAAATTTTAAATGAAAGTTCGAAAGCATTCTGATGTTAATTTTTTGACCAGCTTTCGATATTGAGTTGTGTCTCCCACAAGCACAAGCGAAGTTTATTTATATGACTTTCTGTGTAACAACTTGTGGTACCAAATATATTACTATCATTCTTTTTGTTGTGCTTATACGTTATTTCGTATTCTTTGTAACGTTTCGCCAGTCGTATTTTTCTAGTTTTATTTTTTAGTTCTTATTCACGAATTACCTTTTTGCTATACCCTTTGCAACCATAATATTTTCTTTATAAGTGCGCATATTAATTAAATTTATATTATTGTTTGTTTGGTTACATATTTCAGCGGAGCTCTAACAATACTGTTTTTGTAGATGAAACAGCGTTGCCGATCTAACACTTCCTTTAGCAGTGTCCAAAGTCTTATGGTGATATGATGTATCATAGAACAGTGGATAAGCCTTACTTGTATAGTCCTTTTATTAACAGTGACAGACGCTACTTCTGATGGACGAAACGGGCAAATCCGCAGACGTGTTCAACATCTGTAAAACCTCACGGTGCCTGTTAAATATGCCAACCAGGTAACAACTACTCGATGGAATTTGTTACCACTGTCTTTAGATTCAGGCTCAAATCACCAGATTGGACTCGAGGAGGTCAAATCACATTACTTAGTCGAGACTCTGTAATGAGAAGTGACCAGAATACAGGAAACGTCTACGTACATGTTTGTAACCAATATCTACACAGCTAAGTAAAGTGCTTTATAAAATAATTATACAAAGACGTGACATATATTTTATCGAAAAATAAGGATACCCAGACAAAGCTCTTGCTCTTAAATTTCTTAAATATTACCAAATAAGACAACAAAAGAAGATTAATATCGGTTCTTATCCTACCAACCTATTTAAAAACAGATTAATGTTAGATTTACACTGTACAAATAATTTGTGAACTGCGTAACTTTACAGAGATAAGAAAACTGTACAAGCAGTGCTTATATTTTAATACCTAAAAAACTATCGACAAAATGCCATTTCAGAATTATTTTATCAGCATATCTGACAAGTGAAAAAAATAAAAACAAACGCACTAGGTAAAGAGAAGTATATACTGATATTAGTCACACAAAAAAACACTATTTTTTTTGTGGAATGTGCTTATTAGTTTTATTTCACATTCAGTCGATTTTGGATAATTGCATAAATGAAAACCCTTAAAAATGCTCAATAATAGCAAACGCAAACTGATAGAAAGATGACGGACGTAAATTAAATATTCTAATATATGACATAAAAATCAAATTTGAGAATATTTTATGTAAATTATTAAATTAATTTTGTATCAAACTTGAATATGATGTAAACAAACTATAAAGTAAAAGATTTATGTTAAAATTATGGAACAGATAACAGTTCTGTTACATTAATTTTATAATAATGGCAGAAAAATTAGGAATGTGAAATTTTAAAAAATATATTATTCAATGTAGTATTAAGTCACATTATATTCAATGTAAGATCCTGCCACCGTCCATAACTTCCAGCCACCATGTTTCTTCAACTTTAAAACAGCCCCTCGTGCATTTTCAAGCATGGTGGCAGATGACTCTGAAACAATGACGAGTATACTCATGCGGCTCGAGCGACCCAAGATATCTGGCAAATCTGGCAATTTTGCTTGATATTTTCCCAAACGTTTAAATAACTATAGGCTGAACAGCACTAGGTAGGTACCTTAGGTAGATTAGGGTAGGTAGCTCTTTTTTTTTTCTCCCTCAGGGCTCATCTGCGTCTTTGACGCCCCGATACCACCGCAGCTTATTGTGCATGCCCTTTGTCTTTACTCCACTCATTTTAAAATCACTGTGCCTTGAACTAGTCTGCACAGCAATTGGTAGGGTGAAGTTTTATATTGAGGTAGGTAGCTTACAAACAGTCGTGTTTTGTTGCTGATGCCCTAAGAGTGGATTGTTTTCTATAAGTTTGAATCATTTTTCAAGTATCTTGTTTTAACACTGGCTTGGCTCGTGTTTTTAACCTAGCCATTTGTGGAACAAAGAATGACTTTCTAAACTTTTTTCTCGAATAACTATTTAATTCCAACGATTTCAAAACGCATTTATAACTTTTATTTATATTTTAGGGTTCAATCATCTCTTCTTTGTAAATATTTTAATGACTGTATTCCTTTTTTTAATGTAAGGAACTAATTTTGTTTGGGTTTACTTAAGGCTCGTAGTACCTAAAATATAATGATATAATTTAAAGCCTTAAATAATATTTCTTCATCCATAACAAAAGTTTTTTAAAAGCCAGGAAATAATATTTAAATCCTGATCGATCCTCCTTGTTTTATAACATACAAAATGTTGAGACCCGTAAAATTTACCACACTTAAGAAAACCTGTACCCAGCAATTGCGTTATAGTAGCGAATTTTCATAAAATATTTAAAACCGCGAAAAATAACAAAATAATTAGTTTCAGAAATAGAAACTTGTTCTAAGAAAAAACTTTATTTGGGACAATTTCATTAGAACTCAATAATTCACTGAAAAAGTTTCCATTTGAAAATTTGCAAAAATCTTTTTTCACAGTTGGCGAAAGCTACCGATTGACGAAATACGTATCTAACACATAACTCTGTTATTATTATTTCACATCGTCACAACATGTGGAAGTATGGCATCGGCGACAAAAATATCAAATTTTTTTTGCTTAAACGTCATAAAAGTATCAAAACATAGAAAACATGATTTGGAAACTACCATTTTTTGTCTGTCTGTGTGTATGTCTGTCTGTTTGTAGCCACGATAACTTTAGAAAGAATTGAGATATCGTCTTCAAATTTGGTAAACAGTTAGCACTCGACAAACGAACGATTAAGATTGTTTTTGGGTAAAATCGCTTTAGGGGATGAATAGGGGTTGATTTGGTGAAAATTGACATTTTTTCTTTTTTTTTATGTCAACAACACACCACGAGGGCTTACAGCCTAAATACTATCGTACCGTGGGTGTTGACAAGGAGGAAAGAGGCAGCTTGTTAATTCTGGACTTGAAGGTTTGGAGATTCGGAGGAGAAGGAAAAACATGTGCCGGCAAGGAATTCCACAACTTGGAAGTCCTCGGGACAAAAGAGCGGGCATAACAAGATGTTCTATGTCTGGTGACCTGGACATTAAAAAGGTGCATTCGCTCTGTTCCCCTGGTAGATCTGCTGGGGGCAGCAGGTGGGGGAATTATGGAGGAAAGCTCCTCTGAGCAGTGCCCGTGCAGATATCTATAAAAGAGAGAGAGGTCACCAACGGCACGTCGGTGGGCAAGGGATGGAAGCTTTTGGGTGAGGGTAGGGTCACCGATGAGACGTATAGCTCTCTTTTGAATGGAGTCCAGGATAGCAAGTGTAGAAGCGGCAGCTGCACCCCAGATGTGGGAGCAGTATTCGAGGTTTGGCCTTATTTGTGAAGTGTATAAGGTATAGAGATTAGTTGGTGAAAAGTATTTGCGAGCCCGGAAGAGGAAACCCAATTTCTTAGCAGCCGCTTCTGCAATTGATGTAACATGTTGGTGCCAATTAAGATTTCGATCCACAGAAATGCCAACAAGAGAAAAGGACTCATTACTTTGAATAACTTGGTTGTTCATTGTGATGGGTCTAGGGCTGCTGTATCTCTTGTGAGAAAGAAAGCAAGACTTAGTTTTGGTGGGGTTGAATTGTACAAGATTTCTACTTCCCCAGTCTAATATTTTTTGGAGGTCTACGGAGACAGAACCCTCCATGAGTCTGCGATCCTCATCTAATTGGACTAAAGAGACAGGCTTAGAATATTGTATGTTTGAGTGGAGGGTGCCGTCGTCCGCGTAACTGTGAACTGGGTTGGATGTGCTAGAGAGGAGGTCATTGATGTGGAGAAGAAACAAAGTAGGGGCTAAAGCTGAACCTTGAGGAACTCCTGCATTAATTGGATACAGTTTAGAGGAATGGCCATCCACAACAACAGATATGCTCCTGTTGGAGAGGAAATTTGCTGTCCAGGTACAAAGTTTTGGTGGTAGGCCATAGGCCGGAAGTTTATTAAGCAGCGCTGCGTGCCAGACCTGGTCGAATGCTTTGGATATGTCTAGAGCAACAATCTGGGATTCACCATGTTGTTCCATAGACTTGTTCCAAGAATGGGTAACAAAGGAAAGGAGGTCGGCAGTCGATCTGCGCTGACGGAATCCATACTGCCTGTCGTGGATTAGACTGTGTTTTTCAAGGAATTTTAGTAGTTCGGTGTTTATATACTTTTCCATCACTTTAGAGATGACTGAAAGGAGAGAAATAGACCTGTAGTTGCTAGGAAGCGCTTTGGATCCTTTCTTGGGGATGGGTTGTACTCAAGCAGTTTTCCAGTTACTAGGGAATATGCCTTTATTGTAAGATATCTGAAACAGACGAGTCAGGACAGGAGCAAGTTCTGGTGCGCATTTTTTGAGAACAATTGCTGGGATCTCGTCAAGGCCAGAGGCTTTCCTGGTATTAAGAGAAGAGAGCATCTTTCCTACCTTTTTAGTTTTGAAAATGATATCAGTCATTTTATGCGCGACATCGGGGACTGTTGGTGGTTGAACATTTGGAGGTGGGTTGAGAGTAGAATTTCCGGCGAACAACGAAGCGAAAAGTTCAGCCTTGCCCAGGGCGGTAGAAACAATTTCATCACCTGAGACAAGAGGTGTGAACGTACTCTTGCAGAAATTATTCCCAATAGACTTAGCAAGAGTCCAGAAGGGTTTGCCGCCGTTGGAGCTTGAGAGGACTTTGTTTTTGATGTGGTTATTAAACGAGTTTTTTGCCTCAGAAAGAATGCGGACATAGCGGTTTCTTGCGTCGTTGAATGCTTGACGATTTTCTTGACTGGGATTGTGTAGAAGCGTTTTGTGAGCTTTGACCTTTTCAAGTCTGGCCTTGTCACAGGATTTAGAGAACCAGGGCTTTTGAGTGGCTGAAGAGGTTTTCTGTGTACGTGGAATAAATAATTCCATGCCAGCTTGGATAATTTCGGTGACGTTTTGTGAGATATCAGAGGGGTCAGGATGAGAGAAGCAGACAGACGCCCATGGAAATGAGGAAAAGTAATCCCGCATTTCGTCCCAGTAAAACTCGAGTAATATAACGTTTTAGGGTTTATTTATTAGAAAACTTTTAATTTCATCAAACATCTGGTAATCTGTGCTGAAATTAAATTAGGGGTTGAATGTGTGGGGGTGGAAAATTGTTGACAAAACTTTCGGTTTTTATTGCTAAAACGGCGTAAAAAGTCTCAAAACATAGAAAACTTGATTCTGAAACGACATTTTTTTGTGTCGGTCGGTCGGTATGTCGGCATGTACGTCTGGCTGTTAATAGACGCAATAATTTCGAAATAATTGAGATATCATCTTCAAATTCGGTATCCAGTTGGTACCCAACAAAGGAATGCTTCGAATTGTTTTTGAGGGAGATCACTTCATGGGGTAGGGTATAAATAAAGTGGTGATTTGGTGCAAATTGACATTTTTTTAATAAAACTCGAGTAATATAACGTTTCAAAAGTTTATGGATACAGGAATATAAACATTCTCTTTGTGTTGAAGTCATGGGCCCTAAATTCGTGCAATACGAATGTGTATCTGAAGAGAATAATTTCACAACTATGTGGAAGTTATTATTCAATTTGCAGCACTATTATATGTGGTAGTAATTCTAAAAAAACAATAATATACAAAATGCAATAAGTCTAACCTGAGTAACACCATGAAGGCCAAACAACAGGACTCTCAGTATCCATGGCTATTTCGTAGAACACACTTATCCTCTTGATACCACTGGAAGCATGTCTCCGAGTATTATAAACCCTTCACTAAGTTAAAAACCGAATCTTCTTGCAGATGTGATAGTTAAGTCCACAGACACTTTAAAATCCCTTATTGTTGTCCGTGTATCAATACGGCCACAGGCCGTGAGTTCGGTGGAAGCTTCAAGATAGAAGGTGACTAGATCGCACTGTGCAGAAACATAAATCCCAATTAAAACTTGTTTGAAAGGAAGTGATGAAATTGATAGAAATATAATCATATGTGAAACCTTTATGTGCTCGGACCTAGTTTAAAATAAATGTCTTGTCTTGTTTTCTAACGTGATCGCAGCATATTATACCGATCTAGTTTTATGTAATTCTCTGATATTTACTTTTACTATCATACATATGTAGGTTTGCGCAATCCGTTTATTTTTCAACATTCAATACTTAACCATCAGGAAAGATCTAAAGCTAAAAGATCTTACGTTTCAGTTGGTTTTGCTAAATATTCCTTATTGAATCATCTTTATAAACAATTATTTGTGACAGACATAAATACGTTAAATTAGCTCATACAGCTGTTTTAATATCCATAGTAACCCTCGACCAAGTAAATATTTGATATCTTATGATCCAGAGGAAATATGTAAACACACGCATACGTATTGTCGATTTACCCCATCAAAGGTGTATAGAAAGATTTATTTAAAGTCTATAAACTAGTTTTTAATATGAAACCTTACTCAGGTATCTGAATTTATGATATAAAAGATAAATTCTCAGTTTGTTGTCACATCGTAAAAAACAATTGTTGCAAAAGCGATTTAATTCCAATGTTATAATGACCTTAAATGAACCTTAAACAGTCATTTTTTAGATGAACAACCAAGGTGACCATTTACGACAGATGATATCAAATAATTACTAAGTTATACGAGGAGATATTGAAAAGTTCTTGGCTAACAATAGAAAACGCAATCATTTTTAAAAGCAACAATTTATTTATTCAATATAATCTCCTCCAAGACTTACACACCTAGCAAAACGTTCATAAAGCAATTATAAACCCATAAAAAATATTTAACTTGGTCTTTAAACTATTCCTCAGCGGCATGTATAACTCCATTGTTTCTCGAAAATAGTTTACCTTTCAAATGTTTTTAGAGCTTCAGCAATAAATAATAGTCTGGTGGTGCTAAATCTGGATAATTGAATGGTCAAATTATTCAAAACCAATTGTCTCTATCAATTCTTTGCATTGCGACCAACGATTTGTGAGCAAGAAGAGCACACCTTTATCCAGTTTTCCGCGGCGTTCTTCGACAATTTTCTTGCCTAATTTAGTTACCCAATATAGTATGCTTCTGTCAAATTACTACCTTGTTCCAGATAATCTAGCAAAATTTTCCCATCTTAGTCCCAGGAAACTGAAGCAGGAACCTTACTAGCCGACTTTTTACTTTGATTCGTGGATAACTTTTAATCACTTTTCAGACTCTGGAGCAGTACCAAAAAAAAACAGACATCGAAAAGTTTATTGCTACAATTTTTTATACCGCCCATACAAGCACAAAAGGTTTCAGACTATGAAAATATATTATACAGGGTTGATCAAATAAGAAGTAGTCTTCATTACGCTCTAAATAAATACTCGTAAAAAAAACGATTAAGATAATTTGTCTATTTAAAAACATCTACCACTCACCATTACTTTCACTTATACAGGCTCTTTAATTTGGCTTAGTTTTTGACAATTGCGATTATTCTTGTTGAAATTTGTAACCAGGTAGTATATTGTCACGACAGCTCTAATAAACACAAAATGTGTAAATAGAGAATGTGTACAACCAACCAACGATTTTTTAAATCGTTAGCCCTGGTACTTTTCTCCATAATACTGGGACAATGTATCTAAGGCTGTATGTTATTATGTTTATATATCCTGTTAAGTTTTACCAAGTGGTTTTTGTTTTATTAAACAAAATGCTTTACCAAAAGCCAAACGAAAATTCACTTTATTTCCTCTACTGGGTCACAGCTTCTGATTAGCTACACATTACCTTTTTAGCTTTTAGAATCTGAAACTGTAATGGCATCCAATATATCTAATTTGTCAACGCACGGCATTTCATAATTTTTATTAAAAAATACTAACTTATTCTAGGAAGAAGCTCCCTATAAAATATTTCATATGTGAACTTTGCAAACAAATACACAAACTGATATATAAGAATTCTTTATGCCGACACTAAGCTGCTTCAAATATATTCAGGAGCCTCGGTGGTCCAGTGATAAGAACACGTGCCTCGAAAACTAAAGGTCCTGAGTTTGATTCCAAAGAGAAGCGTCATTTTCTTTTCAGTACATAACATTAACATGACCAGAGGTTGTGAAATTGTGTTTGAGCACGTTAAGTGCCTGTACGTTCCGCCCTTCGACGGGGGCGTAATGTTGTTCGCGTATACCATGTAATCTTGGACACGTTACAGTTTCCTACCCTCCTTACAAAAAGGGAGGGGTTTGGCAAAAGTTACAAGATAATACGGTGAAATTGCTGCCTGGCGACGGTGATTACCATAGTCAGATGTTAAAAAAGAACACGACCAGATATAAATATTTAAGTATATGTAATGTTGAGCAATATAAATAAGTATAATAAGTTAGTACCTATAAAAAATAATTAAGTCCGATATTGTATAGCAAAACTGAAGCAGCTTGTATAAGTGAAATATTTTTATATTGTAACTACTTCGAAATAAAAACTACTTGGCGTGTAATGTTTTCACAACTATTTGTAATGGCGTAGGAGAAAACGATCCCTTATTTAGTCGACTTGTATATGCATATAAACTGAGCGGTATATTTTAATGAGTTGCATTTTGAAACAAAACTGGGACCGTTAAAATAAAAACACCTTTAACAAACTTTTTGCTAAATTTTTATGTATATTTACTTGTTACGATTATGTATTGTATTTGTCAGCAACTTTAATTTGTTAAATATTGCAAACTAACAACACTTATCTTCTACCAAAGTTACTTTTAAAAACAAAGATTTAAACCAAATTGATCTTAGATTATGGGATACGGCGTGGGGTCTATTCGTGTAGAAAAGTCATTTCCACATTTAAAATTCAAACCCACTTGTGATCCTAAAATAAGGGGAAAGAGTTAAAAAGAATGGTAAGAAGTTTTATCAAATAATTTTATTTAAATTAAGTTGTTCAGAATTTCCCTAAATGCTTAAATCCCCGAGTTTTGTTAAAATGAACAAATATTGAAATTTTAATAAATTATTGATTAATTTGTACACTAACTTGTTATTTGAGCGTGTTTACTGAGGCATACTGCTGCAGGATTCATAGAGCGCAGAGTATTTGATCATTTTATGCCGTATTTATTAGATAATTCACAACTTATGAGTTTTAAATTGAGTTCTCCAAAGCGTGCGTATCAGTGCTCATCAGAAGTTATAATCTTAACTTGGTTAATTATTCATTTTGTATGTGTTTTTAATCACACTGTCAATAGTTGTTAGTTTTAACGAAATTTTGGATGTAAAAGCATTTACTCCAATTCTGAGCAATTCATTACAGTTTTTTTTAATTGCCTATTATTTTTGATTTTTTCAAGTTATTTGTAATTATAGGTGACTTTGCATATAAAATGAGGTCAGTGACTTTTGGGCCATAGATAGACCAGATTGTGTCCTAAAATTTAAGATGAATTTGATTAAAATCGGATAAAAACTAAAGATAATATTACACCGTCAAGTTCACAACAGTTCCTGTTTCCTTACTTCGGTACATCATCAATTTTTTCGGAAGCTCTCCTTGTGCCTGCCTCTTTTTCATTTTTCCGAGTATCTTCCTTAAAAATCTTATTGTGATAAAGCTTCCTAATGAGTCTAACAAATGTTGTCTTGGTCTCAATACTTTTCAGAAAGCATAATTCCTACCTCCCCTCTTCTAGACTTCTATATATGTATTTGGCTTTGTCATATTTCTCTATCACCACCATTTAGAATATAATTTAATGTTTTGCTTATCCACAATCTAGCTTTCTATCCCATACATTACAACACTTCAGAGACTTGCTAACTCTTTTCCCAGGATCCAGGTTACAATGTTTATTACTTTATTAGGAGTCAAAACATTATGTCTATCCACAGCTTGTGTTGCTATCGCAATCCTTAATTATTCCTCACTATTATTATCTTTTAATCACACATTGGAAGTTTAATTTCAACCTTTCTATTAGTACAATATTACTTTTATAATTTGGATAGTTGAAGAACACAGAATTGGCTTCTTGTATTTTTTTAAGGCTTCATAATTATATAAAGCACAACTTTTAGTCTTAAGTTGTGAGGCTAACTTCGGCGAGAGTATAATAACACTAATTTATTTACTCTTAATAGAATTACAATCTAAACAATGTGTTTTCTGAAATTCTAAGGAAAATCTCCCAGAATGTTGACATCCAGAACAATAAAATAATCACACGGTCAATAATCTCATAAATTCCTTAATAGTTTTACAGCAGAACACCAAATTTTTAAGTTCCTGATTTTAATGTCTTAGATATTATTCAAAATAAAAATGTCAAGGTGACACATTGCACACTCAAGTCCATCAATCAAACTTGAACTTATTAAAAACGAATGAAAAAAACTGTGAGTATAAATAACAAACAACAGCCCACTTGTTCAAAGGTTAGGTCGGTTTTTTAAAGCCGGGTGTGTCATAACAGAACCAATAAATGAACTCTCACCTTTCAGACAAAGCCACATATTATTCTTTTGACTTCATCCTGTATCATGCAATTTCCTGTTCTTTTTGCATAATGATTTGTGGTCAGCGTAATAATCAATAATGGATATGTAATAATAAAAGAAACAGGTAGATCAAGAAGGCTGTTGAGTTAAGTTAAGAAATTAAAAATACCGTATCAATGATAGGTATTACGAAGAAAATGCCTAGTTTAACATTATTCGAACATTATTTTTCTGGAAAAAACTTTTTTTACCACAGACAATTGCACAATATTTTATATTGAAATCTTCACCCGTGTTGGGCACTAATAGGTACAATTTGGAGAATTAATTTACCACAATACATTTTTATGGTCTAACGATCGTTTCGCTAACAACGTTAGCGTCATCTCTTAGTTGGGTGATCCGAAAAATTATATAAACAACTTCGTCTCAATGAAAGATGATATGGTTTCTGGTAAAAAAAAAATCCACAACTGATAAAAGCCTCAAACAATTATTTAACTCTATCTTTCTGCATATTTCGAGATTTAACTTAGTTCATTTTCTCACTTTGCCTACTATTTTTGCTTTTATATACCTAGTAAGAAAAGGTAGATATTAATGATTCTAATAATGATAATTAATTAATTTGGGTAGCTTTGATTTGCAAAAAAGGCACATCTATATTATGTACGTCATATCGCTAAAATGTTTACTACTATTTGATAACAGTCAGTTTAAATTTCTCTAGACAATTTGTAAGATAACTTTGGAGATTTTAACGGTCGCATAAACAAGAAACCACACATGTTCCAAAATGCAACCCACCCTCTCACTCTTATAACAATGATATGATTGTAATTACCGAAACAATTCAACACAGAAAATCCACAGGTCATTGTAATTACACAATTAGACGACCTTTCGTCACAATAATCACATGCACCATGCACTAACAAAGGTCACATCACTAATAATCTTTAAATACAGGGTACTTTTAACACTCGTACACAAACACAGATCACTGGATACTTCGTTCTGTTCTGTAAATGATCAGGGTTTGCCGGGAAGCGAAACAAGTGAACGACAGGTGCGGTGTGCGCAAGGTGAGAGATGATAAACAACGAGGTGCGACGTTCACTGCTGATCACAGACGGCCTCGACAGGTCGTACTAGCGATCATCAAGAAGTGCTCTGGTTTAGAATATCAGCGGCCTCCACCACTCACTCACCATACCAAGGCACTGTCACTAGACAGAGATGGTAGTAGGTAAATAGATAGAGACCAGTAGTAGGCTGTGTCCACTCATGGTTGGGTTGGTACCACTGATTGGGAGGAGTTCCTCCGGTATGAAATTATGATTATAATATAATATGTACTCTGTACCGAAGCTGGGGTAAGGGTCAGGTCGCGGTTGGTTCACATTTTTTTTGTCGAACTAATTGTTTTTGGTTGTTCTTAGATTATATATATATATATATATATATATATATATATATATATATATATATATATATATATATATATATATATATATATATGACTAATTATAACGGTAATGATCGAATTCATTAAAATTAATTTAAGAAAACAAATTAAAAAGACTTTTACTAACATTTATTGGTCTGTATGACCGGTTTCGCTTACAGTGTGAATTCTATATGTTTTAAGTTTTCACAATGTAACCAGTGTGTATCAAACAAAGCTATCTGTGCAGCGAAACTGGTCATACAGTCTAATAATAGGGTAAAAGTGCTCCCTGCTTCGTTTCTTTTGTTAAATAAACTGTTTTAAATCTCCAAAATACCACAGCATAATAATTGATTATACTGTGAAAATACTACGAGTAGACAAGTATTATCAAGAAGGAACGCTGTAGCAAAAAAAATAATTCCATTATCATAGATTATTTTAACGTAAAAACAAATGAAGGCTCACTTCGAAATTATTAACAAAATTGGTGTTTTGTTATATTTTTTGAGTTTTAGCTTTAAAAAGCATTTGAAACATAACTGCATCTAAAAAAACCTGAATACTAAAAAACAATGAAAATTAAGGTACATGAGGATTTACACAAATAACATGTTCCTATGCGCATAGCTACATACGTTGCAAAAATAAATTCATTTTCTTCGTTATTACGATATTTTTAAGATACATCCTGAGATTTTTAAATATTTCTTTTTTGAGTAAAAATCGTGGACAGTGGGATGGATCGTGTGATGCCTCTTTAGAAATGAAAATTCATTCTCTATTCAGCACTATAAAAATTTAATTTTGCTCGATGGTGCTCGAAAAAAATTATTACTTTCAAAAAACAAGGCATCAATTCAGTGACAATTGAGTTTGTATGTAAGTGGATTTAAAAAATATTAAATCATATGCCCCAAATGGGCTCTCCATTTTGTTCCTGACAATATCCAAGTCGATTAACAAATTCTCGTAGCACATTATTAATGACTATAATACTGGCGGTATAGAAGCTATTTCTGGGCGATTTTTTTCCTTTAGATGGTCTAAATTGTTCAGCTTTTTGTAAACGTTTTCTTTTAGTTATCCTCGTAAGGAACAATCGATAGCGGTGATATCAGGAGACATTTGTGGCAACTCTATAGGTCCTCTTTTTCCAATTCACCTGTTTGGAAACACCTGATCTAAGGAAATCCGGATGGGGGCTGCATAGTGTGGAGGTGCTACATCCTGCCGGGAAAAGAGGTAGTTCTCTGGAAGATCAAGTTGTCCTTGGTTGGGTATATGGCTCCCAGGTGCAAGTCTACCTAAAAAAATTAAGTAGCTTTTGCCTGTCTGATCAAAAAAGTAATGCCGTATGGTTCGATAATTCACACTAGCATATCAGACATTTGTTTTTTGATATTAGTTAGCAATATCTACCTCTGTCATCCACCTGGTATTTTCTGTAGGCTGAATTAACTTTAAGTTTCTTTTCACGGCCGATAAAGTTTTTACTAGTACTGACTTTTGTCAAGAATGTTGTCAAATGTGAGACATTCAAATAGTAAAATGAAGAGGTAAACGTGCTAGATCATTATCTGTTTGAAATGTTTTCTTCATTATAAATAAACCTTTTAAAGCGGCATAAAAACGCTACTCCTTAAATGAAAATATAATTATTATAAGTTAACTGAAGCATAATATCAACATAATTTTATTTTATGATAGTTTTCATTCGCAATGTTAATTTGTTAAAATCAATTCAATACCAAGAGGCACACTTGGAAAACCCAAATCACCACAACACATTTTAAAACACCTGGCGATCGGTTTACTAATCAAGTTAGCGTGATCAGAGGATGAAACATTCTGGCTCATCACAGGTTCCAATCTGGACTTAGTCAATTCAATACCAGTTAGGTACAAGTAAGCAAAATTGAGTTTGGTTGCTATGGTAGCAGCTATGGTATTTTACAAAGGAGCTGTCAATGTTTCACATTTTATAATTTAATAGCGATGACAGTGTGAATGTTTGAAAATGACATGTCTAAAATTTTGTCGGTCGGTTATTAATCAATTATTTTAGAAGGAGTATTGGGCGAAGAAATGTATGCTGAGATTGTAGAACCCTTAGGCAATCATGTCCTTCGTATGCCACTACTAAAACGGGGTGGCGGATTGTATCTTTCCATGAAATAGTGTTGAAAGATCGACGACTTGGACTAAAACATATACTTAATAGGAACATTGCACATTTCCTATGAACGTGCATTTCACATTGTTCATCACGACTTGGCAATGAGAAAGCTTAAAAAGAAAATAGATTCCGAAATGTTAGAAGGCTGATCAGAAGGACGCGTTCGTTTAACAATAACGAAGATGATAGATCATCATTTTGAATAAGATTTATGAAGTATTTTGGGTCACCTTGTCACTACAGATGCAACATCACTATGATCCAAAGAGTAAAGAGTGGAATCATTCCGGTTCTCCACATAATTCTGCGCGATTATCTGGATCAAGGTATAAGTGTCAAGGAAGCATACTACAGTGTGTTTCTAACTAAATTACGAAGGAAAATTGTGGAACAATGCCTCGAAAAAGTAGCCAGAGGTGTACTATTCTCGCGAGACAAGGTCGCTGCTCACAAGTCGTTAGCTGAGGTTGGTTGTCCGCCCGCCCTAATCTTCGAGTTTAGCACCATCAGACTCAAAAACATACAACGAAAACATAAAATGTGCCATTAAAGAGTGATTTAAAAACCAGAATCGTTTAGCATTATTTTATTGACGTTCTGCTTAATGTGTAAATCTTAGAGGTGATTATGAAGAATAAATAAAATGTGGATTTAAAAAGTTATTGCGTTTTCTATTGTAGTCTAAGTAATTTTAGATGCCCCCTCGTATATTAAAATAAATATCAGTCAAATAAGAACAGGTTTAAGTTTTTCTTTTTTTAACAAACTAAAATTGAGCTACAATATCCATTGTATGTAGGTACATTTCTAGAAAGTAGTTTCCTAATGACGTAATTGAAGATGATACAGACTTTAATAAAAAGTCTGGATGCAGCAAGTGCGTTATTATGGAAGTGTATTTTCATAAAAATGTTTTTATAGCAAATGTGACTCTCTAATGCAAGCAGACATCATTCTGGTTACCACAATAGCCTATATAGTTAAAACAATGTACTTTATTTTACCAAAATTACTTATTGTTTGAAAATATGCAAAAAAAATTAGAAAATAAACGTCAAATGTTTCCGAGAAAACTGGTTTCCCAAACCTTAAGTTAATAGCAAATTGAATTATTGAAATTTGAGACCTTTAATGAAATTTCGCTACCAAAACGCACTTACTGCGTCTAAATTTTTTCTTACAAACATGCATCTATTTCGATGAAAAATGCAAAAATGCAATAACATAAGGATGTTGTAGGTATCACCAACGACTTATGGACCACCCTTCAGTTGTCAAAATAATTTTATAAAATGCAGCTCAAGACTATAATTAACTCATACAATGTTTTCTCGTATCTTGTATAATAACAATTATATTGAGCTTTGCCGTATGAATGCGTCACCCTGTATATATGTAAACAGATGAAAACTGAAAGCAATGAATTCTAGGGGGGCCTAGATTGCGCTCATTTAAAGAAATCTTTTGAAAATTCAAAAGTCTCGGCCTCCTCATTAACGAATGTTTTCTACGAAAATTAGCTAAAAATTATAGACCGTTAAACGATAAACTTAACTAAAACTACGGCAAAGCATCAGTGATAGCATCTAATTGAAATGAATTGTCTGGATATATTTTAATAAAATGAAGGATAATGACGGTTGAAGCTGAAACTTAGGGTTTGCAGAACACTCTTCTTCCGACATGTTCCTTACATAATCGGTATTTGTTTTAGGTTCTTTGGCTAAATCTTGGAATTTTTGACGTTTCAAATCGTGACTTTGACGATTTGAAGAAATCCCCAGATTGTTTTTTCTTTAAATGCTCATCACTTTTTTGGCTTTAAACTTACAGACGTAAATTTTGGAGCGTGGTTTACGCTTTCTAATGTAAATACGCGTAAGAAATTTGGTTGTCTTTACTTTGTTATTTCCGAAGACTTAAAACTTTTCGAAAGAAAACACAAAATTTTGCGGGAAAATTGGACCGATGTTCCTGACTACCAAACTTATCCAAGCCATTTGCAAAAGAAAGGTACTCACCAAATTTGATCAAAATCGGCCCATTATTTTTTGTGTTATCAGTGTGATACCTATATATATATATATATATATATATATATATATATATATATATATATATATATATATATATATATATATATATATATATATATATATATATATATATATATATATATATATATATATATATATATATATATATATATATATATATATATATGTATATATATATATATACAATCACAGGTGGCCCATAAGTCGTTGGTGATACAAATAATTTTTTTTGTCGAAAACGCCTAATTTTTTTGCATTTTCCATCGAAATATAATGCATGTTTGTAAGTTAAGAAATTCTGGAGGCAGCAAGTGCGTTGTGGTTGCGAATTTTGATTAAATGCTTCATATTTGAAAAGCTCAATTTGCTATTAACCTATAAGGTTGACCAAGAAACGGATTTTTTCAGTAACACTTTTGGAAATTTCTGTACGTTTTCAAACAATCAAGTTATTTTGATGAAACATGGCATATTGTTTTTACTATATATGTTATACTGGTAATCAAATTTGATGCCTGCTTTTAGTGAATTTTCTTAAAAAAAATTCACTAATGAGGAGATCCCGACTTTTGAATTTTGAAAAAATTTCTTCAAATGACCGCGAACTAGGCCCCCTAGAACACATATCCGGGGTCCGTTTCAATTTTTATATGTTTATATATATATATATATATATATATATATATATATATATATATATATATATATATATATATATATATATATATATATATATATATATATATATATATATATATATATATATATATATATATATATATATATATATATATATATATATGTATCACACCGATAACTCAAAAAATAATAGGCCGATTTTGACTAAATTTGGTGGAAAAATTCCTTTTGCAAATGGCTTGGATAAGTTCGTTAGCCAGAAAAATCTGCCCAGGTTTTCCCGGACAATTTTGTGTTTTCTTTCGAAAAAAATTTATATCTCCGGAATTAACAAAGTAAGGGCAATCAAATTTGGTACGCTAGTTAATATCCTTATATGTAAGCCACCTACCAAAATTTAGATATGTAGGTCAAAAGACAAAAAAGTTATAGGCATTTAAAGAAAAATAAATTGGGGTTTTCCTCAAAACGTCAAAGTTGCGATTTAAAACGTCAAAATCGGCAACATTTAGGCAAAGAACTTGAATCTAATACGGGATATGGAAATCAAATGTCTCAAGAAGGATCTTTTACAAACTCTGAAGTCTTAGTTTCAACCGTCATTGTCCTTCATTTTACTAAAATGTTTCCAGAAAATTCATTTCAAATAGACCCTTTCTCTGATGCTTGGCAGTAGCCTTAGCTTTAGAGTTTATCGTTTAATGGTATATAATTTTTGTCGAATTTTCGTAAAAAATCAATAAAGCTTAATATATCCGTTATTATACAAGATATGAAGAAAATTTGTATATATTAATTATAGGGTGTCTTGAGCTACATCTTAAAAACATATTTCTACAATCACAGGATGGCCCATAAGTCGTTGGTGTTACAAATTTTCTTTTTTTTTTCAAACACGCCTTATGTTATTGCATTTTTGAATTTTTCAGCGATGCATGTTTGTAAGAAAAGAAATTCGGGACGCAGCAAGTGCGTTATGGTAGCGAATTTTCATTAAATGCTTCAAATTTGAATAGCTCAATTTGCTATTAACCTATAAGGTTGACCAAGAAACGAGTTTTTGCGGGAACACTTTAAGTTTACTTTTGGAAATTTTTGTACATTTTCACACAATAAAGTTATTTTTATGAAACATGGCACATTGTTTTTACTATATAGGTTATACTGGTAACCAAAATTGATGCCTGCTTTCTTAAAAAGGAAACACACATATTTGCAATTAAAAATATTTTTATGAAAATTCACTACCATAACGCACTTGCTGCGTCCAGAGTTTTTCTATATAGGTTATACTGGTAGCCAAAATTGATGTCTGCTTTATTAAAAAGAAAACACACATATTTGCAATAAAAACATTTTTATGAAAATTCACTACCATAACGCACTTGCTGCGTCCCGAGATTTTTTTTAATTCAAAAGTCGCGATCTCTTCATTTGTGAATGTTTTAAAGAAAATTCACTGAAACAGGAATATTCAATTGTTTTTATAAGATACATAATGTATCAATAGGTATTATTAGTTGGAGGAGTGAAATACTAATAGGAATATGTTATTTTGAAACTGGTCGGCATTACTTCCCACAGACTGCAGCAGCTTCCTTGAAAAGGAGCTTAGTAAAATTCTTTAAAATGGCAAATAGATTACTGTTACCTACTATCTGGTTCTTTTGTTATGACCTATTTAGTACGACCTGCCTTCAGGTCAAATGTTATTCTACCTGCCTGTAGGGGTCAGACAATAGAGCCAGGTACTTCGTATATAATATAACATGATGCATTCTTTAGAAGGGTGCCTCAACCTCTAGACTGACTCGCTACACTTTCTATATGAACATAAACTTTTAACCTATACTGACAATTATGGGGATAGTGAAAAATTCAATATTTCAAATAAATTTTAAATGTTCATTCCTTGAACAAAATAAACATTAGAAAACACTAAATAATGATTCATAAATTTAACTATATTTTCAAGTTCGTTTGCTTAATTTTCAGATTTAACCAATTCAGGAATTAAATTTTTTTGGGTTTTTCAGGTTTTTTTTCTGTGAAATCAACGGCAAGTTGATAGAAAGACACGGTTTACATGAATTTTTGAAGCCTTCCATTTCAATTAGATTGAAAGTGTACTTACTTCCACACATTCTGGCTACCTGTTGCTAATCCCATTTTTTTTTTCCCTCAGGGCTCGTCCGCGGCCTTGCCGCCCCGATGCTAATCCCATGGAGACAATATAGTAAACGTAAGCACTGTTTTCCATTCCTTTCGATAAGACCATGCAATACCACCAAGACAACTTTTAAGGATTTGGTCTCGATGGAATTTTTTTTAAAAATATTTCCGCTTACCGTCTGTCTCGGCACGGTGCCTTGATTGAACAAACAGGTAACCGTCACTGTGGTCACCCAACATCATTTAAATTTAAATGGACATTGCATTGTTTGGTGCTAAAACCTCGTGGACATAACAGGCTGGTTACTCTACTTTTGATACTTTTAAACAGTTGAAAGCTAAAGTATGAACTTGGTAACCTACTGTTTGGCTCTCAAATAACATGGAGATAATATTTATCAAAATAGGTTTGGCAAGTGAATATGGTGAAGCAATTGAAGCTAAATAGTATTATATGAACATAATGTTCTTTGACTCTAATATGGGTTAAAGTAATACTATTTTAAATGCATATGATACCTTTTTATGGCAGTTATATCAAAGAAACAAAGTTTTAAATGTACTTCATTTACCAATGTAGCAGTACAGTTAGAGCCGGAACGTACATCACTGACTTTAAACAGGTTGGTTCGCAGACGATTTGGATTTGATACCGTTTTATAACATAATTTCACTATATCGTTTAGTATTTGACTGAGTTTGGAGTATTAGATGTTACCATTAGAAAGAGCAGGTTTGAAGATTCATCACAATTCAATTTTTCAGCAAATTATACTTAATACTCTCCGGCTTTTGGACAGTACTATAATTTTACTGTACTACTTTAACGGTCTAGTTTTGCTTGTACAATTTTAAGGGTCTTCTTATGCTGTCATGATAGTGTTCATCTTTTTCATATTATTTGTAACTTTCACAATGCCCACGTGGTGTATTCTCAATCTTAAGGGGAAAATAATAGTTATTATTATTATTGTTATTATTCTTTATTTAACACCGTATTGGTTGCTAAGAATAACTGTTTTATTACTGCAGTATATTATAAGGTTAAATTGATATGTATTTGTAACTTTATGTCTGCCGATATCGGTGACTTTAGGTCGGCCATAAAATACATAGGTATAAACGGCAATATAAAAAACACATAACGAGCTTAACGCGAGCTGAGCTCCACTAGGTGTGCTGAAGAATAATACAACGCCATCTAGTTAGGAAGTGAATTATATTGCTTATTAGGCCATAGTTATTTCTTTGATAGTGTTCAATTAAATTGGTTACATTAACACAGCATAAGGAACAGTATTCTTATGATGTGACATTAACATGTAGATTTACATTATAAACTGATTACAACATGTTATAATATTTTCTTAATTTAACAGTGAGTTTTTATATACAAACGGTCCTTAACATGGTTTTTTATGTCGATATGTTCCTAATTTCAAAACGTGTAGAAATAAGTTAAGATGTCTCAATTAGGTTAATAGTCTAGAGGTCTAGAGTCAGATTTATTAAAGGCAAGAATTGTAACAGTCAAACATAATTTAACTAATGCTAACCTTCATTTTCAGTAAATGGAATCTAGGAAGGAATATGACGAGGCTCGCGTTTTGAAAATCGTTGCTCAATTCTCCGCAGTCTCTATATAAATACAACAGTCTGAGTTTATTAGAGCTTTTGAAAGAACATGATGCCTAGTCACAAACGAGATTGCGTTTATCGATTACATTCTACAATATCATAGAAGACAGGCTACATTTAGCCAAGTTGCTTCAGATACGTTTCAATTACCATTAATATAGCACACTGATCAGCTCTAATAAGACCGATACCGGCATCGTCAGTTAGTTTTACACAGTTTTTATTCATAACACGAGAGCCTCTGTGGTTCAGTGGTAAGAACGTGTGCCTCTGAACCGAAGGGTACTAGGTTCGATACCAGGGTTATCCTTTCACTTTTTCAGTACATACTGTAACATTAACATCAACCGAAGTTGTGGCATTGTATTTGAGCAAGTTGAATGTCTGCACGTTCCGTCTTTAGGAGGGGGCGTAAAGCCATCGGCCTCGTGTCCATGCAATGTTAGGCACGTTAAAGATCCCTACCCTCCTTACAGAAAGACAGGGGCTCGGCGAAATTTCCAGGATAGTGAGGTGAAACTTCTTACAGGCGTCGGTGATTGGCCATAGTCGCAGAAATAGCCTAGGTTAAAGAAACAAACACACACACACACATACATTTATAACATGTGTGTATTAAAGCTGTCGAGACAACTTAGTTCCTAGTAACGAGCGAGATGGCGTCACTGCAATACATTTCACGATATGCTTTAACGCAGGCTACCTCTAGCCAAGTTGCTTCAGATTCATTTTGATTAGTGCAGTACAGCACACTGACGAGCTCCAACATGAGCGAAACCGAGAGGTGCGTGCTTCTAATGATGGTCAGAATATATCTAAAATTATATATTTGTACAGTTTTCTGTATTAGGGCAGGAAGTGGCGGAACTACCGATTTTAAAATTGTTAGTTCGTTCTATAGCGTCTTTATACTTATGTAACATTTTGTATTTATTGAGCTGTTAAAAGGACATTTACGAAAGTTATGACTACTGGAGCACATCGTATTTAATTTTAAAAGTTTTTTGAAGAAATCCATATCTGCTATTTATTCATCCAATCGTCATGTAAACAATGTTTTATAATTGGTCGTAAAAAACTGTATTTTTTTTCTTCTGATTTTTTGCCTAACTCACTCATTTTACAAGGACAGTCTTTTATAAACAGATAAAAATAACACCCAAGTTAACTTGGTTTGGATGCAAAAATATTTCTTTATCTTTAAATAAGTATTTAGCATTAGAAAATTTGGAATGCAACCCCGATGTTTTACTTAAAATATGTAGGCAATGCAAGGGTGTTGGTGTATCTAAGTTGAACTTAAGTAGATTTTTTTGACTAAAATTATATAATTTAAGATTTTAAGATATTTTTTAACACATACGTTTAAACTAAATTTTTATATTTCATACATCCCTAGTTGTTATTATATAAATAGATTTTTTATTTATTTCAACAACACACCACGAGGGCTTACAGCCTAAATACTATCGTACCGTGGGTGTCGACAAGTACGAAAGAGGCAACTTGTTAATTCTGGACGTGAAGGTTTGGAGGTTCGGGGTAGAAGGAAAAACATGTGCCGGCAAGGAATTCCACAACTTGGAAGTCCTCGGGACAGAAGAGCGGGCATAACAAGATGTTCTATGTCTGGTGACCTGGACAGTAAAAGGGTGCATTCGCTATGTGCCCCTGGTAGATCTGTTGGAGGTACTATGGAAGAAAGCTCCTCTGAGCAGTATCCGTGCATATATCTATAAAATAGAGAGAGATAGAGAGGCCACCAACGGCACGTCGATGGGGGCAAGGCATGGCAGCCTTTGGGTGAGGGTAGAGTCACCGATGAGACGTATAGCTCTCTTCTGAATGGAGTTCAGGATAGCGAGTGTAGAAGCGGCCGCGGAACCCCAAATGTGGAAGCAGTATTCGATGTGTGGTCTTATTTGTGAAGAATATAAGGTATAGAGATTAGCTGGGTGAAAAGTATTTGCGAGCCCGGAAGAGGAAACCTAATTTCTTAGCAGCCGCTTCTGCAATTGATGTGACATGTTGGTGCCAATCGAGATTTAGATCCACAGAAATGCCAACAAGTGAATATCTTGGTTGTTCATTGTGATGGGTCTAGGGCTGGTGTATCTCTTATGAGATAGAAAGCAAGACTAAGATTTGGTGGAGTTGAATTCTACAAGATTTCTACTTCCCCAGTCTAATATTTTTCGGAGATCCACAGAGACAGAACCCTCTATGAGTCTGCGATCCTCATCTAATTGGGCTTAGAATATTGTATATTTTAGTGGAGGGTGCTGTCGTTTATGTAGCTGTGAACTGGGTTGGATGTGTTAGAGAGGAGGTCATTAATGTGGAGGAGAAACAAAGTATAAGCTAAAGCTGAACCTTCAGGGACTCCTAATATGTCTAGAGCGACAATCTGGGATTCACCGTATAGTTCCATAGACTTGTTCCAATAAAGGGTGACAAAGGAAAGGAGGTCGACAGTTGATCTGCGCTGACTATCACGTAAAGGAAAAGTCCACTACCACCTGCCAAAATAATTGGTGTTATTGTTTTAATATTAACACATTGCCCGCATTATACCATCTGGAAATATAACCAGCTTTATTATGGGTGGAATATTTAGAACAAAAATATTTACTCAAATTAATCCATAATTTTTATCTCTTGGCTTCTATTTAATTTCAGTGTCAGCGTAAATAGAAATTAACTGCTGTAAATAAATCATTATTAGTTCTTAGAAAATAGAAAACATGTTTAAATTTTCAGCAAGTTCACAGAAAACATTTTGTCAGGTATAGAGACGACCAAGTTTGTGTTATAAGGTGGGGAACTGTTTCATAATAATGGTAGATAAAGCTAATGAGTTGCTAATAGTTAGGTTCTAGTTTGCAAATGGCCACTCGTGTCTATAATAATATAATATGTAAATGTAACCGCTTACTGTACAAATAAAACTCTCTTAACAACGAACGCTGGACGTGCTAATCAAACATTTATATACCCTGGATCTATCTCTGCACTCGGTATTTAACAGTTATGGCCTCAGAGCATGTGTGCGTGTATATGTGTGTGTGTGCGTCTTTTCCTGCAGTTTGCAGTCGCCAATTGCATTATCAAATGCATTAAGCGAACTGTGAACTGGATGTGTCTCTAAGTTAGAGAAGAATAAAATTCAATCCTACGAGAAGTGCTTAGATGTTATGACACAGATGTGGATTGGGACTATTTACACATACCCTACCTCAACAAATATCGTATTATGTATATTATTTATACTTTTACTAAAATGTTCTGTTATTAAAGTTATCACACTGATAACACATTGTTGACGCCTTCATCAAAGAATACCTTCCCCAAGATTTTGTCATTATGAAAACGTATCAGTGTGTCATGCACATTAAAGACTAATTTAATCTAAATTAATCTTTATCTGGTCGTGCACCTGATAACAATGTGGCAAATGGGCATTGACCAATCAGTTCTGCCATATTATAGTGGTAATAAATATAAAGTGCCATATCTCGATATGCAGTAATAATAATATTATGGCAGCGAAGAAATCATCATATTATATGTACACAGTCATATCCCGATTGGTTTTATCGAAATATGATGCATGTTTGTAATTTAAAAAAATCGAAACGCAGTAAGTGCGTTTTGGTAGCGAATTTTCATGAAATGCTTCAAGTTTTAATAACTCCATTTGTTATTAACCTAAGGTTCGTTGGCTGCGAAACCAGTTTTCTCGGAAACATTTTAAATTTATTTTCGAAAAATTTTTGTACTGTTTCCAACAATAAAGTTATTTTGATAAAATATCGTACATTGTTTGCATTATATAGGTTATATCGGTAACCAAATTGATGCCTGCTTGCATAAAAGAGACGTATTTGCTATTAAAAACATTATTATGTAAATTCACTTCCATAACGCACTTGCTGCGTCAAGACTTTTGTATTTACTATGTGATATAACACCCTATGATGATTTTACAATTTGTTTTCATTTCTTATTTTATCCTTGACCCCTTGTCTGTTTAGTAATGGTATTTCAAATAACAGACAGTTTGAAACTTCGTCGATAGTTTTTAACCTAATAGGTAATGGAAATTATTGATCATTATTATTATAAAATGTGAAAAACGGTTTTCAAAATTCAAAGTTGAGTTTTAGGTATTTTCCACAAAAGGAGTTAGAACGCAAGATTTTTTTGATAATAGAGATATAACAATGGTAACACTTTCGAAAGAATTCTTCAAATGTGCGCGTACTAGGACCTCTGAAATCTATCTTCAAGATTTGTGTAATTTTAAAGTAATAACTTTACTAATATGCCGTATAATAATAGTGTACAATTCTTATGAAAATTCGCTACTATAAAGCACTTGCTGCGTCCAGAATTTTTTTCAATATCAACAATCGCAAAATTATAATTTCAGGTTGAAAGGTGACAAACTTATACAGGCATTTTAAACAAAAATGAGATCTTGTTCAAAACGTATGAAATCTGCCCAATTGTTTCTCCAAATGTCAAAATAAAACATAAAAACATACCTTCATCAAGCTGGATTCGATCGCGTAACCTTCTGCTTAGGAGGCAAACACGATACCTTTGCGCTATCTACGGACACGTTAACAAAGGTTTCATTTGCGTGATACCTTAGATCGGCTTCATTTCCGGGATATTATATACAAAGTATACGTAACAATTAATTCCAGAATTTGTAGAATTACCATTAAAACATATCCCACGACTGTTTCGGTCTTATATGACCTCTTATCTTTAAGTTTAAAGATAAAAGAGACTATTTTAGAATCATTTTTATAGAGACTTTGCTTGATGTTGTTTGCATTTCTAATATATTATACGACAGCATAGTATATTTATGCTGCACTAAAACTGTATTTGAGGCCGCTCATAAAGCTACAAATATAGTCTCTTTTAATAATTGAGGGAATCCCCCAGTTAAATAACAATTGTTGGCAAATTTTTAATTTCATGTCTGTCATTTTCCATAACTGCGGCCGAGATTTCGGGTAGTATGTATTATGCCCGGTATATATTTAGTTTGGTTAGCGTTGATGTATGGGTTTTAGCTGTTGTGTTAATCAATCTACGCCTGGCAGTTAACTACTCTGTCTGTCAGGCATTGGACACTAAGTCGTTTCAACGCATGTCTTTGCGATTTTATTTTCAATTTGAAAAAAACTCTAAATATTGTGTACCAAATTATTTAAAATTCACAACATAGGTTTATTTGCACTATTCCTAGCCACATGTAAAATCTCATTCCAGTTACTGTGATACTTACAAAAATATAGCGTTTTCAACAAGTTTTCCCCGATTTTCCACCGGAAGAACTTGAGTATAAAGGCTTAACGAACTAGACCACGGCTTTCGCCCAAAAAAGTTTTTGCTAAGTTTTATTGAAATCAATTTAGTATTTTTTGAGTTAGGATATATATATATATATATATATATATATATATATATATATATATATATATATATATATATACATATAAAAAATTTAACGGACCTTGGTTTTGGGTTCTAAGGACCCAAATTCGCGCTCATCTGAAGAAATTTTTCCGAAAGCTTTTCATCGTGACCTCTATTAGCGAATATTTCTTAATGAAAATTCACTAAAACTATAACATGTAAAAGCATCTACAGAATTAAAATAAAATAAATCAGAGCTCGATATCTCTTATAATTTCTAAGTCATGAGAATTTTCAGCAAAATTGGATAATTAGGTACTTACCGATATATATATATATATATATATATATATATATATATATATATATATATATATATATATATATATATATATATATATAACTCACAAACTGCAATCAATATTTTGGTACACTTTCTTTTATTTCCCCTCTCCATTCACTCTTTACTTTATTAGAAATATTTGTTAAATTTAAAATAATTTTTTCCCCATTTTTTAGTGTCCATTTGGGTTTCTTTCGGAGAAAATAGTAATCCGATTGTATTTACAAAGCTTTCTACTTATGAAATATACTTGATTTATTAGATGGTTACTACTTATTTCATTAAAGTTAAATGTTTGTAACAGTTTTGCTTTTAAGGTAAGATTTAATAGAAACATTGTTAGATCAAGTCAGGCAAGGCAATTGTTGAAAACACGAATGTTAAAAAAGTTGTGTCTTTGCATTGTACGGTGGGCAAGTTTAAAATTATGACCAGGTAGACGACTGTTACTGTTTAAGACTATATAAGTTGTAAGGCTAGATGTATTCTCACCATAATTAGAACCGCTCTAATTAGAGCTCGTCAGTACGGTACACTAATTACAGCGATAACACACCTATTATAGTAGTAAGTAATACGGCTATGGTAGCCAGCCTCCTAGTTCCGCACCGAGATGCTGGCGACCCTGTCGTACATCTCACAATGTGGCTGGCTACCATAACCGTATTACTTTAGAAGTGTGTTCTCGCTGTAATTAGTATAGCGTACCGATGAGCTCTAATTAAAGCGAAACCGGTCTGCATTTCTAACTATGGTGCGAATATATCTAGCCTTACATACATTGTCCCTATATTAGGGAAGTAATGGGCCAAGGCTGAAAATTTACAAAACTGTTAATTGGTTGTACACAGTCTCCATTTATAACATTTTGTGTTAATTGGAGCTGTCGTGACAACATACTACCTGGTTCCGCACCGAGATGGCGACCCTGTCGTACAGCTCACAATATTATAAAAGTTGTTAATAAATCACCACGCATGCACTAATCGGGAATTTATTGTAGCGATATTTTAGTGAATTTTCCGAATAAAAATTCGCTAAAAGTGCCATCGGTGATCTGCGCGTACAAAATCGCCAGCATAATATAAAAAAGCCTGGACGCAGCAAGTGCGTTATGGTAGTGAATTTTCATAGAAATGATCTGGCTCAAAATATTTTATTATAACTTTTTTTTTCTTGTAAATTTTTTCTACGAAAATTCACTGAACCTAAAAACTGATAATCTGTGGAAAAAATGCCAGTATTATGTCTAATAATTATATTATAGATATAGTAATAATATTATATAATATACTCTTTAATATCTAATGTTTACGAGCGTAATGGACATCACTTCAACCATATACATAAAAGTTCGGGACGCAGCAAGTGCGTCATGGTAGTGAATTTTTATTAAATGCTTCAAACTTGGATAACCCAATTTTTGATAAACTTAGAAAGTTAAATTTAGGTACTTAGTAAGGCCTTTCCCAAGGCAACATGTCCGCTAAATGTCATTAATATAGCTTTGTAATTTTCGGAGAAAAAAATTTTTCGAAAGAAAATTCAAAATTTGAAAAACTGAATTTTTTATGAACTTAGAAAGTTAAAATTTGGTATGTCGTAAGGCCTTTCCCAAGGCAACGTATCCGCCACATTTCATTAAGATAGCTTTGTAATTTTCGGAGAAAACAATTTTTTTCTAAAGGAAACTCAAAATCTTCCCGGAAAACCTTGTGCGATTTTCCTGGCTAACGAACTCATCCAAGCCACTAACAAAAAGAAAGGCACTTGGCGAGTTTCATCGAAATCGGTTAATAATTTTTTGAATTATCGGTTGGATATATATATATATATATATATATATATATATATATATATATATATATATATATATATATATATATATATATATATATATATATATATAAGCATATAAAAATTGAAACTGACCCCGGATATGAGTTCTAGGTGTCCTAGTTCGCGCTCATTTGAAAAAATTTTTGCAAAGTCTCACCATCGATACCTCTCTATTAGTGAATTTTTTTAGATAAAAATTCACTAATAATTAAATTTTGTCAAATATAATCATTATTAGATTATAATGGCATGTGTTTTAATTACGAGGTCCGGCACTGTACGGTGGCAAGGTAGTCCAGCAGCAGCAGGTCATCGGAGACGGTGATGTGAGTGTTGGTTAGCCAGGGCAGGCCAGGTCACCGGAAGCAGAGCATTATCTAGCGCGGTCACCGGTCACTCTCCTCTCTTCTTCTGACCATTGCCCGCCGTAGCAACTGCTCTCTGCCGCTCTCCTGCTCTACTCTGCTCTCTGTTCTCTGCTCTCTCTGCTACTCTCATTCTCGTCTCCTGTTTTTTGCTTACACTGCTGCTGGCTGGTTACCACAGCAGGCGCACACAAGTAGTCCTGCAATCTTACTAACTTTGCTATAGATTCCCTGCATCACTGACTTTTAAGCAATCCTGAGAGGAAAAACTCCTTACAGAGCAAGTGCATCATGGTATCTCATAAAAGATTTTTAATTTTAAAATACAAGTAAAGTTAAAAAAAATTATATAAATATCGCTGTCTAATTAGAAAATAAATAAATGTCAGAAACGTTATGGTAGCGAATTTACACAAAAATAAATAAGTAACGAAAAATAACAAAATAATTAGTGTTGTGATTACAAGTTTGTTTTGAGAATAAACTTTTTTTTTTGGAAAACCCGGTTAGATTCTGTTGGCTCACGAACTCATCCAAGCGGTTAACCAATGAAAATGTATAAATTTAACCACTACCCTCCTTCTGTAAATAACTGAGAGCAGTTTGTTGTTAGCCAGCCTGATCGGACAGGTGCTTTTAGGAAATTTTTCAAAATGTTTGTTTCGTAGAAAGTAACAATATTATTTTAGTAGAATTATGAACAAAAGTTTAATAGACACTTGTACCAAATTTTAAGTTTCTAGCTTGATAGAAAATTGAGTTATAGGCATTTATTTTATTTTGTCTCAGGAGACCAAAACAGGACACAAGATTCAAAGTGTTTGTATGATAGAAAAACAATTTATTTAGCTCCACTAACAAAATATTTCTACGAAAATACACTAAAAAAATGTCCACACAAATTACCTGAACAAGTTTTTTTTTCAATATTCTTTTACGAAAATCCACAAAAAAAACTCTGAAAATATGCTAAAAACAATTTATTATAAGAGTTCATTAAAATTAGCTAAAATTGTGACATTTTTTCACGATCATTATATTTTTTTTGTGACAAAAAATCAATAAAGGTAATTTTCTACAATAGTCAGCTGAAAATATTTTTACAAAAATTAATGAAAAATGTTTTACGCAAATTTGCTTGCTGTTTTCTGCGAAAATTAACTTAAAAAAGTCCAAGAACTGACCGTGCCTGATGTTCCTAAACCCTTAGCTCCAAGGAACGTCGACACGTATCTATACTGTGTCGTCAAGGTAGCCCCCATCCACACACTTGCATTTCATGTTATGAAATCTGTCACATTGCAATTTCAACTGACATTGTCCATACATCAATGAAGGTCTGGTAGCGCTGTTCGAGATCACTCCTTGAAAAATAATTTGGTTTCAAATCCCACCAATTTCAATTTATGTATTTTAAACATAAAAACAACAAACAATTTATTATCCAAAATTTGAATGTTCATATTGACAATGTTCTAATTCCTTTCACCAAGAAGGCTAGAAAAAAAATATGGGACTTATTAGCAAATTTCTCCTAACACGAAAAATTCACTAATGACGAGATCTGTGTTTATATATATATATATATATATATATATATATATATATATATATATATATATATATATATATATATATATATATATATATATATATATATATCGTACCGATAACTCAAAAAATAATCGGTCCATTTTGATGAAAATTGGTACGTACCTTCCTTTTGTAAGTGGCTTGGATAAGTTCGTTAGTCAAGAAAATCGGACTAGTTTTTCCTGGAAAATTGTGAGTTTTCTTTCCGAAATTTTTTTATCTCCGAAAATAACAGCGATATGACAACCAAATTTGGTAAATACGTTTCTACTATCAAAGTTGCCTCACATAATGAAATTCAGATCTCTACGGTGAAAGGAAAAAAAGTTATAGGCATTTAAAAGAAAAAAACGTTGAGTGCGACTGGTGATTAGAGGAAAGCATAAGAACAAAATATTTTGTGTGATTAACAAAACCAGTTTAATATTACACACAACGATTAAGTTTTCTTAACGCAAGAAGGTCAAAAAAATAGCAGCAAAAATATTTTTAAAATTTTATAATTTTCCTTCTTTAAACGCCAAAGTCGCGGTTTAGAACGTCAAAATTTGCAATTTTTAGACAACGAATCTGGAACAAATACTGATTATGTAGAAGAAATGTTATAATAAGTGTGTTTTACAAAGCCTTAAGTTTCAGCTTCAAACATCATTGTCCTTCATTGTACTAAAATAATTTTGGAAAATTCATTTCAAATAGACCCGCTTTGGCAGTAGTTCCAGCTATAGAGTTTATGGTTTAATAGTCTATATTTTAGCAAATTTTTGTAGAAAAAATTCGTTATTGAGAAGACCGCGACTTATGAACTTTAAAAAGATTTCGTCAAATGAGCGCGAACTAGAAGCCTTAAAACACATATACTAGGTCAGTTTCAGTTTTTGTCTGTTTATACATATACAGGCTGACGCATTTCTACGATAAAGCTCAATATATCTGTTATTATACAAGGTATGAGAAAAAATGATGTTAATTATAGGGTGGTGTCTAAACCCATTTTCTTTCTTTTAAGAGACCCCTTATGTTATTGCATTTTTGTATTCTCCATCGAATTATAATGCATGTTTGTAAGGAAAAAAATTTATATCGTTAATTGTTTTTGAGTTATTTCAATTCGTTTGTAACTTTTCACTTTTTGGTACATATCACAAACATATATCACAAATTGTGATATGTCTTATGTGATATATGGACCCTTAGAACCCATATCCGGGATCAGTTTCAATTTTTATATGTTTATATATATATATATATATATATATATATATATATATATATATATATATATATATATATATATATATATATATCGAACCGATAACTCAAAAAATAATTAACCGATTTCGATTAAACTCGGCAAGTACCTTTATTTTATTAATAGCTTGGATAAGTTCGTTAGCCAGGAAAATCGGACAAGGTTTTCCTAAAATTACAAAGCTATTTCGGTGAAATTTGGTAGACGTATTGCTTTGGGAAAGACCTAAATATGTACCAAAATTCAGCTTTCTAGGTTTGCAGAAAGTTGAGCCATTCCAATTTGAAGCATTTATTTTTAATATCACCGCGTTTGCTGCGTCCAGACTTTTTATTTTTTATTGTTTTTGATGTGTTTCTTTCACTGCTGTTTTGATTAAGGTTCACAGTTTCTTCTAATGTGGCCTCTTTGCACTGACGGTTGGGGTTGAGTGTGAATAGCTCTGCTAGACTTTGCCCTATCCTGATGGTGGTGGTGGGATTGTGATAATAATTGTAATGATTCATTGCTGGAATAGCTAATGAGCTCTTTCACTGGGATCTACGGTAGACGAAAACACGGGCAAATCAGCCTTTTCTTCTGACGATAAGCGAATAACCCATTATTTGAAGGAACGAAGCTACTGGTGAAATTTCTACCTATAATTTTTACCATAGACCAAAAATTTCGGGTATTGTTTAGACTTAAGATGACCTGGTCCCTTACTGATGAGTGGAAGTTTTTTGGCCTGATTAATTATCTGCTTGCACATGTTCCTTGGTGATACAAAGGTGATGTGAGTTACGCTGCTAGCGGTATTCAAAATGTTTCGTAACTACTGCTTTTCACTAAGTTTTATTGAACCAGGGTTTTGATTTGCAATGGAAGAGGAATATTAGTTTCCGTGCCTAATAAGATAATTTCGGTAATGGAGTTGGTACATGCTGTGGGATTATTATTTAGAAAACGGACCTCTGCCTGGAAAAACGAGGAGTGAAAATATCTCAATTTGTTCTATTCGGTGGACCATATTTTGTCTAGTGTACCCTTATGAGAGGTTATTTGTTTGTAGCGGATGTGTTGCGGAGATAAGACAATTATCTGACTTGTCCAGGGGGCGTCAATGTTGGTACCTTAAAGTTTGCGGGGTTAGTCGTTAAAATATACAAAAAGTATAGGCTGTATGGTCACCTATAAAATAGAATCAAAACACATATTACAACACCCATCATGGTCTAAGAATACTGACCAAGAATTGCATACCGAAATCAACCTTATATTCTGTGAGTCGAATAAACATTTTAATTAAATTTCTGAACGAAACCTCAACGATGCGACATGCAACAAGTATAGGAATATGCAGAGATGAGAACGGTTAAAGTTCGGGGGCATCATTTAATGGATCATATATATTAAAGTGGCAGCAGCAGAAGAGGTTGTAAAGTACAGAGGTTATACGGTGGTGCTGTGTCTTGATCGAGGAGTGCTCTGGTCCAGATTCTTGATAATATAACAGGTTGGGCCGCCAATTAGGAGATGTCCCCGGGTCACAGACTTCTTATCCGACCACGTCCTCTGTCCCCCCCCCCTGTCCCACAGAGACGAACAGGGCCGTAATACAGGTACCCTCGGAGAGTTGAGCCGACCCCCTGATGCACGTCTTCAATTTTTGCGCTAGTTAGATTGCTTGAGTACGATATGATAAGTTATTTATTTTACGTAAAATTGAATTCTTTTAAAATTCTTGTAGAAAATTTGTTTTTACATTTTATTTTTTTATTTTTCGTTGTTATCACCTGCATGGTTTGGTTAAAAAATATGTTGAAATTTGTAATTGACGCCGTGTAGTTTGATTATTATTATTTTTTAATGTCGTTTTAAGGATGGTTCACAAAGTTTTTCTTTTGATGCAAGAAGTGTACCTATTATAATAATGAAGTAAACTATTTTTGTTGCTGGACTTTGCAATCTAGTTTTAATAAGTACGTGGATAATGAAATAGCGTGATGATAAAAAGTATGGTCTCCTTGTTATGGTATAAGCTTCTGGTAGTGGTATCTTATTAGATGGTGAAGCAAGTGCAGCACATGAATTAGCTCTGATTAGTCTGCGGGATTTAATAAGCATTGTGGAGAGTGCACTCGTAGTTATAAGTTACTCTGTGCTGGTGCTGCAGCGTGGTAATTAGTGAAGTTAGAAGCAGAGGCAACAACGGCATGGTCAGTCGCAATATCCTGTCTTCGTATCTTTACATCTGGTATCTTTCAACTACCATAGAGACACCAGGGCATTCCTAATACCTCACATACATAATATTTTAATTATAGAAAGAAAAAAATAAACTAAATACTGTAATTTCGAAGTTACAATTTTTTAACTTAATTTCTTTGGTTTTAAAAAATATTTATGAAAATTCAATCTAATAACGCATTTGGTACATCCAGATATATTTTATATAAAAATAATTGACAAATTGTTTTGATAAATAAATTGAATAAATCAATCAGATAAATAAATATCAAAATGAGATAAATATTTTTCAGACTTCGTACTCGCACATGTTGAAAATTCAGACATCTAAACGGCGATCAAAACTTGATAAAATCTGAGCACTGGTTTTTGACATGTCTACTCCTAAACTAATTCCAATTTCATGTCACCTCTTTTTGATAGCGTATACAATGGGTGTATTTCCATTTCCATCTTCTGAAACAAGCTCAAGCCTGTCTCTAAATAATAGTCTGGACGCAGCAAGGGCGTTATGGTAGTGAATTTTCATAAAAATGTTTTTAATAGGATATATATATATATATATATATATATATATATATATATATATATATATATATATATATATATATATATATATATATAGTTAAGTTAGAACGAAACCCTTTGGCCTAGTCGATCTCAACCAGTCATCATAAGGAAGGTGCAATGAACAGCTTACTCAGCATATTAAGTTACTTCGCATGTGATAGTGTTTCTACCCAGCACGGAGTGTGTGATCTTGCTAGAGACGTTATAATCATTATTACGGAAACATTAGACGTGTTCACTGTAATCTTCATTCGCTCCTGTAATTTATACAACACTTGTAAAATTCAGAGCATTTATATTATTATAAGTAATTAGTTATTGAATGTAGTTTGCCTGTCTGTTTATATCTTAAATAAAACCTTTTTAAAAAGATTCCAATAAAATTGGAATACGTTATTGGCGCTGCTACCCGGATACCAGACGGCCTTAATTAACACATAAAAGTTCAATTTAAGCGTCGGGTTGTTTCAACAATTTGCTGGTATACAAAGAACCTCACTCATTCGCATCACAAGTGGTCCAGAAGTAAGAAGACTGGTACAGACAGTATGCTGAAATCCCTGTAAGTACTCCTTCCTTAATTTTTGATTGATTTACTTGTGTCCTTTTGTAATATTACTATTTAAGAAATTTTAACAGTCAGTCAAACACATATAATTTATTTCTTAGCTTGCCTAATTGAATAATCATTATTTAAAGTGATCAATTCAAAAATTATAGCTGAAAATATTTTTATAACTAATCTCATATTGGGAAAAATATTTTTTCCGTGTTTTATTTTATTTTATGGTTGAAAGAGATAGATCTCCTATTAATTTTAAAATGACTCAACCAAACCAAACCAATTTACTTCACTCACAAAATGAACTTACGCAGATAGTGCAAGCGTCAGTTATGGTTCCACCCTATACAGGGGGTAGGAAACATTTAAATTATTTTTTAAACCAATGCGAACTATTTATAGAAACCTATAGACAGGACGACAGTTCTCCTAATGCTTCACACATTAATTCAATGATTTTAGAATTTATAAAATCAAAAATTACAGGTGATGCTAGAGATGTCCTAATTAGTTTACCTGAACAGTCCTGGAGCTCTCTTAAAGAAAGTCTCAAGGCACAGTTTGCGGATGCTAGATCCGAAGACCTTTTGTTAAACGACTTGACTACTTGCTTCATGCAAAAAGCACATTCTTTTATAGATTATCATAATTTAATTAAAACTAAATTACAGTCTTTAGTAGAGCATATCAATTTACAGAATTTACCTACAGCAATTATTTTGTATAAAAAGCAATATTTTGAGAATCTGGCACTAAATACTTTCAAAGCAGGTATCATAGAGCCATACCATAGTTACTTAAGATTTGCACATATAACTTCTTTAGAAGCAGCTTTACTAGAATGCCATAAACATGATAATGAGCAAATTCAAGCGAATTTTTTAAATTCTTTAAGACAAAAACAACAATCATCTAATAAATATATTCCAAACCCTACTAGAACCCCATATAAAAATCAAAACTTTAATAATAACCCTTTTCAAAGAAACCCTCACAATTTTGCACAACCACAAAACATAATACCCCGTGTTAATCAAAGTAACCCAAATCCTAGAGCTAGTGGAAGTAATCAGAGACCAATAACCTATAACAGGCCTCAAGATATTTCACAACAAGGTCCAACCCCTATGTCGATATCTACTAGAAATACTAAACCTCCCTCAAGACCCTCTAGAATAAATAATTATTTTCAACAAAAATTTCCTAGAGCATTAGGTCATGAAGAACTTCATTTTCATGAAGACCCTCCTGAGCAGTTTATAAATGAATCGTACGAAAATTATGCCGACGATACAAATTTCGAAAATCAATTTTCAGATCAAGAATATTTTGACAATAATTTACAAGATGAGGATTTTCTCAAAGAAGCCTCGGAAGAACAGAATTCATAGATATAAATTATATATCAGGTGCCCCAAAACTCCCATTTATAGTGTGTCCATCTTTAAATATGAAAATTCTCCTGGATACGGGGGCATCGAACAGTGTTATTAACCCTAATGTTGCCGAATGTTTTAGCAAAAATTATTTTACTAATGACCCGTTTATATTAAAATCTATAGCTGGTACAGTACAAGGTAATTATAGATTAATTGCCCCTATTTTAAGAGAATTTGGGATTAATAACAAAATTACATTCTGCGTTGCCGAATGGCATAATAGATTTGAAGCTTTAATAGGTTCCTCATTATTTAGAGAATTGAAAGCAAAATTAGATTATGAAAACCAAGTTCTAAAAATCAATAACATCGAAATACCATTTTTTTTCGACTTGAATCCCGCGAATTTTAAACCATTTAAACAAATTTGTCGAGATACTATTAAAATTCCGGTAAATGTAGAGAATGGCTCCGTTCTGCTACCCGAAATGAATGAGTCAACCTTTAGCACCCAAAATTCAATTGCTTTAGCGTGTAATGGTATTTGTACGGTTCCTATAGAAAGAAAAACTCCAAATTTAATTCCAATAAATTTTTACGAGCCAATGGAAGTCGAACCAATTGTAGCTTATGACGTACAATCCCAGTTACCTAAAGAAAACAAAGATGATACTTATATCGATTTGTCTAACCTTATAAGAACATCTCATCTTAATGATGAAGAAAAAGGAAAACTACTACATTTATGTAAAAAATATAAAGACATTTTTTATAACGAAAATTCGGATTTAACGTTTACACACACTGTTAAACATCATATAAGAACACGAGATGAAACTCCCATTCATGTAAAGTCATATAGATATCCTTTTCATCTAAAAAACGAGATTCAGTCCCAAATTCAAAAACTTTTAGATAATAAAATAATTCGCCCTTCCATCTCGCCCTATTCAGCTCCGGTGTGGATCATCCCCAAGAAAATCGATTCTAGCGGTAAACGCAAATGGAGACTTGTTATAGACTATAGAAAACTAAATGCCAATACAATAGATGACAAGTACCCTTTACCACGCATAGAGGAAATATTGGACAATCTCGGAAAATGCACATATTTTAGCACTATTGATCTTGCTCAAGGGTTCCATCAGATAGAACTCACACCCGAGAGTATTGAAAAAACTGCCTTTGCCGTTAACAATGGGCATTATGAGTACCTTCGGGTCCCGTTCGGATTGAAGAACGCGCCGAGCAGTTTTGAACGCATGATCGATAATATTTTCCGGGAATACTTGCATAAATTTTGTTTCGTCTACATGGACGATATAGTAATTTTCTCTAAGTCCATCCAAGAACATCTTATACACATAAAACAAGTTTTCCAAAAACTAAGGGAAGTAAATTTAAAGGTACAACTTGATAAGTGTGAATTTTTGCGTAAAGAGGTAGCTTTTCTCGGACATGTGATATCACGGGACGGGATAAGACCGAATCCCAATAAAATTGTGGCTATTCGAAACTACCCTCTTCCGAAAAATCAAAAGCAGATAAAATCCTTCTTAGGTTTGATTGGATATTACCGAAGATTTATAAAAAATTTCGCAAAAATCGTTCATCCATTAACTAAACGCCTAAAGAAAGACACCCCTATGAACATAGACGATCCCCTATACATCCAAGCTTTCGAGCATGCAAAAGAACTAATTTCTAACTCCCCTATTCTTGCTTACCCTGACTTTGAAAAAGAATTCTATTTAACGACCGATGCTAGCAACACAGCAATCGGAGCGGTTTTGTCCCAAGAACAAAAGCCTATCGCTTTTTATTCCAGAGCTCTCAATAGTGCAGAGAAAAATTATTCTACCATCGAAAAAGAGTTGCTTGCTATTGTAACAGCCTGCAAACATTTTCGCCCTTATTTATTTGGCAGAAAATTCAGCATCGAAACCGATCACAAACCCCTAGTTTGGCTTTTCTCTATTAAAGAACCAAACTCTAGACTAGTAAAATGGCGTCTTAAACTAGAGGAATTCGAATATGATATTAAATACAAAAAAGGAAAGGACAACGTTGTTGCCGAGGCCCTTTCGCGAATTCCGACTCAAGAAATTAACGCTATTGAAGATGACTCCTTAGACCTTATGTCACTACTAAATAACGCCGAAGATTTGCAAGAACTTACAGACGAAGATTTACAAAGTCTTGGCATAGAATTACCCATTTAGAGAGATCCCGAAACAGACGCTACCGTGCACTCTTCTCAGGAACACCCTGTAGGTGTTATACCATTGACAGAAAAACCACTTAACGTTTACTCGCACCAAGTTATTTTTAAATATGGTCAAAAACACTCTATACAAAAACAGAAGATATTTAAAACTAAGGAAAGAACGATTGTTCATATTTTGCAGAAACAAAAACATCGGGAAATAGAACGCTTTATGAAAGAATATCTTAACCCCAACGCTCTTACTGCATTTTATTTTTTGAATGAAGAATTAATGTTAGAAACTATAAATTACGTAAGAAACAATCTAAATTCCTCAATTAAATTAGTAAGGTGTGATAAAATGCTTAAAGACATAGAAAACCATTTAGATCAACAAGCGCTTATCATAGATTATCATAAGTCGAATCATAATGGCGTTAACGAAACGTTTAATCATTTCAGAAACGAATATTATTGGCCCAAGATGAAAGATCACATAAACGATATTATTAATAAATGTGAAACTTGTTTAAAAGGTAAATACGAACGAAATCCATATAAGGTTCCTTTCCAAGGCCCTTTGGTTGCGAAAAGACCCTTTGAGGTCATACATATTGATACCTTTTCTTTTAATAATTATAAGTTCCTTACGATTATTGATCTTTTTAGCAAATATGCCCAAGCATATTTTATAAAAGACGGAACCGGTCTTACTATAGTTAAAAAGTTAAGGCACTATTTTACGCATCATAATTACGCTTTAAGGGTAGTTTGCGACCCCGGTAAGGAATTCGATAATAATGTACTAAAAGAATACCTAAAGACCTTTAAAATACAGCTACATGTTACGTCCCCTCAGAATCCAAATTCAAATTCACCCATCGAGAGATTTCACTCAACACTCATCGAGAAAGTAAGATGTTTATTAATAGATAATCCTAAAGAAGATATTTTAGAACTAGTAACTACCGCACTTATAATTTATAATCAATCAATACACTCCACAACAGGCTATACACCTTTTCACCTCCTATATGGACCCTTTGATAAATTAGATCCTATAGATCCCACAGCTACAGTTTATGAGGAATATAATTCCAAAAGGCTTAAAGAAATCATCCCCTTTTATGATCAGATATATAAGAAAACTAAAGAAAAATTAAGCAAAAATTTAGAAAAATTAAATGAAGCGCGAGAAAATGTACCCATTATAAATGAAGAAAAACTAGCTATAAAAACTCCTCGAGTGAAAAAACTAGATTCCCCTTACAAAATTCACAAAAATGTAAAACAAAGGGGTATAAAAATTAGTCTACCCCTTAGCAGAAAGAAACAAGCACACGTCAGTAATGTAAAACGAGTAAGGAAAAAATTTGTGTTTCAGAACGATACTAGCGCTCCTGGTACGTCCGATCCCGGCCCTTCAAATTCATCCCTCTAAAACTAATGGATATTTTAAAGACCCGATAGGTGTCGCTAAAATAATCAATCATTTTTATCGAATCTATTTTTATTTCAACCTGACTTTATTGGAAGAAAATTATCAAAATTGTATCAGAAATAGAGAATTGCTTAGTAAACATTCTTACCCCTATCAACAAATAATCAATAAGCAAATAAACGATATCGAAAATGAACTTTCTAAATTAACTCACTCTCGTAACAAAAGAGGTCTAATTAACGGTCTAGGATCTGTGATCAAAACAATAACAGGTAATCTCGATCAGGACGATCTCAAAGAAATTAACAAAAATTTAGATTTGTTATTTTCAAATCAAAATGGACTTATGTCACAAGTTTCCGACTTGGTATCTTTTGCTTCTCTAATAACTGATAGATTTGAACATGAACAAGACGTGATCAATAAAAACCTTGATCTCATTAAACAATCTTTTAAAGAGCTTAAGGAGTTTCAACATCAGATAGGTTTATACAGCTTCCAAAAATCTCTAAACGATAATCTTTTAGAGCACATAAAAATCCTTCAGAGAACAATTAGTCTTGCTTTTAATGGCCTTACTAATATAGAGATTTTCACTTCTCGTGATTTAACCCACATAAGTGACCATTTAAAACTAATCTATAGCAATGCTGAACTGATAAGCTTTGACCGGAATCACATATTTAAAATTTTAGAATTTACTCAACTTAATTTAATTGCATTTAGGGACACTATTGTATGTCAATTAAAAATCCCGATTTTACATCCGACCTCTGGCTCCTATTACCACATTATACCTGTCCCTTACCAAAATACCCTTCTTGTACCTCCGAGCTCTTATTACTTAGAGACTCCCGATAAGAACTTGTGGACCAAAGAACACTGCCCTAGAATTGAAGAAGCTATAATATGCAAAGATGAATTCTTCGAAGAAGACTGTTTCCTGAACCAGCTCAAGAACTGCACCCTTGCCAAAGTAATCAACCAATTTTCATACTCAGTGCAGCTCTACAATGGCAACGTCCTGGCAATAACCAATCAACCTCAAGAGTTCACAGAACAGTGCCCACAAAGTTTGAAAAGACATCGTTTAGAAGAAACGAGCGTGCTAACTGCCGTAGCCGAATGCAGAATAATAATCAATGGAAATACCTATGAAGACACCCATCAAAATATAACCTGGGAACAAGAAACATTGATTCCCCTCGATAAATCAATAGCGACGATCCAATATAGACCAATACATCTCAAGGACAACGTCAAGCTAAAACAACATCTTCAGAAGATTCACTCTACCCGTATACACCCACTGATACACAGCACCCATATAGGAATAACCATCTTTATTATTTTGTTTCTTGTGATAATAGCAATAATAGGTTACAGAAGAAGAAGCAGTTTACCAAAAATCAAGCATAATCAAAAGAACGAGGGCGTTCTTGTATCTGATGATGGAGGAGTTAAGTTAGAACGAAACCCTTTGGCCTAGTCGATCTCAACCAGTCATCATAAGGAAGGTGCAATGAACAGCTTACTCAGCATATTAAGTTACTTCGCATGTGATAGTGTTTCTACCCAGCACGGAGTGTGTGATCTTGCTAGAGACGTTATAATCATTATTACGGAAACATTAGACGTGTTCACTGTAATCTTCATTCGCTCCTGTAATTTATACAACACTTGTAAAATTCAGAGCATTTATATTATTATAAGTAATTAGTTATTGAATGTAGTTTGCCTGTCTGTTTATATCTTAAATAAAACCTTTTTTAAAAGATTCCAATAAAATTGGAATACGTTATTATATATATATATATTTAAGAAACCTTGCATCAAATTTGATTACCAGTATAACCTCTATGGGAGAAACAATGTACCATATTTCATCCAAATAACTTTATTGTTTGAAAAAGTACAAAAATCTTCCGAAAGTAATCTTTAAATATGCCAAAAAAACGGGTTTCTTGGCAAAAGAACCTTAGGTTAACAGTATAATAAGCTATCGAAAGAAACATTTTATGAAAAATAGCTACCATAAAGCTATTGCTGGGTCCCAAATTTATTTTCTTACAAACACGCATTATCTTTCGATGGAAAATGTAAAAATTGCAATAATATAAGGCGTGTTCGATTTAAAAAAAAAGAAAATTTGAATCACCAACGACTTATGGGCCTGTAATTGTATAAATATTTTTTTAAGATGTAGCTCAAGGCACCCTATATTGCGGTGCTATCGGGGCGGCAAGGCCGCGGACGAGCCATGAGGGAAAAAAAGGCACCCTATAATTATTATATAAATATTTTTTTTCGTATCTTGCATAATAACGGATATATTGAGCTTTAATGTTTTTTCACGAGAATTCGTCAAAAATGATATACCATTAAACGATAAACTCTATAGCCAACTACTGCCAAAGCATCAGAAAAAGGGTCTATTTGAAATGAATTTTCTGGGACTATTTAAGTAAAATGAAGGATAATGATGATGGAAACTAAGACTTCAGGCTTTGTAAAACATTCTTCTTGAGACATTATCTTTCTATAGCTTATATAAGTTTCAGGTTCATTGCCTAAGTATTATCAATCTTGACGTTTTAAATCGCGACTTTGACGTTTTGAGGAAAACCCAAACTTATTGTTCTTTAAATGCCTGTAACATTTTTGTCCTTTAACCTACAGGTAGGTAACTTACATATAATGGCATAAACTCGCGTACCAAATTTGTTATTGCATTTTTGCATTTTCCATCGAAATATAATAGATATTTGTGAGAAAAAAAATTCGGGATGCAGCAAGTGCGTTATGGTAGCGAATTTTCATTAAATGTTTCAAATTTGAATAGCTCAAGTTGCTATTAACCTATAAGGTTGACCAAGAAACTAGTTTTTTCAAGAACATTTTAAGTTTACTTTCGGAAATTTTTGTACATTTTCAAACAATAAAGTTATGTTGATGAACAATGGCACATTGTTTATACTATATAGGTTATACTGGTAATCAAATTTGATGGTTGCTTTCTTTAAAAAAAACATATTTGCTATTAAAAACATTTTTATGAAAATTCACTACTATAACGCACTTACTGCGCCCAGACTTTTTCTATATGTCCACATTTCAAAAGTTTCTATACTCTTCATATCAAGATTTTAGAGCCATGCATTATATACAACGCGATGACCTGCCATCGCCATCCTTCTTGTCGATGATTTGATACATTTACTCGTAACATTATCCATAATAATACGTCCAAGGCACGTAAATATTTCTACTTGTACAAGTTTTTTTTTCGACCATACCAATATTTATTTTTATTAGTTTTGTTTTGGCCGTACTGATCTTTTTCCTTATGAAAATAATCAAGCTTAATTAATATAAAAAAACTGTTTGAAACTCAGAATTGTGTTATTTCTAGAATGCGATATTGACGTATCATCTAGTATTCCTATATTTACCAATATAGCTAAAGTTGATGATTTTGTCACCTATGGGGTATAAAATAGTTACTATGTCGATGCTTGTTCAGTTTCGGTCCCACTACTGAAGAATATAACAGTTATGTTTGTCCAACCTTCTAGCAACCCATTAGGTGAGTCCGGACCTGGCATAACAGCCCGGAAACCATTGAAGATTTCAATGAAAGCCTACCGTGAACGCATTTAAATATCAGTGGGCAATCTCTACAGGGAGAGTGAGTTTGAAAACGGCATAGCAGCCCGGAAACCTTTCAGGATTCCAATAGCTAAAGGCTGTTTATTTATCGGCAGATTTTTGTCCTTTACAACGCTACAATTCTTACTTAGTTTAAATGTTACTCCCCGTGTAGAGTACTGCAACTAGTTATTATTAATTTGGTTCTGAAACGTGCAATTATAATATAATCGTTCGGCTGTAAAGGGTACAAAATGTGAACCATTAGAACAATTGTTTACAAAAAATGATTGATAGAAAGAGGTGCCTGGCAGCTTCTCTTCTTATAGACCACAAGTTCCTTGCGCCTCAACTAACATAAATATTATAAGAACAGTCAAACATGTCAACATTAAACTTATTGCTTTCAAGCTGCGTTTGCAAATAAAATTAGTACTTTATGTTTTCTGATATATTTCTGAAGTTAAATAAAATCAAATTTGTTAAATACAAAATGTATAATTAAAGTGCAGGATAAACTAACCACACATATATTGGTAAATAAGAAGGCGAGTGTATATAAATAATAACATTTAGACAAGAAGTGGTAAGGTGGCCTAGTATTTTCTTGAGGTGATCGTTTCTCGATTCGACAGATCGACTTTTAAATTTATTAGTTGCGGGGTCGCGACACCTTTTAATATCTCTCATGGCCTGCTCCGCACTGAGGCCGGCCAGGTGGAGTGGATGGCTTGGCCAGAGCTGCTGTTGCTGCACTTTCATTCAACTAAATGTAAACTAAACTAAAAGTGGATCAATTTGTTTCTGGTTTGTTTAATTTATATATCAATTTCACTAAATTATAATAATTTATGTATATATACACTTACTTTAAAGCTCCAATATGTACTTTCATTGGCTGGTATTACCTGCAACGTGATGCTCAAGGTGCTGCAGTAATTTTTCTCTATTCTGAGGTTTAGATGGGAGGTTATTTATGGGCCACCGGTAAACGATAATTTAATGCCCAGGCAAATTATATTATTGCCACGTCGGGCTGTAAATTAATGCATCGACCATGACTGCTTATTTGCAGTAGTAGGGTGTCGCTGTAAATCTCTTAGAAATATTCATTATCAACATTAAATTTGTACGTTTAACAAATTCTTTGCTTCGAAGGTTTCACTCAACTTTCAAACGGCTTAAAAATGTTAATTTCACTAATATTTTTATATCAAATCGTTTTTAGGTGAAATGAGTGCACTGAGTTATAAGTATCAATCTGATAAAATAGTGAATTTTGCCTACTTAATATACAATTTTGGCTTAAATAAAAAAATTCTGGACGCAGCAAGTGCGTTATGGTGGTGAATTTTCATAAAAATCTTTTTAATAACAAATATGTGTGTTTTTTTAAGAAAGCAGGCATCAAATTTGGTTACCAGTATAACCTATATAGTAAAAACAATGTGCCATGTTCCATTAAAATAACTTTATTGTGTGAAAATGTACAAAAATTTCCAAAAGTAAACTTAAAATGTTCCCGAAAAAACACGTTTCTTGGTCAACCTTATAGGTTAATAGCAAATTGAGCTGTTCAAATATGAAACATTTGACCAAAATTCGCTACCATAACGCACTTGCTGCGTCCAGAATTTAGTTTCTTACAAATATGCATTATATTTCGATGGAAAATGCAAAAATGCAATAACATAAGGCGTGTTTGATTAAAAAAAAGGAAATTTGTATCACCAACGACTTATGGGCCATCCTGTGATTGCAGAAATTTTATTTTAAGATGTAGCTCAAGACACCCTATAATTAATATATACAAATTTTCTTCATATCTTATATAATAACGGATATATTGAGCTTTATTAATTTTTTACGAAAATTCGACAAAAATTATATACCATTAAATGATAAACTCTATAGCTAAGGCTACTGCCAAGCATCAGAGAAAGGGTCTATTTGAAATGAATTTTCTGCAAATATTTTAGTAAAATGAAGGACAATGAAGGTTGAAACTAAGACTTTAGGGTTTGTAAAACATCCTTCTTGAGACATTTTATTTCTATAGCCCGTATTAGATTTAAGTTATTTGCCTAAATGTTGCCAATTTTGACATTTTAAATCGCCACTTTGACGTTTTGAGGAAAACCCCAATTTATTTATTTTTAAATGCCTATAACTTTTTTGTCTTTGGACCTATATAGCTAAATTTTGGTAGATAACTTACCAATAAGGATGTAAACCTGCGTACCAAATTTGGCTGCCCTTACTTTTTTAATTCAGGAGATATAAATTTTTTTCGAAAGAAAACACAAAATTTTCCGGGAAAACCTAGGCAGATTTTCCTGACTAACAAACTCATCCAAGCCATTTACAAAAGGAATTTTTTCACCAAATTTGATCAAAATCGGCCCATTATTTTTTGAGTTATCGGTGTGATACATATATATATATATATAAATATATATATAAATATATATATATATATATATATATATATATATATATATATATATATATATATATATATATATATATATATATATATATATATAAACATATAAAAATTGAAACTGACCCCGGATATGCTTTCTGGGGGGCCTAATTAGCGCTCATTTGAAGAAATTTTTTCAAAATTCAAAAGTCGGGATCTCCTCATTAGTGAATTTTTTTTAAGAAAATTCACTAAAAGCAATAATATAGTTTTATTGATAATGGTTATGAGAGCAAATCAGCTGACAAATATGCATTATATTGTGAAGTTAGTTGTGGGATTTACTATTTATTTGAACAAAGTTTTCACCAAAACCTTCCGACTGAACAAGTGTATTATGGTAGCGAATATTCATTAACAAAATTTCAATTGATAAAAACTTATTTTTCATGTACCAATAATTTTTATCGTGATACGTACCTATATGGGTATATCTTTAAAAGATGCTAAACAGGTATGCCAAATTTTGAACTGATCTAAAAGATTCTTAGGTAACCGTAACGTGCAGTAGTGGTGGTAATAATATTTTAGCCTACCTTGATTATTTAGAGATAACCCAGCCGCCCAATTAATTTAAGCTACTAATTCATTGTCCATCAGTGGGTCACTTATAAATCATAATTAGTTGCTACTTACGGTGAGGTTAGTCTTCACCAAAAATCTAATATTTGTAAGACTGCCAGTACAAGACGCTGGTTCTCGATAGAACTTCGCAATCAGAGGAATCTAGATTAGCTCAAATTATTTTTCTTTAAAATACGGAAATTGCACTTATGGAAAATTATTTGAGGAACTGATATAAAATCAAGAACAGAAGTAAAACACAAATACACATTCTTTATTCCCTGACAATAATTAAGGTTTTGCATGTATGCTTTGTCATCTCAGATAAATATATATATATATATATATATATATATATATATATATATATATATATATATATATATATATATATATATATATATATATATATATCATTAAATTGTTGGTGAACAGACATACGAAAAAGAAGAAAAATTTGTCAATATAAAAATGAGGTTCTTAAATGTAATTGGTATTAGCTTAGTTGTTCTTTCTGGCCAGATAGATTCGCATGATTTAATATAGTTGTCTGTACTGATGTTATATATTACCTATATGTGAGCCTGATACTCCTCACTAATGTTAAACTACTTTAAATAGTTATATTCTATTTAAATTGTCAAAAACAATGTGACTATTCTTATTAAATGATTTTAAAAAATATATTTGTTAATCAGACACAAAATTTTGAAGGACAGCAACCTTTGAACGTTCGACGTTTTTTAGTGAGTAATTAAACCAAATTAGACCACATTTTTATAGTTAAAAGAAATATAATTTTAATTATTTGAATACCAGTAATCCTATCATCAAGGTCACTATAAAAAAATGTGAAAGAATGTAGCTAAATTTAAATCTATTCAAAAGTTCAAACAATCAGTTTTCTTTATTTTTCTTGGCACAAAACAGTAAATTAGAGAGGACTCGCTTGTCACAAAACGCGTCCTGTCAGCTAACAAAGGACCAGGGCACAGTTAAACCTCAGGTGAAAGCTTGCCATAAGCTCCAGGATCCATGCAGCAGGTAGATTGCGGGTTGTCTTTAGGTAGAAGTCAACCTAACCGGGGTTGTCTTTGACTATTGATTCTAATTTATGACGACTATGAACTTGAAATTAGGAGTGAAATTCAAACGTTGATATTCAGGATAGGCAGTAAAATTGACAACAATAATGGAGCCAACAATAACAGTAGGGTTCATTCAATAACGACAGGTTCACCCAGTGAAAACAGGTTCGACCAACGACAACACCCTGTAATTAATTAGAGAAACTCCCTCGAAGTTTTACAATCAATTTTAAACAGGCAGATTATCTTACCATTAAAATAATGGACCTTAGCGGAACTAAACTTAACTAAAACAACGACACAAGCACACAATCGAGCACTAATTTAGTTAGGTGCGTTAACAGCGGTGATCACTTGAAGGATGGTCTCCTGGCACTCTCGTTACGCAGATTTCCTGGCACGACGCAAAACATTCCCATCAGTAACCGATGTTTCTGCGCTCCGAGGTTAAGCGTCAGATCTTCTCTGTTCTCACTGGTCCACGTACTAAGAATCCGTTACACAGGCTACCTGTTTCTCTGAGCCGAAATACTCTGAACGGCGGAATTATAAACATCGCATAAGAAACTGCCTCTCAACATCGACTATAGCGACGCCGTTAGACAATAACATCATCTTCTGGTGTTTTACAAAGATCCTATTTGGTCTTTAAAATTTTATTTTCCAGGAAATATATATTTCAGTTAGAATATCCCTAATGTTAAGATATTTTCCTCTATAAAATATTTATTGTATGAGAGGAATATTCTAGGAAGGCTAGTAAGGTATTACGGTAGTAGGGATAAAAATTAAACTCCATAAAATCTTTTTAATTCACCAGGTCTTTACTGTGTATTATTAGGGCGATGTTAAAACTATTAAAACTTCCTTTGATGTTATGCTGTCTCAGTATGAATGATACGGTAGCGAGAAAAAGCTGACCGTAACAGCGTCATCAAGATAAATTTATTATTTATGAAGAGGCAACAATTTTTCCAAATAATAATTAATGTTCTCTAGAAGGCACTACAGTCTAATTGGTTTATCTAGCAAACATATCCAAGCTATTTACTAACGGAAAACACTTGCCCATTTGTAAAGTTGTAATATGTTGCAAGGTATTAATTAGCAAATAGTTTTGGTTAATGTGCTTTTAATGTATGTATGTAAGCAGAAGTTACTAACGCAACAGAAAGTGGTCTTCTTAATAGTTGCATTATCTCTGTGAACGGAACCCTAAAAAACAACTTGAAGTTTCATCTATGGTTATTAGATGAGAGGAGAGTTGAGATGAAGCAACAAGCGCAAGGTATTATCAGTGTAGAATAGGAAGCAGAGAACGGAGGACCACCCGGTAGCAGGAGAGTGATTTATTCTGAATTAAGAAGATAATTACAACAATAGTGGTAGCAGCGTTTATTTCCCCATGGAGTGTGGAGTGCGGAGAGCGAGAGAGAGAGGGAGAGTAAGCTGGAGATTAACAAAGAACGATTAAATAATTCACATTGGAATTAAACACTAGTAGATGTTATCATATCGGATTCGAGTTAATGGTCGTACCGAGCATTAAAATAACCAGCGGACTAAATCATGCTCGGCTGCCCGTTCATTATCAACGGGGAAGCGGTGCCCTGGCCCCGTGATATTCCCCCATTCTGTCTTCTTTATTCTTTATTGCGTTTACACGGTTCAACAAGTCCTTTCTGCAAATACATACCTCCACTTTTCAATGCGCTTCGATAACTTCCTTTATGCACTTCTAATCCTATATAGAGTCTTTTTGGTTTCAGTTCGCCTCTTGGAAAGTCAATAACTTTCTCAAGAACACTCGGGAATGTTTTAATTCAAAAGAGTTTTTATAGGTAGTTAGTTAGTTGCATCATTCAGCCAAAAAGAATGTCATCTATTTACTTTTTACGCTGGTAAGGAATATTTACACCTATTCTTATAGCAATCAAGAGATAAATCAATATCCTATAGAGCAAACAGCTTGCTTTTAGAGGGAATTCAGAAATAACAATAGAGTCAAAACAAACTCTTTAAAAAGAGCAGTGATGATGTAACTTGAATGAATTTTAGCAATGTCTGTTTCCTGACTGCTTGATTTATTTTTTGTTCATTTTATTGTACCAGCTTTACACAGGGAACGCACAAAATTCCGCCACAAAATAATGTAATTTTTTTTAGTGTTTCCCATTTTAAAAACCACAAATAATAGTCCCTAAATGTTCTCCGCAATTGTAAGCAGTCTCTAATGACAAAAACACAAACATAACAAATATAACAAAAGTATAACAAATAGGATATGTATAAATAAATTCAATTTTCTTTTCCCTGACGATGCCGTAAAACGCAAAACCGGTCTCAGAGGAGAAAACAAGCATTTTTAAGGACAGATAAAAACTCTCCACATTTGTACTGACTGTTAATTTTAGTTATCTTTATCTTAGTTGTCATATGGCGGTGCTAACAACATTACTAATTTTCTGATAAAAGATTGCTCAGTTTTTGCAGAATATTTAGCTATATTTTTATAATCACTAAAAAATTATGGTTTTTCCCATGTCTGAAAAATTAGTAATTATTTATTATTATTATTAATTAGTAAAGAAATTATTTAGGTACTAAGCCATCCACAACCACTGACTTAATATGTTTTATAAAGAGAGTTTACGGTTAAGTGATTTTATTTTCAAGGGGTGATTGAACGCCTTAACAGAAGCTGGATAAAATATCTCAACTATTAGCTAAGGGTGGACAAGTAAATGTGTATCTAACCATGTCATTCCATGTATTAATGTTGAACACTCACACACTTTGGTTTACGTTCTTAGGTTTAATCATTAGGATCTATCTATCTATCTGGTAGACCTCATTATGTCAGCATTGGAGGTTGTTATTCCCGTTTTAGTCTTTACTGTGCAAAGTATTAAACCTGTTGAGATCTGCATTCGTTAATGTACCAACTGCAGCGGCGAGAACTTTAGGTGTCCTAATCAGGAGCTGAAGATGCTTCAAATCACATTGGTACATTTTCGTAATATCCTAACGGCACATTTGAAACAACAAGAATATAGATATAATGAGATGGTTACAGCCGTTATTACCACATTTTTTATTCCATATAATATTTATTACTCAATTATTTTATTTATTCATTTGACGGAAATAATTTTACAACCTAGAAAGCAAGAAAACTTTAGCCTGTTAGGTTGAGTTGACGAGCGCCTCTCGGCAGTAAAAACTCGGTTGCATTGCTTATGCGTACTTCGCAGAATATTTTAGGTAACGAAATAGAAGACCTCCCCGACGTGCTGTTTACACACAATCCTCCCAACTGACCTTCTTGACCTGCCCTGACATCAGTTTGCCTAATCAAAAGCTAAAAGAAGGAAAAGGAGGGAGGAAAAGTACATTATGCTCACATGAATGGCAGAGTTAATTTTCCTTCCTGTCAGGTCAGGTAAGGTCAGTTGGGAGGATTATGTGTAAATAGCACATCAGGGAAGTCTTTTATTTCGTTACATGAAATATTCTGCGAAATGCGCATGATCAATGCAACCGAGTTTTTAACATTGCAAGACGCTCGTTTGAGTTGTGCTTCTTGGTGGCATTGAACTTTTCGTTCTTTGGCAACAGATTTTTAATAGCTTGTATAAGGATGCACTGAGTACAATTTGGAAATAATTTAGACAAGCACACTTGGTGAACCCAAATCACCACAACACATTAAAAAAACAGACGATCGTTTCACTAACCACAATGTGTTGTGGTGATTTGGGTTCTCCAAGTGTGCTTATCAGTGCTCATTACAGATTCCAATCTACACTTAGTGCATAACTTAGACCTAATATCACGTAAAATATACGGAAATCATGACGCTGATAAACTTTTGACATCTGTCCAGTTCACAGTTGGTCCTTTACCAACATCTTCTTTTCAAGCAGAGCTTTATAAATAGTTTCCATGTTTCCGTAATCTATGTTATTCATAGTTATTCCAAGGAAAATAGATTTAACAAATTGTATGTTTACCTTTAATACAATAATAATTTATTTCGAGGGTCTATAATATTGACAAGAATATATTATACTGATCAATATTATCCATATTGATACCATAAAATAAAATACTTTTGGACTGAAACGAAGAAAATCGTTTTGATCAAGAGCAGTTTGTAAGCGGCAGTAAGTCAGTAAGTGTACGGTTGAGGTAATTAGAGATAGTCTGACGCAGTAAAGTTGGCAAATAAGATCACACCAGCGATAGTAATGATACTGTGTGAGATTAAAAAGGGAGATAGGAGATGGGGATAGAGCGAGCATTAAAGAAAGGCTAATTAACTGCATGCGGATGCTGCTGGCTGCTCTTCTTGCTGCTACCTTACTTTAATTAGCTCTACAATTACAAAATACTACCCATACCATCGCCTGGCATCTAATAAACTTACCATACTCATCGGCCGTGCTGCTCTCTGAATTATCTGCAAACAAAAATCAATACGTAAATACAAGCATCTAACGACATCGGTCTCATTGTAAGTAACAATGCAACAGAATAGCCACTACTAATATCGCTGATACCAACAGAGGTAATCGTCAATCATTTTAGGCGCGCATTAACATTTTTCAAGACTTCATTATAACGCAAAATTGAGATTTTAGAAGTATTGGATGAGATATGTATTACGAATCGCCAAAGGACCAGAAAGAAACAAGACATATGGACATATATTAGTAATGAATTGATGTATAAAATGTCCGGAAGCAGCAAATGCGTTATGGTACCAAATTTTCATTAAAATCTTTCAAATTTTAATTAGTCAATTTTACCTCACCCTAAATATGAAAATCGTGGCTTCTCTATCATTGATTTTTTTTAAATGCAAATTCGCTAAAAACTAGAAGTGCAACAAAACTTTGATCTATAGACAGTGGTCCAAAAGTAATGGAACACAGAACAGCAGTAGATTCTAGACATGAAAATATTACGATTTGTCCAAACTTACCTCAGTCCAATGGTGAAAATTAAAATAGACATGGGAGTGAATGTTTATTTCTGTGTGAACAGCGAATGTGTTATACAGCTAAATCAGAAATTTTAGCGAATTTTCATAAATAAAATTACGCAATAAAGAGGTAACAACTTTGAAACTCGACATTCATGGATTGCCATTAAGCTACAGATGAAATGTGCCAAAATTTAGTTTTGTTGAATAATTGAAATTCAAGTTTTTCCGCAACAAAGTTTAACCGAATTAGGAAAATTTTAAAAAGTACAGTTTAAACAGGACCAAGTAAGTTGCGTTACTTGTATTACAAAACTTATGAAAAGTCGCTACTACAACGTACTTGCTGAATCCCGACTGTTCTAAAATTGTTTAATCAAATCTGACGCGGAAGTTATTTTATACAAAGAATTAATACTGGTACACTTACGTGACACTATGAAAAGCTCCAAGTCCAGCTTTGCTTCTATCATCATCATGTTATTATTGCTTATGCCACTCCTTCAATTATGACCGCAATAAAAGATAAATGAACTATTCCCAAATAAGTACCAGATAATGCACATTTTAAAAACACAAATCACAAAACTAAAGTCTACATCTTGCTATTAGGACACCTGTATAACCGTATAGTAAATCTGCTATAGATCGCAGCAGCATTATATTACTAAGACTCGTTTGCAGGAAACACTCTCACTATCACTGCTGCTGTCACTTGTGCAGGCGGCACCGTAAAGCGGATGATCTATATGTCAGGGTATTGCGATACCTGAAGGATGACGGTACTCGCAGGAGACGACAGAGACAGTCAGATACACCAGGACCAGGAGGTTCTGCAGACATGGAACACTCCGCTTGTGTTCTGTGTGTGAGTGTTTGTGAGTAAGCAGAGTATTGTACAAAAGCGGGCGAGCTGGGTCGGAGGTCAGGGACGTGTTAAGATCTATAACCTTCCCCTTTAAAGCTACGTATACATCTAGAATGTATGACTTGTACATTTAAAAGTACATGTCTACGAAAAATACACAACACATTAATTCATCGCAAATGAAACTTAAAAGACGATTTTATAGTCTTCATTTTTATGCCTTGAAACTTCTGCTAAGTTAGTGTTTCTCATCTTGAAACTTATCTTAGCTAAGTTCGTTATCTGATTTTTCGTTAATTTTCTTGAAAAAAAATTCACTAATGAGGAGATCCCGACTTTTGAATTTTGAAAAAATTTCTTCAAATGAACGCAAACTAGGCACCCTAGAACCCATATCACGGGTCAGTTTCAATTTTGATAGGTTTATATATATATATATATATATATATATATATATATATATATATATATATATATATATATATATATATATATATATATATATATATATATATATATATATATATATATATATTGTATTACACCGATAACTCAAAAAATAATGGGCCGATTTTGATCAAGTTTGGCATGTGCCTTCCTTTTTTAAGGGGCTTGGATAAGTTCGTTCTCCTGAAAAATCGGCCTAGGTTTTCCTGGAAAATTGTGTTTTCTTGCGGACAAAAATCTATATCGCTGGAAATAACAAGTTAAGGGCAACCAAATTTGGTACGCTGCTTTGTGTCATAAAGAGTATCCTATGTACCTATAGGGTGAAAGGAAACAAGTCAAGGGCATTAAAAAAAATGGGTGCCACTGATCAGATAAACGCACAAAAGTAAAATATTTTGTGTGGATAACAAAATTCCATGTATGTTACAGACAAAGACTAAGTTTTTTTGGCGCAAAAAGGTCAAGAACGGTTCGAAAAATTACTTTGAAAATTTGATGACTTTTCCTCTTAAAACGTCACGGTTGCGATTTGAAACGTCAAAATTGGCAACTTTTAGGCAAATAACCTGAAGATAATACGAGCTGCGTAGAGAAAATGTTGCAAGAAATGTGTTTTACAAATCCTTAAGTTTCAGCTTCAACCGTCATTGTCCTTCATTTAACTAAAATGTTTCCAGAAAATTAATTTCAAATAGACCCTTTCTCTGATGCTTTAGCGATGGTTTTAGTTATAGAGTTAATTGTTCAATTCTCTATAATTTTTAGCAAGTTTTCGTAGAAGAAATTCGTTATTGAGGAGACTGCGACTTTTCAAATGTTTTTCAATATGTTTTCAAATGAGCGCGAAGTGGGTCTCCGAGGACCCATATCCGGGACTAGTTTCAGTTTTTATCAGGTTACGTATATACAGGGTAACGCAAATCTACGGTAAAGCTCAATATTACTGTTATTATACAACATACGAGAATTCTTATGAAAATTAACTACTATATAGCACTTGCTGGGTCCCGAAATTTTTTATGCTTATCGTTTCAAATAAAAAAGAACAATGTAATTTTCTTATTGATACATTCAAACGCCATATAGAATATGTTTTACGCTAAAAAACTGGCATATAATATAATTTTGTGATCTCTTACTTAACCTACTTAATTCAAAACGACAGTCATTTAGTTCAAAATTTCTGGACGTATCAAGTTCATTCTAGTACCGAATGTTCATAGTAGTTCTAGAAAAAACTTATGTCTTGTATGGTCTAGTAACTATAAATTAACATGAGTATTAAAAAAACATACATTTAAAATTTTAAGTGAACCTGGGAAATGGGTTCGAAAGTCCTAATTCTCGCGTATTTGAAAAAAAAATTGTTCGTTACTTCTCTATAAGCGAAACTTTCTTTGCAAAAATTCACAAAAGTGTAAGAATGTTGAAACGTGTAGGGTGTAGGACATAACTTTATGACATTATCCGAATAACATATATCTATCTGCTTGGTAAAAGAGTGGTGGACTATGGGAAAACCCTACTCCAATTGCTAAAGTGTTGAAGGTACAATCTAATGAAAAGAGCCAAGATGATGGAGATAGAGAATCGTGGTAGCAACCAAAAAACACAATCGCTTTTAGACTGTGCGATGATAGTAAGAGTAAGTATTGCAACAGTTCAGATCTCGCCCATAATATTAAAACTTTATGAAAGTCTGCTTTCCAGAACTGATTTAATATCATTAATAACATTTTTCACTGTGCTGATAACGTACCAATTAAAAAACCTTGTTATATAACCTACTGAATACATTTCTAGAAATTCTGTTGCAAGTCTATTGGATCAGGATCAGGCATTAAGAAATCCAAAATAATTTTATTTTTGTGTATTTCTTATCAAGATGTGTACAGCGCATTACAAAGTTAGAGTCTGTGTAATACTAATGTGCATATTATCGTTTGTAACTCTATAGATAGGTACACAATAGGGGCCCACACTTGTGGCTCGCAATACTCTACTGTTGCTGTAGACTTGCAGACACAAGCACAACCAGCATCATGTATCTGACAGGGAAAGCTTTGTGTTTTCTTATAAAAATAGCAACCAAACAAACTATTTACAGATTTACACACAAACAGCCATTTCTTCAGACTGCTAACGCAGGATCGTGACAGCAAAAAGAGCAAGCAGCGTTGTAGTGTTAGTGGCCCTACCTCTGTCTGCCCACTACAGAAATGATTATGATTTACGATTATATATATATATATATATATATATATATATATATATATATATATATATATATATATATATATATATATATATATATATATATATATATATAAAGTAAACTATACACCAAAATGTGTTACTATGTTATAAGAAAAAAAAAGTTATAATAAAATATTTTGTGCCAGATCATTTCTATGGGAAAATTCACTACCATAACGCACTTGCTGCGTCCAGGCTTTTTTTTTTCTTATGGAACACCCAATATTTGACAACGTTTTTGAGTTCTATGGGAAAAATAAGGTTCACTTACCCCAAGGATACCTATACCTAGCTGTTCCGGTTTCCCAAATATCTTGATTTTTCGACGAATGTGAGATTTTCGCAAAAAAAATCTTATCTCCATTGTCAGATGATACCGTCAAAAAGCTTGGATTTGGTACTTCATCAACTACTGTAGTCAAAATTTAGCAATACTCTCCAGGGCGTTCAAAATTCAAGTCTTATGGTCGGCACATTCAAAGCAGATTATTTCCTTTATTTCAAATAGAACACCCTATATGAAAGAAAATAATTCCCTTTCATATAATACTAGGGCTCCCTATACCTAAGTGCAGCGGTTCTGGCGCTATTCACACGTTTATTATTGTTTACACATGCCCAGTTGATTATTGTGTGAACAGTCTGTATTTTATAGGCTAATCTACAGCGATATTCGATTGCCTTAAAAACTACATGAGGCTTTCTTATGGCTAACTGTAATCGTTTTTGTATAGATAAGACTTTTCTCTTGATAACAAATTTTCTGGTTCGAATATTCAGATGAATGAAACGTATATGGGTTACTTATGATTGTACTGTGACATTTGTCAATTTTTGTTTGTGATTACCTACTGCACAACTTCTAATTATTCAATTATATCGCTACTCTCTTTTGTAATTTTCTCTTTTCTAAAATTATTATGTTTGAAATGAAAACGTATCCTATATAGGAACGAGTCAATGTGATTTTAACTATTGGTGAATGTCATGAAAATTGTTTACTGGGGTCACGAGTTTACACACAAAAATATCCAGCACGAAATCATCCACCCATAAGAAGTTTTGAAAGATTGTTAGAAGTTTTCGAAGAACTGGAAGCGTAACATATGAAAAAGTCTGGACGCAGCAAGTGCGTTATGGTAGTGAATTTTATAGAAATGATCTGGCACCAAATATTTTATTATAATTTTTTGTCTTCTAATATAGAAATCTAAATTGTTGCGTATAGTTTACTTTTGATATCGTAAACCTACCTACCAAATTTTGTTATCATAGATTTTGAATTTTTTGAGATACAATTTTTTTTTCGAAAGAAAACTCAAAATTTTCCCACAAAACCTCGTCAGATTTTCCTGGCTAACGAACTTATGCAAGCCACATACAAAAGGAAGGTACATGCCAAATATATATATATATATATATATATATATATATATATATATATATATATATATATATATATATATATATATATATATATATATATATATATATATTTATATGTATTGAAACTGACCCCGGATATGAGTTCTAGGGGTCCTAGTTCGCGCTCATTTGCAAAATTTTTTTCAAAATTCAAAAGTTGGGATCTCCCTTTTAATTATTTTTTTCTACGAAAATTCACTAAAAACCAATAAGCAGAGTCCAATTACGGAAAATGAAGAAAATGTGTTTGGGGTCATTGGATCCCTTATAGAAAATCCACACAGCTAAAACAATAATAAAAGTGTGAATAGCGCCAGAACTGCTGCACTAGGGTATAGGTAAATCTAGTACCATTTGAAAGGGAATTATTTTCTTTATGAAATAAAACAAAAAAGGTTCAGGACGCAGCAAGTGCGTTATGGTTGTGAATTTTAATTAAATGCTTCAAATTTGAATAGCTCAATTTTCTATAAACTTAGAAAGTTAAATTTTGGTATGTAGTAAGGTCCAAGCCAATAATTGGCGCTCAATTCCTTTTGACGGTTATTTCGTATGTATATTGTGCATTTTCCAGGTTCGATCAGTGTTTACCTTCTTCAAATAATTTTCTATCTGTTGGGCAATAAAAATAAACAGTTCTTATCAAAACATTTTCATTCCGTTTTTACGTAAGTTAAAAGTGTAGGTATGTTAAGGTTATGTTGTTGACGATATTTGACATCGCATAGAACGAAGCCCTACCAAATCTGTTCGTCGGTAATCTGCCTAAACAGCTACATATTTTTTCAATATTACACAATACACATTCCTAAAACCGTAAATTAGAAGTTTACATAATCGGACCTCAATTTGTTTACGTACATTACAAAATTTTGATATCTATACAAAATAAAAATAATTTTTTTGCTTTTAATTATTTTTTTAACAATCAATAACAGTAAACCATACATGAACAGACTTGCTGTTAAAAATACTAAATAATAAATACATTTAAGACATTTACTGTTTCACCTTATATTTCTTATATTTTTTATAAAACCCTAAAGGAAATATGAGACAACACTGGCATCTTAGGGATTTCATTAATTCAGGTTGTACAATCGTGTATGCCGGGTTGCCTAACTTAAGCGGTCACGTGGGGTTCGGGAATTATTTAAAGCCCTGTGTATATATATATATATATATATATATATATATATATATATATATATATATATATATATATATATATATATATACACGGATGCTACCTACAATGTTTAGCCTTTCTTAATTAAAGAAAAATAGAAATTAAAAAATATATGAAAATTAGCCAGCGTAACGCACTTGCTGCGTCGAGACTTTTTTACTGATGCATGAGTCGTTTAATGGTCGGCTTGGTGAAATATATAATTAGGTTTATGTAATAAGAAAATGATTTTGAAGTTTTTTAGCAGGTGATATTAAGAAGGTAGATCTTATTACTGAGCCCCTGTAATAGAGCGTATTAAATAGAATGTAATATAATGTAGTATGTGTATGAATGTAATGTGGTGTTGTTGTTGCAAAGATCACGGCAGGTTAAGTATAAACAGGTTAAAGGGTGAAGAGTGAAGGGTCACATCGACGAGGGAATGTTTGTGCGTGGTATAAGAGGTCCAGGTTCAGGTCCAGGTCCAGGTCCGGTCACCTTGAACCCCACAACCTCAGGATCATCTGCTGCCCCGGCTTGCCCTCTGGTGTCACGACCAACATACATATAAGGTCATCTCTATATCTTCTTATATAGCAAATGGCATAACTTTTAATAATAAATAAGATAAAACTGTGTGCGATAAATAATTGTCAAAAAAGTTAAAAAGTATAGGCTATTCAGTCTTATCCGTTTAATTACTTCAAATAACTCTAAATTTAATTTTAAGGACATTCCTGTTTGAATTGCTACTAGTTAAATTATATATCAAAAGAGTCGTTATTCATAGGGAAATTTATAGTAATACTACACACACTGCTTCGGTATTTCAACCTCGTTTTTTTGTCAAAGTCGAAAAAAAAAGATGCTTCCTTATTAATGTAGCAAAGCGTTTTCAAGTGGTCTCTAAGAAACTCAAATAACACATCTCTTGTGATTTTAGCAAAAAACATTTCAACATGACGACTACCTTTCATTTTAAAAAAATCCGCTTTCATTATTTGATCAAATTGGAAGATGAAAAGTACTTCCCAATGGACTAAGAAATGTCAGATTTGTAGGCTCTATCGATTTTTCAGATTCAAACATTTTAATTTAATAATAATGTGTGTGCGTCTAAAACGATTTTGTTAACATACACCGCGTTGAACACCGAAGTTAAGCAGCGTCGGACACGGTCAGTTTTTGAATGGTTAACCAACTGGGAACACCGTGTGTTGAATGCCCTCGAAAGGCAATGACAAACACACCACCAAGTATATTTGCTAATTAACTTTCCTTCGGGAAGCAGTAACACTCAGGTTGATAGGGTATTTACTTTACTTCTTAATATCTTTAGAAAACCTTGATCTAATAACTTCAGTTTTGGTATATTCATCGTCTGAGTGAAGAGCGGAACCTGTGATGAGCGGAACCTGTGATGAGCACTGATAAGTACATTTTGCAGAATCCAATCCCCACAACACATTTTTTAAGACCTGATGATCGTTTTGCTAACAATGTTAGTGGAGCCAAAGAGATGAATAATCTAGATTATACCAGTTTTACTCCACGAAGTGCTTAGATAATATATTTTTGGTTCCAACAAAAATGTATAGCTTTTGGAGTATTCTATTTTATAAAATGTAAATTTTAAATAATTACTTATTGCCTGATATATAATATCGCTATTATTCAAAGATTATTAAGGCAGATCAATTAACTAAGGAAACGACGCGACGTACAAGCCAAAGCTATATATATATATATATATATATATATATATATATATATATATATATATATATATATATATATATATATATATATATCGTATCTTAAATCAGTATCGATATATTCTACAGCCCAGTTACCGGTGGATATTATAAACCATCATCACACGAGCTTGTCGAATATAACTCCAGACCAATATTAATGTGTGGTATAAATCTCTGCGGCGAATATCTAGAGAAAAATAATCCTGATCGGGATTCCGTCTGTGTTAAACTCGAGATGATTTAAGATCGTTCTTTAATCGGCATGTACATTGTACATAGCCGACCGGGCCACGCAGCGTTCAGAGGTAATAACCCTCGAGACCTACGCTCTCTGCCCCCTGTGACCCTACATGGCCTTAAATATCAAAATCGTGATGACGAGCATGTTTTTTATAATGTTTCCTCGTTCACACAACAACAAGATCTAAATATCACATTATTTATACAAAATGAAACTTTAAATTAGAAAAAAGTTGGTTTAGATCATTACTGCCGTTTTTCATGTGCACAAAACAATGCCACAACTCTTTCACTTAGGCGAAATAACAATTTCATGGAAATATAGATGTAGCTGAACAAGTGCTTGTTTTCTTCGATTTCGCCTATTACGGGATCGTCATACAGGAGAAAATTTAACTACCTTAAACGCTAAGTGAGTGGTGAACGTGTCGCCACCTAGTTGCGGAACCAAGTAGTATGTTGTCACGGCAGCTCCAAATAACACAAAGTGTTAAATATTAGAGACTGTATACAACCAACTAACAATTTAATAAATTATTAGCCCTGGCCCATTTCTACCCTAATATAAGGACAAAGTATGTAAGGCATAGATGCATTCTCACAACAATTAGATTAGGTTCTAATTGTTGTGAGAATGCACCTATGCTTTACTTCCCTAAACGCATTTATGAAAACTATAAATAAAAATCCGTTACTAAGTTATATTGTTTTGATCAAAAAATTGTTTCAAAATAGTACTAAAATGACAAATGACGTCTTGTATGTATATTTGCCAGCGTGTTTATTTCTAGGAAAAATTCTAGCAAAAATATATTCTTTGTGTATATTATTATTAAAACTTCTAGAAGTTTGACGGATGTAGACTGCGTTACAATGTGTATAAGCTAATTTATGAATTCCACCTTTTGTCAAGAAACATGATTTTTCTTTCGCGTTATAAAGTAAATCACACGCCGTGTTGTAAGATTTGGAAACTACGTTTATATTTATACTGGCATTTAAAAATTTTGAAACGTTTTTTGTAATGTTTCCAAAGTAAGTCGTCAAAACAGAATAAATAGCTAAAAATTGTAGATTTCTAGGAGCAGTATCGAGGTCTGATATTGCAGCAGCTTCTACCTAAATGGTTATCGATATATATATATATATATATATATATATATATATATATATATATATATATATATATATATATATATATATATATATATATATATATATATATAATATTCCATCTTTGTTATAGATTTCCGCCCACTTACATAGCAGCGGGCGGTCGCTCACCGTTCTGAACTCTGACCCCAGCAGGCCCTTGTAGAGAGCGCGGGACCCGAGGGCCGTCTTCACCTTATACCTACTCTTATTACCCTCTGCGCTTCGCCTCTCTCTCTCTCTCTCTCTCTCTATTTCTTCTTGTAGAGCAGAGTCCTTGAATATTTAATTTGCTCTCGCTCTTATTGTTCTTTATTCAGGTCTGACCAGCAGGTCACGAATCTATTAACATTTCCATTACGATATTTCGGAAGATAAAAGCCGCAGACCATAATTGTAACATGAATCATTCCGTGAACTGATGATGATGAAATGCAATGTCTTGTCTTCGGCAGAGATGAAGAATTGTGTTGAACTTTATGTTGTTTCTGATGAGGTTACAAGATGAAAGTGTCATCGAGCAAATACCATCTTTATTTCAACATTGATTGTTATGAATCGATTGCGCGCTCTGTATAGTAATTTTAATGTTATCACATACAACCTGGATAAAAATTAAATGTTCCCAAGTCTATGTAATGTCAGGTGGGACATTTAGTTTAGTGGAATAAGAAATTTTGATATTTTACTTTTTTCTGCTAATAATATATCTTATTGACTGACTTATTTCTTGCAACACTATCTATATAGAATTGCTTATGTAGCTCTACAGCAGTACCTTATGTACTTTAACCTTCTATTTTATCGACTCCCCCCATATTTTAATTGCGCTAAATGTCCTTTAAATAATATAGATCTACTAATTTGTTCAACTTATTATTTATAATTGCAGTTTCTACAAACAGTTTTATAAATTTCCGACTTCATACACATTTCGTTTCTATTCGAGCTATTACAACAACAAAATCTAGACGATGCAAGTTTCGGAAATACAAATTTTTGGAGAAAACGCTTTGTTTTTAGAAAAATCAGTTTTATTGAGTCGGCTAACCAATTCCTCCAAGCAGTTAACCAAACAAAAATTACAAATTCCGGACGTACATTTCTTGTACAGAGCTGAGATAAATTCGCTAGCCAGTCCCATCCAAGCATTTTATTTCTTTAGGAAAATGTTTATCTTCTAAAATACGACTTTTATTATTCCAGAGGTCTTTGCGTGCGTTATTATTGTTTTTAGTGTGTGTTGTTTATATAGTATGGCCATGGTAGCTGTTCCTAGGATCTTTTTTTGGGTTGTGTACTTATTACAGTAAATGAGAAAGTGTTCTGCTGTAACATATATAGTCGCAGGTTGGTGGTGGTTCGTGTTCTCGCAGATGCCTGTAAGGAAGCACTGTGTGACCTATCTTTATTCTTCTTATGACAGAGTAACAAACTTTCTTTAGGCACAAGTTGTCTTTATAGAGACAGATACATAGCCAATTTTAAGTTCATAGCTTTATAGAAAATTTAGATATTTTTGCTTTTAGGAGACCAAAAGAGAGCACAAAATTAAAAGTTTCTGTATGAGGAAAACATTCTATTCAACTTGACTGCCTAAAACAACAGGCGCAGCTCAAACAGACACACAGCAGTCACCCCAGCAAAAACTCAGCACAAAGTAAAGTTGGCAACTCGTCCTACCTCCCCTCTCGTCATTGCGGCCAGCCATACCTTCAGGCGTCTCTTAAAACACTTTCTCTTAGACTCTGCGGCAGTAAATTATACAGTTTCTGTCGCAAGCAAGTGCGGCTTCTCTGACCGACACCTCTAATATCCTTCCTGCAATCCCCTCTACGTCTGGTGTCATAGCGATGATCTGAGAAGGTGAGGCCATCAGGATGTTTGTACCACTCAACCAAAACCGTATAAAAATAGAGTATCCTGCAGTCCAGGAGCCCCGACCCACTAAACAGATCTTTGCTTGCATAAGTCAATGGTTTACGGTACATTACTCTCAGCACCCATTTCTTGACCACGTCTAGTCGATTAAATACGTTATCTCTCGCGCCACCCCAACCGATAATTCCATATGACAGCTGAGATTGCACCAATAAGTAATACACCACCTTCATTTCATCTATGTTCAAGTATTCCCTCAGAAATTTAAACCTATAAATAAGGGATCTGACTCTTCCAACAACTTGATCCAGCTGTTTATCCCACCTAAGATGTTTATCCACTATGATGCCCAACTATCTTATACTGCTTGTCTGCTCTATCTCGACAGTCTGATCCGTTTCAGTCTTAATTAGCAATTAGTCCGTACTGGGTAACTCACCTCTATACGTTGAAAACGGCAAAAATTTTGTTTTCTCCCGATTTAATGTCAGGATGTTTGAGTGTAACCAGTTCAAGAACCTTGCAAAGCCTGCCTCTGCCCTGCACTTCAGCCTGCTCCACGTTTGATCGCTCCAGAATACCACAGTATCGTCAGCGTAACTTATGACTTTCCCCCCACAGTCAAGAGCCAACAAATCATTGATATATACATTAAACACGACAGGTCCCAATACACTGCCCTGTGGAACCCAACAGCCAATCTCCAGTGCATCACTACAAACACCATCAATCTTGACTTGCTGCCTTCTACTTATTATGAAATTAACCTCCTTATCCAGTAATCCATGTGAGTACAAATGAATCACAATGGTTTTATTTGATAACAACATTTAACAGTGTGTAGTTTCTAAGAGAAATTGTATAGCATAATAAAAAAGTTGTATTATATTATCGAAATTTTCGAATAGTTTTCACATCAATTACAATTTTGCTTAGTATCCTTTAGACTGCTATCGCACAAATTTTAAAACACAGTTCTTCATAATATTGATAATCTTTGTTTTATTTAAACTCACAAAACATCTCTAGCTAAACATGCTCCAATGATGCAGCTCCATAGTGATGAACATTATTCCTAATGACAGGCTTTGAAATTACTTTCTGCTGAACAAATAACGAAATGTCAAATTTATTAGGTCAGTAACGAAATTTACCTATTGTTCATCAAGTACACTGTCAAATAAGTATAGCTGGTAATTTAGCTTTACTGCATAAAATTGAAATAGTAAAACTTTGTGGTGACAGTGACCAGGGAAGAAATGGGCTAAAGCTGACAATTTACAAAATTGTGAATTGGTTGTACACAGTCTCTTTCTATAACATTTTGTGTTAACTAGAGCTGTCGTGACAACATACCAACTGGTTCCGCACCGAGATGGCGACCCTGTCGTACATCTCAAAATGTTCTAGGAGGCTGGCTACCATAGCCGTATTACTTTATAGGTGTGTTGTCGATGTGATTAGTGTAGGTCACTGACGAGCTTTAATTGGAGCAAAACTGGTCTGCGTTTCTACTTACGGTGAGAATTGCATCTAGTATTATAATATGAAGTCCTTTAAACCACCATTTCTGCACACCTTAGAAGAAGAAGACAGTGATAAGCGAATGGAATATTGTTTATGGTGCCAATGAGAATATCTTAATAACAGGAATTTTCTTAAATAAATTTTATTCACTGACGAGACAACATTAACAACAAATGGATCGGCTAATTCACAAAATACAAGAAAATCCAGAATGGGTAGTAGGTTGTAGACACCAGTATTCAAAAAAGTAAATGTTTCGTGCGGTATATTAAATAGCAGAATAATTGGCTCATTCTTTTTTGAAGGCAATTTGAACAACCAACGTTTTTTAAATTTTTTGAATAACGAGTTCGCCGATGCTATTGTTTCAATTAGATCCACAGAACATGTTTCTAATCGGTGGATAGCACGAAATAGTGGATTAATAGAGTTTCCTCCCAAGTCTCCAAACTTGACCCCCCTAGATGTTTTTCTATTGGGGGTAGAGGGGTATTAAATAAAACGTCTACAATACCCGTCCAACCAATGGAGAGGGACTGCGAGAAAGGATAAGTTAGAGACTAGCTGAAATTACACCAAACCAATTATCTAATGTTATGGCAAGCATTGAAAGACGATACAATAAATATATTCATTTAAATGAAGGTTTAATTCAAAAATCAGAAATTAAAGTAAATGCATGGTGTCATACAAATGCATTTAATGATTTTTTCGTGCTAATATTTTCGTGTGATTTTCTTACAAACAGGAGCGATATTAAGAAAATAGTAATACATTTGTATTAAATTAATACAATGCGTATGCTTTATTAGACCAAATTAGAAATTATATTTCAAATAAAAATATTAATTTGTTATCAGATGGATTACTGGATAAGAAGCTTACATTCATAATGAACAGTCCGATTAGCCATTTAGTCGTAGAATCATTAATATCGTATATTTTTTTCATAAAATTTGGTAAAGACCCATTTTAGCCGACGTGCGCAGATTTTTCTAAAAAAATCGCTAATATGATTTTTGAAACCTTCTAAAAATGATCTGGTAGGTCTTGATTTTTAAAAAACGGGGTATCACTTGGGCCCAAAGTACACTTTTCCTTCCACATTACAAAACAAGTTTGGTCCAAATCGCTCGATAAATATAAAAGTTATGAGGATGGTATACGCTTTCAAATGAGTCACTCTGTATTCTACCACGGACGTGGGTTCTAACGGTCTAGTTCGCCCTTATTTGAAGAAACTTCTACAAAAATCGACATTCACGATTTCCTCTGTGGCTTTTTTTTCCACGAAAATTCACTAATAAGAAACACGACAAAAATATAGAAACTTTTTGCAGTTTATGTTGTTAAGTCCTCAGCTTAGATTAGAAAGCGTTTTTTCGAAATTATATGCAAGATATAGGAAGACTTTTTTTTTCAAAACATAAATCTGACGCAATTGAATAACTTTTAAAAGTAAAGTTTTTAAATGATATCACGCATGACTAGGTATTAATTTTTAATTAACCATATACCATCTTATACTGAAAAGAGAAGAAATCATCTTAAGTATGTGGACACCATAATGAAAAATCGTTGACATACCATATTAATTAAGAACCATTACCAAACATAAAGTTGATACTCGATGTTGTGTCAGCAGCTTCCTTTATATGGTCCTACGAGTGCTGTTGTAAATTGGAAGAACAAGAAGAGATATAGGCATTTGTGTAGTAGTGAATGGTACTGCGTGATTCCACATTATAAGTCTACGATATCAGTCATTTGGTTATGAGGAACAGGGTACAGACAGAGGTAGGCTCGATAAATAACTATCGACGTAGCACCCTGTATTATTTATCACCTGTAGCTGTAGCTGTGTAGTTAGTTGCCCCGGGCTGCCCAGTTGCCTGCCTGCTTGCATGGCCGCATAATATACGGCAGCAACTGCTACATCATTTCCATTGCTCTTATTCTGACAGATCTACCATGTTGCCGCTATCTATATAGTACATACAGTATAACTAAATACCTACATGAAATGGAGCTCTAATGGGAGATGCACTGAAACAGACTAGAAGCACCAAACTGCGAAGTAGATGATCTAAGTTACTAGAACAGGGTAACAAGAGCCTTAAATATTCATAAAGTCTGGACGCAGCAACTACATCATGGTAGCAACTTTCATAGGACAGTTTTAAAAAAATAAGTGTTCTTCTAATGTTAAGGGTACGACTGGTTTCGCAACACAATAGTTTCTCACATGCCGGCTGATTGTCAAGCAAAGATTCTTTTACACTAGGCTTTTTTTTATCAAAGGCTGTGCATTAGGTCAAAAAGTAGTTTTCAAAAATCTAACCACTTTTCAATGTGAATTTGGTTCAAAGTTAGTACTTACTAATTCATCTAGTGTGTTATAAGCTGAAGATAATTTAAAAGTCATCTGTAGTTAGTTGTACATTGTCTTATTTATAAAATTTTGTCTTTATTAGAGCCGTTGAAAAAACATAGCTTCACACAAACGTAGCACACATGGACATAGATAATAGGGAACATTTAAAGGAAAATTATTCCTCTTTTAGTTAGAATTTTCTTTAAAAAAACCACTAATGAGGAGATCCCGACTTTTGAATGTTGAAAAAAATCTTCAAATGAGTGCGAGCTAGGCCCCTAGAACCCATATCCAGGGCCAGTTTCAATTTATATATATATATATATATATATATATATATATATATATATATATATATATATATATATATATATATATATATATATATCAAAACGTGTGGAAATATCACATAGGCGACAAAAATTTCAAAAATTTTTTTTTGCTTAAACGTCGTAAAAACTATCAAAACATAGAAAACATGATTTGGGAACGAAATTTTTTTGTCTGTCTGTATGTCTGTTTGTAGCCACGATAACTTTAGAATGAAACGATATATTGTCTTCAAATTAGGTATTCGGTTTTTGGATAAAATCCCTCCGGGGTAGGGGATGAATGCGGGGTGATTTGATGAAAAATGGGCTTTTTGGTTAAAACTCGAGTAATATAACGTTTTAGGGTTTGTTTATTAGAGAACTTTCAATTTTATCAAACATCTGGTATGCTGTGCTGAAATTAAATTAGGGGTTAAATGTGTGGGAGTGGAATATTGGTGGCAGAAGTTCCGAATTTTTTTTGCTAATACGGCGCAAAAAGTCACAAAGACATATAGAAAAGAAATTCTGGTACGAAAATATTTTTTGTCTGTCGATTTGACGGCCTGTACATCTGTCTGTTAGTAGGCGCAATAACTTTCGAAAGAATTCAGATATCATCTTCAAATTTGGTATCCAGTTAGCACCTGTCAGAGGAACGCTTCGAATTGTTTTTGGTGAAGATCTCTTCAGGCAAATGCGGGGCGATTTGATGAAAATTGACATTTTCCGTTAAAACTCGAGTAATATAACGTTTCAGAAGTTTATTGTACAGTGATATGAATGTTTTCTTTGTGGTAAAGTCACGGGCCCTAAATAAATTTCATGAAAATGTCTCTAACGAGAGTAGATTATGACAGCTATGTGGAAGTTATGATTTAATTTGCAGCAGTATTTACTTAAGATACGAGTAATCAAACCCAAGTGCATATATGTTTACCACTAGGTTTTGTGGCGTCTTAATTATTAGAGTTGCTTGGAGATCAACATGAAAACATTAGAGGAACTCCTTATTTTATTTAAACTGTCTTGTGAAAGTTGCGACCATGATGCACTTGCTGCGTCCAGACTTTTATAATAGGACAGATTGGGGTACCTTATCGCTGGGGACAATTTATTAATTTAGTATTTATTAAAAAAGTGACTGTAAATATCCCGTTCATGAAGCAACAATGTTAATCTAGTTATAACGCAGAGATGTGTTGAGTACATGCTGGGCTCGGTCACCGGTCTTTTTCTGCTGGCCAGTCTCCGCATGGAGCAGCACTAGCAGCTAAGACATTCGCTGCAGCTGATGCTGGCCACCGGCGGGGCTCTGCATTGTTACATTTAAGGATGTGCATTTTTACATCCGCCGCCAATCTACTTACCTACCACTCATTTCTATCGGCCTCTTGCACAACTACATACTATCAGATTGATCACAATGATGAAGTGGAATAAGGAAAAATAAAAGACATATAGATAACTACCCGCCTCGCAGCGTCACACCTTTCAATAAAATATAGAGTAAACGGTGGTTTCTTAGCTATGCCATAGTTTTTATGCAAATAAGAATTTTTGTCGGAAATCTCCTCTAAAACATTTCGTCGGTGATTTTGTGGCGACAGGCAGATACCCCGGTAATATGCTAATCAGCTGTAATACTTCTAAGAAAGTAAGTTTGGCTGATAAAATGATGTATGCTCTTGTCAATATAGAATTAAACACGCTCTTGTAATTTCCTCAGCATTGCAACGTTACTTACAGTTAAATATTTAAATTCAACGTAATTGTATCGCTCCTACCTTTTTGCTTAAATAGGTGACTTGGTACCGTAGTTCACTTAGCTCGTTGACTCCGTTATTTTAGTTAGTAGCTTGCATTCTTCCAGTGTTTCTAAGTTTCAGTGTTCGGTTTTGATTCGGGGTCTGTACGATTATGACTTTAATGAAAAAGTCAGACAACTCTCTGATTATTAAACCTGTTTGTTTTTTGTGATGAATGAATAAATGTGTTGTGTTCAATAAATTGTTAAGCTTACTGAATCACGATTTTATCATGATACGTCTATTGTTAAGCAAAACTTTGTTACATTGGGAGTGTCTGGTGACTATCAAATTCCGACATGTGATAGGGGTACCTGAGCCATCCGTGAAATTAGAAATGTTAGTGTTAATAAACCAGCGTCAAACGCTTATACGACATTAAAAACGAAGCTTATTGTGCCACTTAACTTTTCTCAAAAAGAGTAAACACCGCATATTTTCAAGGGTGGGAGTTAGGTGAGAGGCGACACACGTAATTTTTGCGACATTTACAAGGGCTTGCAGGTACAACAATTTGATTAAGACGCTCTGTATTGGGCATCTGCCAACAAACAAACATGGGTCATAAAGATCTAAATGTCAATAAAATAGCGTAAATAGCTGATTCGATTATGAAACAAACTGGCAGCAAGTCATACAATTACGAAATTACAAAAACCAATTTCTGTGGAAAAAGCCATAATTAAAATTCCAGCAACTCTGCCTGCAAATGTTAGAAAGTGAAGGTGCTAGTGCTTCAGCTAGTGACTCCCGAGTTCTAAGTCCAGTGAGCCCTCACGATCTTGAAATACAACAAAAAATACGCGACTTGCTGCTTTCATTACAAGTTTTGGCAGCAAGCGAATAAAAAGATGACCCCGAGCAACTTTTTTCTGATTGCGAAAAATGATTTAGCTGGTTGTCAAAGATAGCGGCTGACTTCTGCTAAGGGACTATACACACTACCACATTAAAAACGATGTCCAATAGAACTGGTGCCGATCGAGTTAGCAATAAAATCTTTTGGAACAATCACGTTGAATCTTAACCTCGATTTGCGCCGTCATTGTTCATAGCAGTTTATCATAGCTGACATCGCAAAACCTTATCGACGTCGATTTTCTTGGCTTTTATAATCTAATTGTTGACGTTCGACTTGATAAATGATCGACGCTGCAACGCCTCTTACTAATTCAGTGAAAACGTCAGTTATTCAAGATATGCCCAGCCTCAAATATATCACCGGCTCCACCTTACACCACCACCTTCTATGAAAGTATCCCGACGTCGTTATATTCAGTGCCAAACATACTATCATCAGCACCAGATCAGAACAATACCCGTAGAGTCCATCGACCCTGCAGCGAAAAGTGGACATAACGGTACATATAGGGACCAAAAATGCTGTTATCTGAAGGTCCTGTGGAAATTATCTATCACTCAACGCGAAGACAGTTACGTGATCGCTATCCAGTGAGATATATACATGTCTTCGCACAAAATATTTCTGGTGAAAACATATTATTTCCCAGAATAGATATAGTTGGGGCCTCCAACCATATATCACCAGCAGTCAGACTTTAGGCCGCGACTAGCAGCCTACTACCATGTCAAAACCACTTTCAAGAATACATATTAAAATGCATTCCAAGGCAGATTCGCTATCTCGACTTCATCGGTCAATTCACAGATATGCAGCATATATTGGAAGAATGGGTACAACGTCGCCGCCGATGCAATATCTCGCGTCGAAGAAATTCAAATCATACTAAGACCACGTAATAGTAAGCATGCTGTGCTGAGACCTCCATGATTTAGCCGAAGCGTAGAAAGCAAACCAAGAAATTAAAATGTTGCACGAAACCTCGCTGAAGTTTAAAGCTCATCAAGATGCACTGACAAATTATTGCTATGTCACATTTCCAAATTGAGGGCCAGGCCATTCATTTCAGCACAGTTTCGCAAAACAGCATTCAACAAAATACACCGACTGTCGAATCCAGGCATTTGAGTTACGGTCAAACAAGTCACACAATGATATGTCTTATCATCTATCAAGAAATACTGCACTCAATTGGCTTGCAGTTGCGTACATTATCAGAAAAACAAAAAGATGACTACTTGTTTATTAAATTTATTTGATAAAATACACATTTTGCCGAAAGGGATAAAAATAATACATTTTTTCTTCAATCTAATTGCACTGGAGAAGACGTTCTTAAACATTGCTTACAAGACTGAATGTATCAGTGGTTTGCCAGTTGCCAGCTGTTCGTTACAAATGACGAGAATTTCAGTGTATTTAGCAAAAGCCAAAAGGTAAAAATCATTATACGGTGACTGGGAAGGTACAAATAATGATGGCATTACCTGGAGTACTCCTCACGCCATACGGTAGTAGCTAGTACTGCATATAACTATAATAACTACACCGGTGGGTATCCAGCATTGCCTCTTCAAAGGAGTGCATTTAGATCGCTCTAGGGCTCGCAAAACACAATATAAACTGTGCCGCCACCACAGATAAACTCGAACTCACTTCGTAACTAAAAATAATTGTCATATTAGCATAATATGGCGAGGTCCCTTTTATAGATCCAAATACAGCAATAGGTACAGGTACTGTGGCATTAGTGAGATTACTAAATATATTATTCTATATTGAAACTACATAGCGTATAGGAACCCACGCCGCAGTAAAAGAACTAACAAACAACACGACGGTGCTTGTGAAGGACAGAAACATAATAAAATTATATCTAAACCGAAGACTCTTTGAAAACAAGTATTTATTGTGTAGTGTATTGAAATGACAAAAGTTCGGCACGCAGCAAGTGCGTTATGATAGTGAATTTTTATTAAATGTTTCAAATTTGAATAACTCAATTTTCTATAAACTTAGAAAGTTTAATTTTGGTACTTAGTAAGGTCCTTCCTAACGAAATATATCCACCAAATTTTATTAAAATAACTTTGTAATTTTTGGAGAAAACATTTTTTCTCGAAAGAAAATTCAAAATTTAAATAACTCAATTTTGTATAAACTTAGATAGTTGAATTTTGGTACGTAGTAAGTTCTCTTCCAAGGCAACATATCCGTTGCATTTTATTAAAACGGCTCTGTAATTTTCGGAGAAATCTTTTTTTTTTTAGAAAGACAACTCCAAATTTTTCCCGGAAAACCCTGACCGATCTTCCTAGCTAACGAACTCATCCAAGTCATTGATAAAAGAAAGGCACTTGCCGAGTTTCATCAAAATCGGAAAATTATTTTTTGAGTTATCTGATGGATACACACATATATATATATATATATATATATATATATATATATATATATATATATATATATATATATATACATACATATATATATATATATATATATATATATATATATATATATATATATATATATATATATATAAATAAACATTTAAAAATTGAAACTAACCCCTGATATCCGTTCTAGGGGTCCTAGTTCGCGCTCATTTGAAGACATTTTTACAAAGTCTCACCATAAGTATAGTTTTTAGTGAATTTTCTATAAAAAAAAACAATCGCTAATGACGAGAAGTGTGTTTATATACATATCATAAAGAATAATGGACCGATTTTTATAAAATATAGATAGGAGAGTCTCGTGAAAGTGACGCATTCAGAGAGGTTTTCGTTTACTATTATTTCTCGAAAAAGTCGAGATGCCGTATACAGAGCGCTGTCAAATAGTGACTGAATTTGAAAGAATTCGAACTGTCGTAACTCATTTTTAGTGAGTTTTCATTAAGAAAAATTTACTATGAGAGGTAACGATGGTGAGATTTTCGGAAAATTTCTTCAAATGAGCGCGAATTACGGCCCCTGGAACCCATTTCCAGGGTCAGTTATAATGTTTATATATATATATATATATATATATATATATATATATATATATATATATATATATATATATAATATATATGTATATAATATATATATATATATATATATATATATATATATATATATATATATACACACACATAATGTTTTCAACTAAAGTTTTTTGAGCTCTACCCTCCGGTCACTTGGAAGAACTTTCAGAAAGTCTTACCATCTTTACCTCCTTATTAGTCTTTCCTAATGAAGATTTTTTTAAATAGCACATATGCACATTAAGGTCAGACAGTGTGTTTCGGTTTTACAATCGTTTTCAACATATCTAGGTACACAGAGAAGAAACAATTCAAACAAAATTATTTTGTTTAAGTGTACCTTAATCGTTTTAATAGTACAATACATGAAGAAAGTGGAAAACCAAATCTTGACATTTAGGGTACACAAAAGATAATGTGTAATCGTTAGAATTGTATGTATGTTCACATCACACAAACATAATTAATAAAGGTTGTATACATTTTCTTTAAAAATCATGATATGTATATTGTAGCTCCTGCGACGTTATGCCACTGGTGTTAGTGGTAACTTTTAATATTAAGGATGGAAAGTGGTCATGTACGGATGTACGGAGTCCAGGTCCAGGTCCAGGTCAGCACAATCGGCGAGCGTGGTGCATCAGCAGCATTTTATAAATCAAGGTAAAGTTAGGTAGGCGGTGGCTTTAAGAGTACCCTGTCGGTACCACCGTTTATAAGTATCGCGCGGCACGGTAGACGGTAAACGGTCAAGGCACAGTACAAAGCATACTCGTATATCATCTCCCTCAACGTAATCATCCCGCCGATTGGCTGCACTGCACACTCCAAATACAAACACAATGAGAAGCTACCAGGGACACAGACAGCAAGAAGGAATGAATAATCCTTAATGTTAATTGACTGGCATGCAACACACGGGATTTTAGTAAATAACACGCTCATCTTCTGATGATGCTTCTTACACCAGTATAAACCCTCATTCTTTTAATTGCATTTTGTCTATTCTGATATGTACCTATATGATTTGATTACCTTGAAGACAGACGGCATATTATAACATATCATGTGAAACGATGTCCAGCGAACATTACTTGCAGGATATATAATATTATCTGCAACCTTGGAGTTGAAGAGGATGAGGAGGAGAAAGAAGATTATGATATAGTTTATTTGTGTAGTGTCCCATGTCCATTGCTGGAGGTAGATGGTTGATCGTTGATCCGTTCCATGTGATGGTCAGTGAGGAGAGCTTTTTCCCACTGAAACGTCGTGATTGTCGGAAGCGGGCAGTTACGCGCATATCGCACATGGTAATGCCGGCTCATTTGTGTCCATTACGAAGATCAAAGTGGCTGTTTCACCGGGTAATCACACGTCACATCATACTATGTGCCACACCGGTTTTCATATTTACTTAACAACACTGACGTGATGCTTTGCTCTGACTGTTTACATCATTTAATACTCGTCCACTTATCCTCGTTCTGCCTAAAGAATACTTACCTACACAATAATTACATGGGTTGTTTATTGAATTGTCTATAATAAGAGACAAAATTATCTGTACATGTTAAAAACCAAACGATACTGACTTCATTTTTATAATTATTTTATCAAATATTGAACAATATTTGTGTAATAAGAAACAGAATAAGTAGTTCTGTAAATATTATTGATTAAACTGTTTCTTTTAGTTAAATTATCATTAAGTAACCTCTAATCAATGCGTTTTAACAGTTTTAGTACATTTTCATTAAGAAAATTCACTAGAGAGGTAACAATGGTGGGAGTTTCGGAAAAAAAATTCAAATGCGCGCGAATTAGGGCCCTTAAAATCCATGTACAAGGTCCGTTGAAATTTTGATATGCATATATATATATATATATATATATATATATATATATATATATATATATATATATATATATATAATTTTCTTAGAAAAAATCCACTATAGGGGAGATCCCGACTTTTGAATTTTGAAAAAATTTATTCAAATGAGCGCGATCTAGGACCCCTAGAACCCATATCCCGGTTCAGTTTTAATATATATATATATATATATATATATATATATATATATATATATATATATATATATATATATATATATATATATATATATATATATATATATATATATATATATATATATATATCACACCGATAACTAAAAAAATAATGGACTGATTTTGATAAAATTTAGCACGTATCTTCCTTTTGTAAGTGGCTTGGAGAGGTTCGTTAGCCAGGAAAATCAAACCAAGTTTTCCAGGAAATTTTTGGTTTTTCTTCCGGAAAAAAAAATATTTGGTGCCAGATCAGTTCTATGAAAATTCACTACCATAACGCAATTGCTGCGGCCAGACTTTTATTCTATATGTTATACTTTTTACGACGTTTAAGCGAAAAAAAATTGAAATTTTTGTCGCTGATACGATACTTCTACAAGTTGTAACGATGTGGAAGTAATTAAATGCCTATAATTCAAGTTGTCAATTAAATTTGATAACTTCAGTTTTAAATTTCATGAAAATAATTTTGTTATTTTTGCAGGTACAAAAAATATTCATAAGAAACTGGCCTCATTATGCCGGCCAACGAACTTCAGGCTGTTTAAAAAAGGAACATGCGTGCCAAGTTTAATCAAAATCTTTCACCTATTTTTTTGTTTTTGCATCGAATATAATATTGAAAAAATTGAAAGTAACCTTTTAGTGAATTTTCTTAGAAAAAATTCACTAATGAGGAGATCTCGACTTTTGAATTTTGAAAAAATTTCTTCAAATGAGCGCGATCTAGGACCCCTAGAACCCATATCCGGGGTCAGTTTCAATTTATATATATATATATATATATATATATATATATATATATATATATATATATATATATATATATATATATATATATATATATATATATATATATATATATATATATATATATATATATATATATATATATATATATATGTATCACACCGATGACTCAAAAAATAATGGGCCGATTTTGATAAAATTTGGCATGTACCTTTCTTTTGTAAATGGCTTGGATAAGTTCGTTAGTCAGGAAAATCGGACGAGGTTTTCCGGGAAAATTTTGAGTTTTCATTCGAAAAAAATGCTTATCTCAAAAAGTAATAAGCCGATTTTAATAAAATTTGGCATGTACCTTTCTCTTGTAAATGGCTTTGACAAGTTTATTCGTCAAAAAAATCGGACGAGGTTTTCCGGGAAAATTTTGAGTTTTCATTCGAAAAAAATTTTTATCTCAAAGAATAATAGGCCGATTTTGATAAAATTTGCCATGTACCTTCCTTTTGTAAATGGCTTTGACAAGTTCGTTAATCAAAAAAATCGGACGAGGTTTTCCGGGAAAATTTTAAGTTTTCATTCGAAAAAAATTCTTATCTGAAAAAGTAATAAGCCGATTTTAATAAAATTTGGCATGTACCTTTCTCTTGTAAATGGATTTGACAAGTCTGTTAGTCAGGAAAATCGGACGCGGTTTCCCGGGAAAATTTTGAGTTTTCATTCGAAAAAACCTTTTATCTCAAAGAATAATAGGCCGATTTTGATAAAATTTGCCATGTGCCTTCCTTTTGTAAATGACTTTGACAAGTGCGTTAATCAAAAAAATCTGACGACGTTTTACGGGAAAATTTTGGGTTTTCATTTGAAAAAAAATTTTATCTTAAAAAATAAAAAATCTATGATAACCAAATATGGTAGGTAGGTTTACGATATAAAAAGTTTAGATTTCTATGTTACAAGAAAAAAAAGTTATAATAAAATATTTTGTGCCAGATCACTTCTATGAAAATTCACTACCATAACGCACTTGCTGCGTCCAGGCTTTTTTGCAATAAATACTCTCTAAAAATAAACACAGTGATCACTTGTTAAGTTATCACTTGTAATGATTCCCATTGTTGAGAATAAGAGTTTCATGACTAGTTTTCCATACTTTACCTAATTATGTATCTACAAATTATGTAGTTGTAAGAATAATAATCAGTAATTGCATCTCTTTCTTTCACAGTGAGATGTATTGTTAACACAAAACAGGACGATTAGAATAATTAACCCAATTACGTCATAGTCGCTGGCACGTACCAACGCTCAGGATTCACTCATTAAATCAGACTTTAACAATGCCTCTCTCTCGCCTTGCTTCAAGAAATACTGATCTCCATAAAGATAAGTACGTATTGCGGAAATAATGAACAGCTTTAAAATTTACAATTGTGTTGTAATTATTTAATTAATTATACAATAATAATTCTAGCGCGCGCGTGCTACTCTAATTAAGGTAAGGGTCTCACTTCTATCAGGTCCGCTCACTAAATAATCACACCACTTCTAATTCTAAAACATTCTTCTATCTCTTTATACTACTACTTAGGTATTTACCTGAATAACTCCTTCCTTTTACTTCACGTTGTACAATCAGTATGCTGCTAATTTATTTATTTATTTATTTATTATTTTAATTTTACATTGTGCCTTACAAACCAAACCATCTGACGCTTGTGATTGCACCAAAACACAATTTTGATAAGCTCTAATCTCGAATCGTCCAGTTGCCAAACAATACTATGAACTGTCACTGAAAATTGTGACCGCCATTGGAGCGCTCCATAGTCTTGTTTGTCATCGCTCACCACCGTGTTATAGGAGCTATGAGTACTAAATTGTAACTTCGATCTACAAATTTATACACATTTTGACATTTTAACAAATAAAATGTCAGGAATACTATGACTTGATATTTAGATATAAATGTATCATGCGTAACCCATTTTGAAATTTCAATAAGTTTAAAACATTGAATTATAATAGTGTTAAAACATATTGCTGAAATTAAACAACAATTATTATTATTATAACTAACCTTTCTTTCTAAATTGCAACCAAAATTACAATAAACAATGTGCAATTTCAGTTATATTACAGTGAGGAAGACGAGCAGTTAACTCTTCTAGAACTTTATCTATATCCTCCGTATTATTTGTGCCATCTCCGTCTGAATGTGTTCTCTTAATTCATCTATATCTTCTCGTCTATTTCAGTTATAATACAGTGAGGAAGACGAGCAGTCAACTCTTCTAAAACTTTATCTATACCCTTCGGATTATTTGTGCCATCTCCATCTGAATGTGTTCTCTTAATTCATCTAGATCTTCTCGTCTATTTCAGTTATAATACAGTGAGGAAGACGAGCAGAGCAGTTAACTCTTCTAGAACTTTATCTATACGCTTCGGATTATTTGTGCCATCTCCATCTGAATGTGTTCTCTTAATTCATCTAGTTCTTCTCGTCGATTTTAGTACAAACATTTTTTTGATTCTTGGTTATAGCTCCACAACCAATCGTCATTAGAATTTCAGTTCTTTCAGTTTCAGTATATTTCAAGTTTATCAGCACTCATTACTTGAAAAACCCGCCAACTATAATTCAAATTCCAACATAACATTAGATAACTTATTTACATTTTTTTAGGAAAGCCAAAAAATCCAGTGAGAAATTAAAATTAAATTTTATTCCTGGCAACGACCCTTATCATATTACTTTCGGATATCTAAACACAGTCGAAAATAAAAAAAAGCCTGGACGCAGCAAGTGCGTTATGGTAGTGAATTTTCATAGAAATGATCTGGCACAAAATATTTTATTATAACTTTTTTTTCTTGTAACATAGAAATCTAAATTTTGGTGTATAGTTTACTTTTTATATCGTAAACCTACCTACCAAATTTGGTTATCATAGATTTTTTATTTTTTAAGATAAAATTTTTTTTCAAATGAAAACTCAAAATTTTCCCGGAAAACTTAGTCTGATTTTTTTGATTAACGAACTTGTCAAAGTCATTTATAAAAGGAAGGTACATAGCAAATTTTATCAAAATCGGCCTATTATTCTTTGAGATAAAAATTATTTTCGAATGAAAACTCAAAATTTTCCCGGAAAACCTCGTCCGATTTTCCTGACTAACAAACCTGTCAAAGCCCTTTACAAAAGAAAGGTACGTGCCAAATTTTATTAAAATCGGCCTATGACTTTTTGAGATAAGAATTTTTTTCGAATGAAAACTCAAAATTTTCCCGGAAAACCTCGTCCGATTTTCCTGACTAACGAACTTATCCAAGCCATTTACAAAAGAAAGGTACATGCCAAATTTTATCAAAATCGGCCCATTATTTTTTGAGTTATCGGTGTGATACATATATATATATATATATATATATATATATATATATATATATATATATATATATATATATATATATATATATATATATATATATATATATATATATATATATATATATATATATATATATATATATATATATATATATATATATATATATATATATATATATATATATATAAACATATAAAAATTGAAACTGACCCCGGATATGGGTTCTAGGGGTCCTAGATCGCGCTCATTTGAAGAATTTTTTTTTTTCAAAATTCAAAAGTCGAGATCTCCTCATTAGTGAATTTTTTCTAAGAAAATTCACTAATAAAGACAAAACAATGGTTTGAGAGGAGAGAGAGAGAGAGAGAGAGAGAGAGAGAGAGAGAGAGAGAGAGAGAGAGAGAGAGAGAGAGAAGGAGAGATATTACATGACGCACATTTATATTTGAAAAATCATCGATGACGTCATCACCCTGACACAGATGACGTCATAAATAAAAAAGTATTTCCACACAATGCATTTTAAAATAAAAATGAACAGAATAACGAAATAATTTATTCCTTCCATTTTCACCATTATGTATATTTACTCACTCTTAACAGGTGAAATCAACTGCAAAAAAAGTACTGCAAAGTTGCTAAACAGCAGCAAAATGGATAAAAAAGAGAACATTTAAAGCAGCAGAAGCAATTTATTTACTTGTGAACATTCACTTGCTTCTAACTGAAAAGTAGTTAAATATTTTGTTTAAATAGTGGGCCGAGCTTGTGAACGCCATAGGTGTAATAGTGGGGATTTATTCACAGAGATTATACCTACTGTTACATACTACATACACACGCACGCACGCACGTACGCACGCACACACAATAGAGACATATTATCTATATCGGTCTGCTCATGTAAAAATAAATAAGATTCGCTGTAAAATAGATAGTTCGGGACGCCGCAAGTACGGTATGGTAGCGAATTTTCATAAAATTATTCAAATTTTAATAACTCAATTTTCTATAAACTTAGAAAGTTAAATTTTAGCATGTAGTAAGGTACACTAAGTGAGTGGTGAACGTGTCGCCACCTAGTTCGGAACCAAGTACTATGTTGTCACGCCCGCTCCAAATAACACAGAGTGTTTAAAATAGAGACGGTATACAACTAACTAACAATTTAAAAAAATTGTTAGCCCTGGCCCATTTCTACCCCAATATAGGGACAAAGTATGTAAGACTAGATGCATTCTCGCAACAATTAGAACCGTAGACCGGTTTCGCTCTCATTAGAGCCGTGTTATTTTTGGTGCATTTTTGCTACAATTAGTATGCCGTACTGAAGAGCTCTAATGAGAGCGAAACCGGTCTACGGTTCTAATTGTTGCGAGAATGCATCTAGTCTTACATACTTTGTCCCTATATTGGGGTAGAAATGGGCCAGGGCTAACAATTTTTTTAAATTGTTAGTTAGTTGTATACCGTCTCTATTTTAAACACTCTGTGTTATTTGGAGCGGGCGTGACAACATAGTACTTGGTTCCGAACTAGGTGGCGACACGTTCACCACTCACTTAGTGTTTTAAGACTGGCTATACGATAGCCGTGTTATTTTTGGTGCATTTTTGCTACAATTAGTATGCCGTACTGAAGAGCTCTAATGAGAGCGAAACCGGTCTACGGTTCTAATTGTTGCGAGAATGCATCTAGTCTTACATGTAGTAAGGTCTTTCACAACGCAACATATCCACCAAATTTCATCAAAATAGCTATAAAGGGGCATTCTTCATCAACGTTTCCTTATGTAATGTGTAGTTCGGATGCATAATTTAACTTGTCATTTTGTGTTTCTGTATTTTCCTCTTCTGTGCATAATTTTGTGTAATACGAGTCTTAAACATTATTGATCAACTTTCCTAAAAAAAAACCTTACCGAACGATTCTTAAATCGATTCTTAATATATATATATATATATATATATATATATATATATATATATATATATATATATATATATATATATATATATATATATATATATATATATATATATATATATATATATAAACATATAAAAATTCAAACGGACCTTGCTTTCTGGTTCTAGGGACCCAAATTCGCGCTGATTTGAAATTTTTTTTGCAAGGTCTCACCATCGACACCTCTCTATTAGCGAATTTTTTATATAAAAATTCGCGAATACAATGCATGAACTAGTAGGTATATGGTTAGTTGGGAGGTTGTCGTCGATTTCGGGGATGCGTGACGTGTAAAGGCTACATCCATGTCTTGTTATTGTTATTTAGCTACGACACCTGGTAATTTGAGATTGATGAATGGATGATAGAGATGGGCGCGTGGCATGACGGTCTCGCCTGACCCCCGCTTGGTCACAGGTCACTGCGATACACTGGATAACATCCGCACTATCTTGTTATTACAGAAAATAACTAGGTACTGCTAGCTCAGATCCGCTGTAATTTTCTACATTATGAATGACTACGGACACAAGAATATATACTAGAGCTAACCAGTCTGGGTACTGATTACATTAAGAAATTATAAATGCATAACTTTTTTGATGCTTATTTTACTGTTGATAATGCAATTACCTTTAAAACTATCTAGGATCGTTAAACATATTCATATAAAGATTTATTTAAAGAGTCCTGCAAGTACGTTATAGTAGTTAATTTTCATCAAACTTAGCATACTATAGAGATTTTAAAAGTATTACTGTGGCTGAGTTTATAATCGCTACAAAAAATCAAATAGGTATATGGAAAAATAAAAACGAGATTTAATGTCAACACCACCTTAACACAAAAGATGTGTCAGCATTGTCACTCAAGAACCGTGCTTGAAAAGTGGTGAGGTAAGTTATACTAAGATTAGAATACAGGTGCTACCTAGTCTTTAAGAGCCTAGCTAGATGGCTAATTGAGCTCGGTTATTGACCGTTCTGCTCATGTTTGCCGCTCTAATTCTAGCAAATATCTGTATAAACTATCAATTAGAATTCAAACTGTATGTAACTTGATAACCTCATATCTGCCATATGCGATTCTTCTTTCTCTCACAACCTGCCATCCTCAAGCAAGTTGTAAGTTTTATATTATGTACATCAGAGTTATGCAATCTTCATACATGTGTATTGACAAAGAGACGGTCAATAGCGGTTTGAAGAGAAGATGGCACCAATTAAAATCTTCACTCAGCAATACAACGGATACACGATTATTATCAAAATATATGACTTCCTTAACTTTTTTTATCAGCCTATATTGACTTTGTTTTAATTTTTGTGTTTGGTGTCATATTTACTGTGAATCATTTTTGGTGGTTTTCTAGTAAATATCAAAATGTTACTTATAGATCGAAACGATGAGCATAATCGAAAATCAATCTAAAAGATAACATTTTTTATATCTATAAGGTCCAATATGCACCAAATATTTATTATTTTACACACATTCAATTTTCTGCTTGAAAATATACAAGTATTTAGAGAAAAACACAGTCTAAATCTAACAGAAAGCAGAATAACACCAAAAACCACGAAAATAATAACAGATAGTTGTGAGAGTTTGAAAAGGTCAGTGTTCTGTGTGACATATTCGATCAAATGACCATCGCGTCATCTTTCTAGCAAAATATAGAGAATTATGTTAGTTTTCTTTCTTTCTGCGATATTTTGGCTGCAGTTTAAATTATGGAGTTTGTGATTTAAAACTGTTATATTTCAAAAACCTTCGTTTGGATTGTTTTTGGATAAAATTGCTTTAGCGGATAGGGGATTAATGGGGCAAGGGGAGGTAGGGGGGTTTGTGGTTAGGCGAAAACTGACATTTTTTCGTTAAAACTCTAGTATGTATATATGACGTTTTAGGGTTTATTTATTAGAAGACTCTTAATTTCATGAAACATCTATTGAGTGCTGAAAGTAAATTAGTGGTTGAATGTGTGGGGGTGAAATATTGTTGAGAAAAATTTCGAATTTTTTTTTGCTAAAACGGCGTAAAAAGTCTCAAAACATAAAAAACTGGATTCTGCAACGAAAATTTGTTTGTTTGTAGGTCGATCGGCCGGTCTGTCGGTATGTCGGTATGTCGGCATGTACGTCTGTCTGTTAATTGGCACAATAACTTTCAAACGAATATAGACATCATCTTTAAATTTGGTATCGGGTTAGCATCCGACAAAGGCACGCTTCGAATTGTTTTTGGGTAAAATCGCTTCACTGCACAATAAACCAAAGGTTGCGGTGCTATCGGGGCGGCGACGCCGCGGACGAGCCCTGAGAGAGAAAAAAATCGCTTCAGGGGGTAGGGGATAAATAAGGGGTAATTTGGTGAAAATTGACATTTTTTAAAATAACACTCGAGTAATATAACGTTTCAAAAGTGTATGGGTACAGGAATACAAATATTTTCTTTGTGTTGAAGTCATGGGCCCTAAATTCATTCCATGATAATGTCTTTCTGAGGAGAATAAATTATTACAGCTATGTGGAAGTTATGACTCAATTTGCAGCACTACTTTTAGAATGTAAGAAAGTATTTATACAGGCAACATGATGTGTATCACAGAAATCTAACAGCATTATTTTCGAAGATACAATATTTTTAACTTAAATTGAGAAAAGTTTATGAAAATTCGTTACAGTAAAACCCATTGGCGGCGTCCAGACTTTTTATAGTATATAATGAGAAATGGTCTAATGAGGTCAGCGGCAGCGGTCAGTATTTGTGGCCTGTTGAGGGACACACACTCTCATTACCAGAAATGATTCGGCATATTCCCGGCAGGTAGCGCGGCGCAGAGGTCACGACGAGCTTAAAGTGAAGAATGGAGAATGAAGAAGCGGCAGCAGTGGTCTAAAGTTGTACGATGATAATAATTACGATGACCAACTGTTGTGATTGCTGCGAGATGAATCGGCAAAGCATGAGGTGCTTACTATGAGACCGCTGAGATGATGATAGAGATAGATGTTTTATTAAGACCCCTTTGTTTACTCCTTTCTATATAAGCCCGGTTTCAACACTTTAATTACGATCTTACATATTTCATTAAAATCACCTCTTTAATGAGAAATCCTCCGCTCCAGCATATTTCACAATAATTATTTCTACATTTGGCAAGTCTATATCCATATGTTTTTGTTTAATTGAGTGGGTACTTTTATTTTGCCCCTGATTGTTGAAATTAATAGGTAATAAATATAGAACAGTATACCTAACTACTGGACTGCTTCTTTTATTGAATTATAAGTATAATATTAATAAACTTAAACTGTTGGCCATACCCTCATTTCAATTATATACATTCTACACAACTTACATCGTTTAGATCATGTCTTTTTATAAAATACCAAATAAAGAAAGTTAAAAAGTTTTTATACATGACGATTTTGATTATAACCTTACAACTATGCTTTACTTGTTTTTTACCGAAAAATTCCTTTGGTTTCATCTGTAGAGTTTTTAGTTAGGTAAATTAGATCATATCTTAAAAATTTACTAGTTCTATGTAACTCTAAATTGTAAGTAACTTTTATAGAATGTTTCCTGTCCGTTATTATACATTTTTTTAAAATTAATTCAAGAAAAACAATAATTTATCTCTGGAATATACTGTAAACAATAGCGTTTTATGGTTATCTGAATACCTACATAGGACACAATATATATATATATATATATATATATATATATATATATATATATATATATATATATATATATATATATATATATATATATGACGTATAAATCCTGTTGACGTGAGTGCATATGAGTGGGTATATCGTCAGTGCGTATACATGAGTGTATTTTCGCTCGCGTATGTGTGTGAGTGGATATGTATGTAAGTTTTAATTTTAATATCTATTTTTGGTAAACAGCCAGTTTATAGGGAGATAAAAGTAATAAGTTAAAAGAGCTTGTTAGATTAGCATTCATAAGACAGGTTTTGCCATTGTGAAAAGCAAGGTCAAATGCATCTTTGTTCATTATAAAGATCGACAGTGACTGAATGAGCCAGTATCCAAAGACAAAACTCTAATCCAAAAAAAAATATATATATATATATATATATATATATATATATATATATATATATATATATATATATATATATATATATATATATATATATATATATATATATATATATATATATGTTCAGAAAGATTTCCGCGGTCTTTAATGTGAGACATGCTTGGTTCTCGGGATAAACCGCGTCCAGAATTTATGAAGACTCGGCGTTTCGGCTCCTGTTTTGGAGCCATTTTCAAAAGGTAAAGGAAATATGTAAGGACACTCTAAGGCCTCAATCTGCCTACTCCTTAGAGTGGTGGACAAAGGTGGGTAAAGGAAATAAGGACACTCTAAGGCCTCAATCTGCCTACTCCTTACAGCGGTGTACAAATGTGGGTTGGGTTGTTGTAGCTCGATTACGGGGCCTCAATCTGCCTACTTCCCAAATCTCGCCGGATATCGTCTGTGAGGTCTCAGTGTGTTCAACCCTAGGCCTCAGAAAGATCTGATCCCGGGTTCAGTTTCAATAGATAAATAAGACTGTCGCGTTCGGATATGTGTTCTGTGGGGGCTACATAGCGCTCATTTGAGGGAATTTTTTCGAAATTCAAAAGTCGGGATCTCCTCATTAGTGTTTTTTTTTTAAAGAAAATTCACAAAAAGATGAGACAGTCTTATTTATCTTAATTTTTTTAATGGTTTTTTTACGAGATCTACTTATTATTTATATCTGTGTAAGCTAAAAGTAAGATTCTATTTTTTTACAGTTACAAGAATTTTATAGATAATAAAACTGAAACAAGTAGTAGTAGTGGCTAACATATCTCTAAATTGTTAGAACAAACAATAAAACCATATTTTGACGAAATCATGTAATTTAGAACTATGATAATGACTTTACGAAATGTATATCCAACTATAAGAACTGAATGTTGTTGATTTTGAGTCTGTTAAGGTTAAATGATATGGATGGCGAGTCGAGTGAGAGCGAGGCAGGAAGTAGTAGTAAGACAATGTTATCGTTACGCAGTGCATGGGGCATAATAAATATCAGATAGACATGGTACCTATCTATATAAATATATGTATAACACACAGGTACCACCCAACCATTGGCGCAGATTTACCTATTTCCTAAATACTCATAATTTCTTTTAATTTGTTTATATCTGAAGTACGTAATCAGGACCAAATCTTGCTCAAAACTTAACTATATTCCTTTCAAGTAGCTGCGAAAACATTTAACTAACAACGTGCTAAGTGGCTCAAGTGGAAAAAATATTAATTTATCATCTTTATACGACACATAATGTTTTATTTTTAACGAATTTTCGAAAATGTTTTTCCAATGAGCGGGAATTATAGCCTTTGCAACCTACTTCGGAGGTCAACTCGAATTATATATATATATATATATATATATATATATATATATATATATATATATATATATATATATATAATGCTTCAAATTTGAATAGGTCAATTTGCTATTAACCTATAATGTTGTCCAAGAAACCAGTTTTTTCGGGAACACTTTAAGTTTACTTTTGCAAAGTTTTGTACATTTTCAAACAATAAGGTTATTTTGATAAAACATGACACATTGTTTCTACTATATATGTTATACTGGTAACCAAATTTGATGCCTGCTTTCTTAAAAAAACACACATATTTGCTATTAAAAACATTTATATGAAATTTCACTTCCATAACGCACTTGCTGCTTCCAGACTTTTTTTAAATTACCGTTTTCAAGGTTATTTAACATTTTCTTTTTTTTTTTGCAAATTTAAGAACAACACATTGGATAGTTGTAACTGTTGTAACTTACCTACGGGTAAGACTTTGAGAATATGTTAAGATTTTTACTTAGTAACTGACACGGTTTTCATAATACGGCCGCCTTAGTTTCCTGTGGGGTTGCACGATCAGTGATCAAATGAAGGTAACTACTGTTGAGGTAGTTGTAGTTGTGTGCAGGACGCCAATGATGAAGATGAGGTATGGTAGTTGAAGGGGTGGTGAGGGCACGCGACCGACGACGACCGGAAGTGGTGATTGTTAGATGCACCGGAAACTCGGAACAGTCGTGCACTATGCTCTATGAACCCGTGTCTCGTGTTTAGACCGTGACATGACCTGTATCCTGTCCCAGCTCCAAGGTGCCTGCCTCTATTCTCTACTATGTACTTTTTATCCACGTCTGCAACTTTCTTATTTTCATTCATTATGTTAACAAACTACATTTATTAGTGAATTTTCTTAAAAAAATTCACTAATGAGGAGATCCCGACTTTTGAATTTTGAAAAAATTTCTTCAAATGACCGCGAACTAGGCCCCCTAGAACACATATCCGGGGTCAGTTTCAATTTTTATATGTTTATATATATATATATATATATATATATATATATATATATATATATATATATATATATATATATATATATATATATATATATATATATATATATATATATATATATATATATATATATATATATATATATATATATATATATATATATATATATATATATATATATATATATATGTATCACACCGATAACTCAAAAAATAATAGGCCGATTTTGACTAAATTTTGTGGAAAAATTCCGTTTGCAAATGGCTTGGATAAGTTCGTTAGCCAGGAAAATCTGCCTAGGTTTTCCCGGAAAATTTGGTGTTTTCTTTCGAAAAAAAATTATATCTCCGGAATTAACAAAGTAAGGGCAACCAAATTTGGTACGCTAGTTAATATCCTTATAGGTAAGCTACCTACCAAAATTTAGCTATGTAGGTCAAAAGACAAAAAAGTTATAGGCATTTAAAGAAAAATAAATTGGGGTTTTCCTCAAAACGTCAAAGTTGCGATTTAAAACGTCAAAATCGGCAACATTTAGGCAAAGAACTTGAATCTAATACGGGATATGGAAATCAAATGTCTCAAGAAGGATGTTTTACAAACTCTGAAGTCTTAGTTTCAACCGTCATTGTCCTTCATTTTACTAAAATGTTTCCAGAAAATTCATTTCAAATAGACCCTGTTTCTGATGGTTGGCAGTAGCCTTAGCTTTAGAGTTTATCGTTTAATGGTATATAATTTTTCTCGAATTTTCGTAAAAAAATCAATAAAGCTCAATATTATACAATATATGAAGAAAATTTGTATATATTAATTATAGGGTGTCTTGAGCTACATCTTAAAAAAATATTTCTACAATCACAGGATGGCCCATAAGTCGTTGGTGATACAAATTTTCTTCTTCTTTTTTTTAATCAAACACGCCTTATGTTATTGCATTTTTGAATATTTCAGCGATGCATGTTTGTAAGAAAAGAAATTCGGGACGCAGCAAGTGCGTTATGGTAGCGAATTTTCATTAAATGCTTCAAATTTGAATAGCTCAATTTGCTATTAACCTATAAGGTTGACCAAGAAACGAGTTTTTTCGGGAACACTTTAAGTTTACTTTTGGAAATTTTTGTACATTTTCACACAATAAAGTTATGTTTATGAAACATGGCACATTGTTTTTACTATATAGGTTATACTGGTAACCAAAATTGATGCCTGCTTTCTTAAAAAGGAAACACACATATTTGCAATTAAAAACATTTTTATGAAAATTCACTACCATAACGCACTTGCTGCGTCCAGAGTTTTTGCTCTGAGCTCTGCTCTGCTGTGCCCACTCTGTAACAAGTGAATTTAACTAAAAATAATTAACATGTGCAGATATTGAATCTAAAAGGGTGTAACAATTGCTTACTTAAAACCGATTTTTTACTCTATTGAATTTAAATGTATTGTACTGTAACTGCTTATAACAGTTAATCAAACATTAGTGAATATCAGTAAATGAGATATTGAAAAAGCACGTTTTTAAATAAATATTGAGTAACTATATCACTTCTGCCATTTAAAATAGAAAATGTAAGAAATGAAAAATTCATATTTAATAAAATAGGTATCAGCTTTTAGTGAATTTTCTTAAAAAAAATTCACTAATGAGGAGATCCCGACTTTTGAATTTTGAAAAAATTTCTTCAAATGAGCGCTAATTAGGCCCCCCAGAACACATATCCGGGGTCGGTTTAAATTTTTATATGTTTATATATATATATATATATATATATATATATATATATATATATATATATATATATATATATATATTTATATATATATATTTATATATATATATATATATATGTATCACACCGATAACTCAAAAAATAATGGGCCGATTTTGATTAAATTTGGTGAATAAATTCCTTTTGCAAATGGCTTGGATAAGTTCGTTATCCAGGAAAATCGGTTTAGGTTTTCCCGGAATATTTTGTGTTTTCTTTCGAAAAAAATTTATATCTCCGGAATTAACAAAGTAAGGGCAACCAAATTTTATATGCGGATTTATATCATTATAGGCAAGTTACCTACCAAAATTTAGCTCCGTAGGTTAAAGGATAAAAAAGTTACAGGCATTCAAAGAAAAATAAATTTGGATTTTCCTCAAAACGTCAAAATTGCGATTTTAAACGTCAAAATTGGTGAGTACATTCCTTTCGCAAGTCGCTTGGATAATTTTGTTAGCCAGGAAAATCCGCCGAGGTTTTCCTGGAAAAATTTGTGTTTTCTTTCGCAAAATATTTATATCTCCAAAATTAACAAAGTAAGGGCAACCAAATTTGGTAAGCTGGTTTATATCGTTATAGGTGTGCCACCTACCAAAATTTAGCTCTGTAGGTCAAAAGACAAAAAATTTATGAGCATTTAAAGAAAAATAAATTGGGAGTTTCCTCAAAACGTCAAAGTGACAATTGAAAACGTCAAAATTCGCAACATTTAGGCAAATAACTTGAATCTAATACGATCTATGGAAAGAAAATGACTCAAGAAGAATGTTTTACATACACCGAACTCTTAGTTTCAACCGTCACTGTCCTTCATTTTACTAAAATATTTCCAGAAAATTCATTTCTAATAGACCCTTTCTCTGATGCTTGGCAGTAGCCTTAGCTATAGAGTTTATTGTTTAATGGTATATAATTTTTGTCGAATTTACGTAAAAAATCAATAAAGCTCAATATATTCGTTATTATACAAGATATGAAAAAATATTGTATACATTAATTATACGGTGTTTTGAGCTACATCTTAAAAAATTATTGGGACAATCACAGGTGGCCCATAAGTCGTTGGTGATACAAATAATTTTTTTTTGTCGAAAACGCCTTATTTTTTTGCATTTTCCATCGAAATATAATGCATGTTTGTAAGTTAAGAAATTCTGGAGGCAGCAAGTGCGTTGTGGTTGCGAATTTTGATTAAATGCTTCATATTTGAAAAGCTCAATTTGCTATTAACCTATAAGGTTGACCAGGAAACGGATTTTTTCAGTAACACTTTTGGTTTACTTTTGGAAATTTCTGTACGTTTTCAAACAATCAAGTTATTTTGATGAAACATGGCACATTGTTTTTACTATATATGTTATACTGGTAATCAAATTTGATGCCTGCTTTTTCTATATAGGTTATACTGGTAACCAAAATTGATGTCTGCTTTCTTAAAAAGAAAACACACATATTTGCAATAAAAACATTTTAATGAAAGTTCACTACCATAACGCACTTGCTGCGTCCCGAGATTTTTTTCTTTTGGTTTTCAGAAGTTTTTAAACGCGACATACATTTCGAGAAATCTTTTTTCTGTAATTTTTTCTAATTAATTTGTATTGTAAATGTTTCCACTTAGTGATCGAAAATGCATCAATTAACTTTATTAAATAAGTTCGAAACTATTTATAGTATTTCGTGCTCAAGAATATACTGTCAGTACCCAGTATATCATTTTTATAAATTAGCAATCTTTAGAATGTAATTTTTAAGCTTCTCACCACAAACTATTAATTCCTTAAAATAAGAAACAACGTCTGATGAAGCTTTCAAACAAAAAACATGTATTTATTAGAGAGCAAAGGTAGCTAACAGAAAATAACTATGTATAAATCAAAATAGCGAATCTTGATCTGTTTGGGCAGCTTAGATTACTATTTACATAGTCGTTGACTTTCGGTTACATTTTCATATAAAATAAAATAATACGATCTTCATGTTTCGGAATTAACAGACCAAAAAAGCAGACAGCACGATACGATTAGAATCAAGGAAGCATCAACATTCTATTCATAGGATTTCATGTTGACTCCTCACAAACTGTTCCTTCTTGTGGAAACATAAAATTATGTGACACCTCATTTCAGCATGACATTTTGAATAAGATAGAACAAAAAGTCATATTCTTTATTTTAAAAATATTTATGCTGTTATGATTATCTCACTGTGCTTCAAAACCAAAAACAACAAAGACTTGTTTATAGAATTCTGAATAACTTCATACCATAGACTTAAAAAGTTTTCGGAATTCGGGTAATATTGTTATTAATTTTGCACGCAATATTTCCCAACTCATGTGTAGTGTTTCAGGCTTATAGTTGTTTCCTTGGTGCCAATAAAAAAACAGGCTGGACGCAGCAAGTGCGTTATGGTAGTGAATTTTCATATAAATGATCTGGCACAAAATATTTTATTATAACTTTTTTTTCTCGTAACATAGAAATCTAAATTTTGGTGTATAGCTTACTTTTTAGATTATAAACCTACCTACCAAATTTAATTATCACATCATTTTTATTTTTGAGATAAAAAATTTTTTCGGATGAAAACTCCAAATTTTTCCGGAAAACCTCGTCCGATTTTCCTGAGTAACGAACTTATGCAAGTCATTTTCAAAAGGACGGTAGATGCCAAATTTTATCAAAATCGGCCCACTATTTTTTGAGTTATCGGTGTGATATATATATATATATATATATATATATATAACATATAAAAATTGAAACTGACCCGGATATGGGTTCTAGGGGTCTTAGTTGGCGCTCATTTGCAAAAATTTTTCAAAATTCAAAAGTCGGGATCTCCCCATTAGTGAATTTTTTCTCCGAAAATTTACTAATAAACTCACTGATAATAATTGCAGTATCGAAACATTTTACATACTATAAGGCTACTTTTATATGAAAATGTAATTCGTACTCCGTGTTATAATATGTAATTACGAAGAAATTAGATTCACTGACTTTGCGAACTGGTAAACGAATTATTAGAACTGTAGAAATGTCCAACAACATTTTGGGAAAATCAAATTATTTAAAACTTCAAGATGAAAAAATAGAAATTAAAAGGTACTTTTAAAATTGGTTATAAGGATTTTGACTCTAGATTACTTTGAGTAACACTCTTATATTTGTTACTACTTCGAAGACGACATTTTCTTTAAATAACCTTTAAAAAATAACACGCTCACAACACTTTGGAGTGTTCTTTTAACACAGGGTATATTTGTAGTACTTTGGTTAATTGTCAGATGGTTGGTTGCAAAAGAAAAGAATGGGAGCCAAAACGGTATCTTGTGGTATGGAGCACCCGCATTAATTTTAATTTATCTCATGAAACACCGGCGACAACAACATACAAGGAGCTCTCTTCAGAAAACTAGTTATCCACAGGCATAGTTTCGAAGGCAAATCGTATAGTGTAAATTTATTGAAGAGTGTCGTATGTCAGATTCGATTGTTCCTTTACAAATGACCAATTAGTTTTCATGGCCTCTCCAAATTTTCCAAGATCAGAACTCCAAGACTGAGTGACCTATGTTAAAAGTCTGTGGCCAATAGACGTTAGCATCTGTGGTCATCCATTATTGCTCATACGTATATACACATACTGTCAGAATATCACTAGTAGATTGGTTTTGACGAAAGTCGCATTGGCGATCACTTGATTCTTCGAGTTATTTATTAAGCTCTATACAACTCTATAGAGCTTTAGACAAAACTGATAGAATGGCAATTTAACCACATCCGACCTGTCTCTATTTTAAGGCTGTAACTCCAGCCTGTTTCCACGAAAATGGAAATACTCACATCTTACGGATCATTGAAAAGCGGTAACATAAAATTAGAGTCAGTTCAGCAGCACACATTTTAAGAACTATGGCTGGGATTCCATGGGGCCTTGATGTCATTTAGTGAATTACATAATTAACTATGGTGAGACTTTCGGACATTTTTTTGAAATTAACGCGGATTAGGATCCCCAGAATCCATATCCAAGGTCCAGTTGAATCTATATATATATATATATATATATATATATATATATATATATATATATATATATATATATATATATATATATATATATATATATATATATATATATTTGTGTGTGTGTGTGTCAAATTAAAATGTCATTTTTGGTCTCGTACAAAATTTACAATTTCGGCAAAAATATGGGTAGTTGAGAAAGATTTGCAGTTGGAAAAGTATTATGGAGAAGTCAGTATTAATTGTAAATGGGGGTATCAGATGAAACATTAAAAGAACGAAATGGAAGGGAAAATACATTTTTTGGAATGTGAAAATTTTAAGGTTGTTGAATTTGGAGTGTTATCAAGCAGTTTTGGATGTAACTATGTATATAAAATTATGTTAATATTCACCACAAGTTTTAGACCTATTGATTAAACATGTTCTATGATTTTATGCAATGAAGGTAATTATATATATATATATATATATATATATATATATATATATATATATATATATATATATATATATATATATATATATATATATATATATATATATATATCCAAAAACTCAAAAAATATTCTAACTGATTTGAACGAAACTGGGCACAAGCCTTCATTTCGTTACAATCGCGGACGAGTTCGTCAATTAGCTATAACGCACATATTTCCCCCAAAAAATATAAAACAATATTTTTGAATACGCTATATTTTGGAAAGTATAATTAAAACAACTTAAATGGTTAAAGTATGATGCCAGACAAAAATAGAGAAGTCATCCACCACGCGTAAATTGATACATATACCAGAGGCATATATCATAATTCAACGATAACGTTCATACTCGACTGTGGCGATCCCACCCTAATGACTAATGACTAATGATAATAGAAAGAGAGACATTTTTCAAATGAGCTTGTATTAAGACGTCTAAACCTGATCTTCAAGGTCTGTTTAAGTTAAAAGTATTACTTTTACTAATATACCGTACTAATAGTGTAAGCTTCTTATGAAAGTTGACTATTATAACGCACTTGCGGCGTCCCGAAATTTTTTATGTATAAATTTTGCAATATGTATTTAACAGTATAATGCCTCAAAAATATTTTTTTAATTCTTAACTTTATACCTGGGATAGTTGATGGTTTCTTTTCCTGTTGATAAAAAAATGTTAAATTCGAAGCAAATACGCGCGCAAATAGATCAGCCTTTTTTTGACGATACTGCAAATACTTAATCATTTAAAGTCAGGTGAAGAAAGGAGCTGGTGGTAACATTTCTACCCATAATTTTTGCCATAACCTAGAAACATCGGGTATTGTTTAAACGTGAGATAACTTTGTCTCTTGCTGATTGGGGGAAGTCATTTTTGACTTGATCGATTATCTACCTCCAGCAGTTCGTTTCTGATAGAAAGGCGACTTGAATTTCGGCGTTAGAGTTTTGGTGAAAAAAAATTGTACGAAGAATTTTGAGTAGTTCTGCTTTTCGGCAAGCTTTAATGCACCAAGTTGTGATTTGAAACTGACATGTTTCGATGCATAAAGAATGTTGGGTTCCATGTCAAATAATATAATTTTAATAATGGATGTGGTGGGATTATTGTTTCGACACAGACATTTACACATGGAAAGGAAGATTAAACATATCTTAATATTTCCTCTTCAGCTCAATGCAAATACAAATACAAACTAGGTGTATCTACTTACACACAACACACACATAAACAATTATTATTGGTTGAATATTCACATTGAGATTTTGTAATAATTAACTTTATAATCAGGGAGTTAGTTAATGTTTTTAAAGTTGCAAAAAATTATCAATTTTGCGGCTTTGAATTATATTTGAATTATAATTTGCTTCTAAACAGTACCACACAACATTTACTTTCTGATATTAGATATTTATTTTTAATATATATTGTCAAACTTTATTTTGATAAGTGAATAATTATATGGTAAGACCATCTACGTTTTAGTTATCTCAATGGTCGTCGGACTAGTAGAAAGTCTGGTGTTGGCAATGATGTTTATGTGTTTTAGATAGGCCACTACCACAACCACATAACACAGAACTAGAGACTAGAGATGTGTATTTGTGATATTAGTACGCGCCTTACAACTTAATTTTACTATTTTGGGAAAGATCTAATCTCAGGAAATATTGTCGAAAATGAGTATAAATTAAATTATAAAACAGTTTGGATGTTAGATAACGCGAAATGTTACTATAATGTGCAGGCACACGGGATAGCGAGTGCTGACAAACTTTGTTCTTTACTATCAAATGTTTTGCTTTGGTTCTCTTCTCTGATAATGCAACCTTCTATTTACATCAAATTTATCACAATGACGTAGAAAACCATCTGCTTTACGATGGCAGAAAATACAGGTTGATCAATTATAATAAATATTAGGTATACCGATATATATATATATATATATATATATATATATATATATATATATATATATATATATATATATATATATATATATATATATATATATATATATATATATATATATTACAGTCGTGATATTGTCATTAGGATGAATTGAGGAAGCACTGAGTCTAATATTTAATTTACATGGTTTTTGGCAACCCTATTTTCTACCGTGCTGAAGATGTTTCACTGTTAGTGAATTTTTATAAGTATTAGATAGGTATTCTCATTACATTCGGTGTTGGGCAACCGTTTGAGACTCCAACACACTCTGATGTGCACACAACGTTATTACTTCCGTACCTTCACTCCGCTCTAGTGGCGGTAAGAGAGGAAATCGTTAATCCAGTTCAAGGAGCTTCGATGTTTGTGGAGAAGCCTCTATTCGCTATTTAGTTGGTGTGCAAGTCGGCGTTTATACCAGCCATGAAGAGCCTCTTTCGTTCTTTCAGCGTTCTAAATGCCTGATTGGTCGACTCCCAGGTGCATGTAGGCATCTCCGCTACCTAAATGTTTTATGGTGCCTCAGTCAAAGAGTTGCGCGTCATTTGGCCACCTTTTTTTGGAATCAGAAGTGGAGAATGCTGTATGCACCACTCATTCACACACCGTAGTGTGTGCAATATCGCGGTAGTGTGGGACTCCTACCCACTAAACTCCACTTCTTGGGGTACCGGACCTTAGTTCATACCTGCGTTGGAATGATTTCACACAATGACGAGGGGATTTTACTGCTTCCATTCTGTTTGCCTCGGGGGCGTTATCGGGTATGAATAAGCTTTGGATGCTTATGCCTTAGTGGAAGTTGCTCATCGTAGTCGGTGGCACAACGGAGAAGAGCATTTGGATGAGAAGCGGCTTTTGCGAACTTAGTGGTAGATAGTTGATTTATATAAACTCAAGTATTGAAAGAATTTTCAGATCAGAGCGAATCTGACTGTTTCTGACAAATCGGTAATCATTGTCAGCATTTTATTCTGGAAGATTTGAAGGGCCTTGATGTGTGTGTCGGCCACGGTGGCCCATGCAGGGGATGCATAAGTCAAGGCTGGTCGGATTAACACTTTGTAGAAGAGCTGTTTATTGTTCATGGATAATTTGGAATTTCTGTTAAGGAGTGTAAAGAAATTCGAGCTAAACATCGAAGCTTTCCGTCGGGCATGTTAGGTACCCTTGAAGCCTCCCTCTCTTTATATATACTATTGCACACTTGTCCAAGCTGAGCTCCATCCCAGTGTCTCGCATAAACTCCTGTACCATGTTGAGATCTTAATGACGGTTATTAATAATAATAATCGAACTTATTGTAAAGAAATTAAAAATAACACTATTAAATATTTAACGCATACCACCCAGTGGAGAAGTCAAGCATGGCTATTCATACTCAGCCACCAACAGTTTCAACTTATAGCTAAACTTGTGGATGTTCAGTAACTTAAAGACACTTGGAAAAGCATTAAACAAATATATATAGACTGATACAAAAAGCCTCTTTTAAACGTTGCAGAAGGGTGATGAGGCAAGACAAATATGTCATTATATCTTGTTAGCCCAGAAGAAACTTGGGAATGAGTCTTAAAATTCGCTCTCAAGAAATTAGGAGTTGTAATATCAGTCAGAATTTTGTGAATAAAAGTCCCTAAGCGGTGCAGCCTTCTGTTCTACATAGTCAGGCAATCGTCAGCAACAATTCTATGAGTTACAGCTTATACGTCCTGAAATCGTCAGCAACAATTCTATGAGTTACAGCTTATACGTCCTGATACAATATACAAGACTAAGCAACCCTTGTGGACCACACCTCTATTATAGGATATCTGTTCTCAGATAATAACTCATAAGCTGCTGAGTAGATGCGTCGTCAAAACTAAACTATTGGAACTTCACACAAAACAGTGCATGTGTAGTTCTATTAAATGTCTGAATAATTAAGCAACACCAGCGCACTAAGAAACCAAGCATCATAAGCATAAGTTTTAATTATATTGCCAGTAACTGTCGCTATTGCCTTCTGGGTACTAATACCCTTTCTGAAGCCATACTGAGTCTCTGGCAAAATCTCTCTGTTGTTCACATAGGTCAAGATGTGCCCGTAAAATACCCTTCCAGAACACGTAATACAGTGTCACACCCGTCTCTATGAGAATTAAGTTTATGTACTCTATGGTCACCGGCATCCTGTAAAAGTGTGTTGGTAACAGCGAACACTATGGAATTATATTTCGAGAACTAATCACAAATGACAGGAACGATGTGGAGAGGTCTAGAATCTCTATGGACAGTATAAATATACGAGCCGCACATGGAGCAAAGTCAGTAGTAAGTTAGTGTTGGTGTATAAGAAGCGATCATAGAAGGCGGATAGTGGAATATAGTTCCATGAACATTTAGTAATAGAAATATTTTTGTTGATAGTGGTGTTGGAAAATAGTTGGTTACAATAAATTAATAGTATGAAAAGCTGTGTTTTGTTAGTTAACAAATCCAGAACCCCGAAGAACGTAACAATATTGATGATCCTAACATCAGATAACTCTTTTTGATGGCCACATTTTGGGAGGGGAAATCCCACAGAAATTTTCCACAATGCGGAAAAAGATTGCAGCCCAATAGAGGAATTGACAGTATGAACGATATACTTTAAAATGAAAGGACAATCATATTTAATAATACCGTTATTCTATCAACATTTTGAGCGCTAGTTTTTACTGGGCAGAATACCATATAAACTTCGTCCTAGGTACTAAGCGAAAACCAATAGGCACAAAATAATTGTTTAACTGTTCCACACCAGATGAGTTAGGCGGCAACGTTGCTCTCTCAGATTTAAACAAAGTAAATTCCTTAAGCGCCTTCCACGATTTCCGGAAACTATTTTTGAGTATTTCCAAAGTCAATGTATCACCTATTCTCATTTCTGACAGAATTAAAAGTAACATTACGCAATTCTTTACAAACATTCCAATCGTTTTCCATACGAGTCTGCCTATACTTTGGAAATGCCCTATCTCTTTGCTTCATTAAAAGTTTTACATTAGCCGTCATCAAGGGAGCAGGAGGTTTTGTAACCCCCCTTTAATTAAGGGGGGAATGTTTGCTAAATAAATAATAGAAGTGAATTTAAGATAATAACTTCATTATGGATAATATGTTCACGTAGCAAACCAAACCACGGCAAATCATTCAAATTTTTATGGAATGCTTTTAAATCAAAATTACGGTATATTCGAAAACTAACAACTTTAGGCCTCATCCTGGTAAAATCAAATTTAAACTTGGTGTATACCATTCTGTGGTCTGACAATTCATCATTATTATTGTTATTATCCACTTTAGCCTAAAGGGCTTTCACACTCTCTCAAAGGGGAACATTAACTCATCCCGGGTATCTCAGATACCAAAGGGACAGAGCTCAGATGGAGACATTTCCAAGTTATCGGGGACTGAACGACAACGCGACACATCCTCATTTCCCATAAATTTCCGCACGGTGTGGGCAGTTGCAAGTATTACCGCTTTCTGCATAACCTTATAAAGATGCTCTCCAAGATCCAGTCTTTTAACGTTCTCTCGACGATTCTTAGGAACCACACCAGTTGACGACATGACGACTATTGGAATCACTCGGACACTATCTGCCCTCCACTGTCTCTATACTTGTATCTCGATCTTTACTTAATGACCTACTCGTTGTACTTTATCTCTAGATTATTAGTGTTCGGGATGGCCACATCAATCAACGTCACTTGGTTGCAGGACTTATCCACTATCTGGCCTGTTGTGTGTAACTCGTTGGTCTGTGAGTACGCTGCGATCCCAGTACAGCCTGTATCCTGAGTTCTCTAGAACAGTCTCAGGAATGTATCTATAGTAGGGCACCTTACTAAGATTTAAAAGTCCCAGTTTCAGAGCCAGTTCTTGATGAAGTATTTTTGCAACTGCGTCATGCCTCTTGTTATACTCTGTTGCAGCAAACGATTGACATCCTCCGGTGACGTGCTGGATAATCTCTGATGACTGACACTAAATCTATAATTGTAATCTTGAACAGAATTATCTACAACTTCAGATAGTTTTTTGTTGAGATGACCTAGTCTTGTATGGTCAGCAAAAACCCCTCTGTCCCTGGAAACATATGTCCGGAGACCAACCAGTAGTTCGACGCCCATTTGTCGTCATGTGCCTGGGAGGTTTCATTCAGATGTCGCCCATGGAGAGGCTTTTGCATCCAAGATTGCAGCTTGTCCTGATCAGTCCGATGGTGACTTTGTATTTCGCTTTTTTTTAGTGAATTTTTATTTTAAAAAATTCAGTAATAGAGAGGTATCGATGGTGAGACTTTGCAAAAATTTTTTCAAATGAGCGCGAACTAGGACTCCTAGAACCCATATCCGGGGTCGGTTTAAATTTTTATATGTATATATATATATATATATATATATATATATATATATATATATATATATATATATATATATATATATATATATATATATATATATATATATATATATATATTAATCTGATAACTCAAAAAATAATTAATCGATTTCAATTAAACTCGGCAAGTGCCTTTCTTTTATTAATGGCTTGGATGAGTTCGTTAGCCATGAAAATCGGATGGGGTTTTCCGGGAAAATTAGAAGTAACCGCCAGCTGGTGGCAATATGTACGTAGATTCAATATCTGCTGGTCTAACTGTTTACCAATATCCAACACTCCTCTACCACCTTGGTGTCTAGGTAGGATTACTCGCTCGGTGGAACTACCGGGGTGATGCTTTTTGCATTTTGTTAGGAGTGTTCGCACCTTCCGTCGTAGATTTTCGATGTCCGTTTTACTCCAGTTCACAATCCCAAATGAATAGCTAAGTGCAGCACATGCATATGTATTAAAAGCTTTAGTCAGGTTCTTGCCGTTAAGATGTGATCGCACCATCTGTATTACTCCTTTCGTAAACTCATTTTGTCAGATCGTTCTTCATTACAGAGTGGTTTAGTTTCCTCGCTTGATGTATTCCCAAGAATTTATAACACTATTCTACATCCATCGAGGAAATTTGTTTGCATTTCATATATATATATATATATATATATATATATATATATATATATATATATATATATATATATATATATATATATATATATATATATTTCAACAACACACCACGAGGGCTTACAGCCTAAATACTATCGTACCGTGGGTGTTGACAAGGAGGAAAGAGGCAACTTGTTAATTCTGGACTTGAAGGTTTGGAGGTTCGGGGGAGAAGGAAAAACATGTGCCGGCAAGGAATTCCACAACTTGGAAGTCCTCGGGACAAAAGAGCAGGCATAACAAGATGTTCTATGTCTGGTGACCTGGACAGTAAAAGGATACATTCGCTCTGTTCCCCTGGTAGATCTGTTGGGGGAAGCAGGTGGAGGAACTATGGAAGAGAGCTCCTCTGAGCAGTGCCTGTGCAGATATCTATAAAAGAGAGAGAGAGGTCACCAACGGCACGTCGATGGGCAAGGGATGGCAGCCTCTGGGTGAGGGAAGGGTCACCGATCAGACGTTGATTGTATGTTCCCTCTGACTGCACATAAGGTACGTAATTTGTACAGCCCAAACTGCATGCCAATATCTGTGGAAAACCCTTAAACTATTTTAAGGAGTTGTTGCAGGTGGTTCTTGGTGGAGGCCATCAGCTTAAGATCATCCATATACAGCAGATGATTTAGCCTCATTTGCTCCCTGTCATTGCTTTTGATACTGAAGCCATATCTGGTGGAGTTTAGGCGGTTTGATAACGGATTCAATGCGAGGCAGAACCACAATGGGGTTCGCAAGTCGCCTTGAAATATGCCTCTTCTAATTGGTATCGTGCTGGTTACGATGTTATCGTCCGTTGATACCCGTAACTAGATTTTTGTTCTTCAGGTAGACATTGTGTGTTCAACCTCAGGATATAAGTAATGATCTTATAGATCTTCAGCGCACTTATAAGTCATTCGTGTGGAACTGAATCAAATGCCTTTTTGTAATCCACGTAAGCAGCAAAGAGATGTCTTCGTCCATTGTACATATTGTTATTGTTATTATTATTATTATTATAATTATCAGTGTTATTATAGCTATTTAAATTAGTATTGTTTTATATTAGTTGTGGCATGGCTTATTGGTTGAAGAACAACTTACCGAAATCACCTTTTAATATTTTTAGGTTGTTTGTTATTGAGAAGACTGCATTCTTTCTTGGCGAACCACTATATCCACTGTCTAGAATTGTACTTAAGACACTTTCTGTTTTATAAGCATCTTTGGTTTGTTCGTTAACTTCGAAAGACACTTCAAGAGTTTCATCCATAGGCGCGGTCTGTAAGAATGTCTGTTAGTACTTATTTTCTTTATACCTACATATACACAAAGTTATTACGATGAAATTAAATTATTATGGCAACTAACATTAACCTCATTCATAATTATTGATCTACAATATTTATTATTATCACTGAAATTATACATGTAACAATTATGGGCAAATTCAATAATAAAACCTAGTGGGTAAGTAAAGATTCAAAAAAATATTAAACCTTTCTGGTATCGTAACAAAAAAAACATAGTTTAGAGTTAAGTAGGCGTATATCTACAAGATTTGTACACTCTATAACAACAAATAAAAAAACTCTTTTGACAAATAATTTTCGTACTTTTTCATTTTCTTTTAGGACAGTATATATATATATATATATATATATATATATATATATATATATATATATATATATATATATATATCGTATTATAGATAGTAATAAAATAGGTGGAGAATGTTTATAATTTAGTACATAAACATAATAGATAAAAAATAAATGTACTGTCAAAATGTCACAAACCTTTCTGAGCACCAATATATTTTACCAGCTAATCATTATGATTTAATATTAACTATTTACTAATTACCCTTTAGAGATCGATCACATCTCAGGATTGTTAAATAAATAACATTAATTTGTCATCCAAAATTAAAACAAACACTCACATTCAATAAAAACCTTTGAGCGGAAAAATAGTTGAGATTGGAGTTGTGAATTACGATGTGAGGGATCAGAAATAACTGAAATGAACTGAAATATATAATGATGAAGTCGGCGCATTTGCTGAAAGTTTCTGGGTCGAATAGCAACAGAGCCAGAGGCACATAGGTTAAAGTTAACAACGGGATGACCTGAGACGACCTCTCATCATCTAAAAATGTCCACCAGTTCAAAATAGCTGACACCTTTCACCAGAAATAAAACATATTTTGTCTGCTATGTATGTGTTTTACAATTCTTAAAATAAATCTTCTGCCATCAACACAATATCATCCATTTAAAATTTAACTACACACTTATCTGCAATAGTGCGAGCTAAACTAATTTTGATTTATTGCGCTGAACATAATGATTCAACAAAGTTTGTTGTCAAACATGTTTTTTTAACTTTTATCTACTTATTTCACTGCGCTTTACTAATATTTCGTAAATCAAATTGTAGTAGAAATGTCTAAGATTTTAAGATATTATGCAGGTAGTTACTGTTACATATTAGTGGTACTGGCTGACCAGTGGCCACGGAAAAACATACAACACACTTGTCCCGTTTACTTTCGTACCGTCTAATTCACGGCAACCAGCAAATCAGTTGATCCGTTTTAAGTAACTTGTTATATTGTAAAAAAAGTCTGGACGCAACAAGTGCGTTATGGAAGTGGATGTTCATAAAAATGTTTTTAGTAGTAAATATGTCTCTTTAATGCAAGCAGGCATCAATTTGGTCACCGGGAATAACCTATATAGTAGCAACAATGAAGCATATTTTATCAAAATAACTTATTGTTTGAAAATCTGCAAAAATTTTCTGAAAATAATCTTAAAATGTTTCCGAGAAAAGTCATTTCCTACCCGACGAACCTTGGGTTAACAGCAAATTGAGTTATTGAATTTGGAACCATTTAATGAAAATTCGCTACCACAACGCACTTACTGCGTCTCGAACATGCATCATATTTTGATAAAAAATGCAATAAGGAATGTTCAAAAAAAATTGTAGATATCACCAATGACCTATGGGCCACCCTGTAATTGTCAAAATAATTTTATAAGATGCAGCTCAAGACACCCTATAAGTAACGTAGACAATGTTTTCTCGTATCTTGCATAATAACAATTTTATTGATCTTTACCGTAGCAATGGGTCAGCCTGTATATATGTAAACAGAAAGTTAACCCGGATATCGATTCTAGGGGGCTTAGTTTGCACTCATTTGAATAAATCTTTTTAGAATTCAAAAGTCGCGGTCTCCTCAATAACGATTTTTTCTACGAAAATTAGCTAAAAATTGGAGACCATTAAACGATAAACTTAACTAAAACTATTGCCAAAGAATCAGAGACAGGGTCTATTTGAAATGAATTTTTTGGAAATATTTTAGCGAAATGAAGGGCAATGATGGTTAAAGCTGAAACTTAAGGGCTTGCAAAAAGCTCTTTACATAATCCGTATTTCTTTCAGGTTCTTTGTCTAAATGTTGGCAATTTTGATGTTTCAAATCGCGACTTTGACGTTTTCAGGAAAACCCCAATATTTTTAATGCCTACAACTTTTTTGTTTTTAAACTTACAGACCTAGATTTTGGTAAATGGTTCACCCTTTATAATATAAACACGCATACCACCCTGGTTGCCCTTACTTTATTATTTCCGGAGATATAAATTTTTCCCGAAAGAAAACACAAAATTTTCTGGGAAAACCTGGGACAATTTTCCTGGCTTACGAATTTAATCAAGCCACTTACAAAAGGAGGGTACTCAGCAAATTCGATCAAAATCGGCCCATTATTTTTTGAATTATCGATGTGATACATACATAATATGAATGGGCTCTAGGGAGCCTAGTTCGCGTCCATTTTAAGAAATTTTTTCTAAATTCAAAATTGGGATCTCCTCATTAGTGAATTTTTTTAAAAGAAAATTCACTAAAACAAGCCCTTGTGAAGCCACAGGAAAAGTCTAAATTCGAAAGTTGTATCACCGATATTCCACCCCCACACATTCAACCCCTAATTGAATTTCAGCACAGAATACCAGATGTTTGATGACAGTGAAAGTTTTCTAATAAACAAACGCTAAAACGTTATATTACTCGAGTTTTAACGAAAAAAATGTCAATTGTCACCAAATCACCCCCATTCATCCCCTACACCCTGGAGCAATTTGACCCAAAAACCATTCGAACCGTTCGCTTTTTGGGTGTTCGCTATGTACCAAATTGGAAGATGATATCTCAATTCGTTCAAAAGTTATTTCGCCTATTACAGACATGCACGCCGACATACCGGCCGACAAACAAACAAAAATTCGTTCCAGAATCAAGTTTTCTGCATGTTCTAAGACTTTTCACCCCGTTTTAGTACCAAAAAAAATCGAAATTTCTGTCACCGATATTCCACCCCACATATTCAACCCGTAATTTAATTTCAGCACCGAATACCAGGTGTTTTATGGAATTGAAAGTTTTATAATAAACAAACCCTAAAACGTTATATTACTAGTTGTAACGAAAAAGTCTGGACGCAGCAAGTGTGTTATGGTAGTGAATTTTCATTAAAATGTTTTTAATAACAAATATGTCTTTTTTTAAAGAAAGCAGACATGAATAAAGCAGTATAAGCTATATAGTATAAACAATGCACCATATTTCATCAAAATGACTTTATTATTTGAAAATGTACAAAAATTTTCCGAAAATAAACTTTAAATATTTTCGAAAAAACTGGTTCTTGGCCAATGAACGTTAGGTTAATAGCAAATTGAGCTATTGAAATTTGAAACTTTAATGAAAATTTGCTACCACAACGCACTGGCTGCGTCCAGTAAAAATTGAAATCGGTTGCAGAAAGGAACAAGCACTTGTGAAGCCTCGGGTAAAACGGCTGTGTTAAGTATGGAACGGTTTCACTAAGTTAGGGCAATAACAAACAAACAGTGGTATTCAAATTGAATTAAGTCTTAAAAGTTTTCATCTCGTCCTAATTGAAATTGTCGTACAAAACCGGCTAAAAATTCCACGGAATTACACATTCTGATCATATAACGGTAAAATGAATTAGGACTAAAAATAAATAAAAAAGTGAAGTCACTAACTGAGATTAGACCGCGTGCTATAGGAGTCAATTATTAATTCACACTGCTTCCTCCCCCTCTCGGCCATTGTCGATATAACAGATGTATCTACTAACAGGTATATACTCTAATATATTAATTTTCTAACGTCTTGATTATTTACACTATACAATGTTTGTTTAAAATTGATTTTTTTTCTCATATTTTAACGAAATGAAGGAAAATTACGGTCGCGTCACAGACCTAGAAGCTTGTTAGTCATTTCGAGTCGTATTTTTAATTCACAAAACGCTAATACGTACTAATGTACGACTACCAGAATTATCAATTTTGACGTTTCAACTTTTTTTAAATCCGAGTCTTGTAATTTCTTTGTATTTCAACTTAGAGATCTAAATTTTGGTGCAAAGGATACCCTTTATCGCGAAAACCAGCGTACCAAATGTGGTTACCATACCCCTTTAATTTTCGAAGATTTTTTTTTCAAAAGGAAACCCAAAATTTCCCAGGAAAACATTGTTCGATTTTCCTGAATAACGAACCTATCCAACCCATTTACAAAAGAAAGGTAGTCACCAAATTTGATCAAAATCTGTCCATTATTTTTTGAGTTAGGAAACGAGTTTTCTCGGAAAAGTTTTAAATTTATTTTCGGAAAATTTTTGTACGTTTTCAAACAAGTTATTTTGATAAAATATGGTACATTGTTCCTACTATATAGGTTATACCGGTGAGCGAATTGATGTCTGCTTGCATTAAAGAGACATATTTGCTATTAAAAACATTTTTATGAAATTTCACTTCCATAACGCACTTGCTGCGTCCAGAGTTTTTTTACTTCCACATCGTCACAACGTGTGGTGTTGATTTGGTGAAAATTGACATTTTGTCGTTAAAATTCGAGTAATGTAACGTTTTAGCGTTTATTTATTAGAAAACTTTTACTTTCATCAATCATCTGGTATTCTGTGCTGAAATTAAGTTAGGGGTTGAATGTGTGGGGGTGGAATATTGTAGACAAAAATGTCGAAATTTTGTTATGCTAAAACGGCGTAAAAAATGTCAAAGCATATAGAAAACTTGATTCTAGAACAACATTTTGTTTGCCTGTCGGTCGGTCGGACTGTCGACATGTACGTCTGTCTGTTAATAGGCGAAATAACTTTCAAACGAATTGAGATATCATTTTCAAATTTGGTATGCAGTTAGCACACGACAAAATAACCCTTCGAATTGTTTTTGGGTAAGATCGCTTCATGTGGTAGAAGATAAATAAGGGACTGATTTGGTGAAAGTTGACATTTTAGTGAATTTTCTTAAAAAAATTCACTAATGAGGAGATCTCGACTTTTGAATTTTGAAAAAATTTCTTCAAATGAGCGCTAATTAGGCCCCCCAGAACACATATCCGGGGTCAGTTTGAATTTTTATATGTTTATATATATATATATTTATATATATATATATATATATATATATATATATATATATATATATATATATATATATATATATATATATATATATATATTTATATATATATGTATCACACCGATAACTCAAAAAATAATGGGCCGATTTTGATTAAATTTGGTGAATAAATTCCTTTTGCAAATGGCTTGGATAAGTTCGTTAGCCAGGAAAATCTGCCCAGGTTTTCCCGGAAAATTTTGTGTTTTCTTTCGAAAAAAATTTATATCTCCCGAATTAACAAAGTAAGGGCAACCAAATTGGGTACGCGGGTTTATGTCCTTACCTACCAAAATTTAGCTCTGTATCTCAAAAGACAAAAAAGTTATAGGCATTTAAAGAAAAATAAATTGGGGTTTTCCTCAAAACGTCAAAGTTGCGACTTAAAACGTCAAAATCGGCAACATTTTGGCAAATAACTTGAAACTAATACGGGCTATGGAAATCAAATGTCTCAAGAAGGATGTTTTACAAACACTGAAGTCTTAGTTTCAACCGTCATTGTCCTTCATTTTACTAAAATGTTTCCAGAAAATTCATTTGAAATAGACGCTTTCCCTGATGCTTGGCAGTAGCCTTAGCTATAGAGTTTATCGTTTAATGGTATATAATTTTTGTCGAATTTTCGTAAAAAATCAATAAAGCCCAATATATCCGTTATTATACAAGATTTGAAAAAAATTTGTATATATTAATTATAGGGTGTCTTGAGCTACATCTTAAAAAAAATATTTCTACAATCACAGGATGGCCCATAAGTCATTGGTGATACAAATTTTCTTTTTTTTAATCAAACACGCCTTATGTTATTGCATTTTCCATCGAAATATAATGCATGTTTGTAAGAAAAGAAATTCTGGATGCAGCAAGTGCGTTATGGTAGCGAACTTTGATCAAATGCTTCATATTTGAATAGCCCAATTTGCTATTAACCTATAAGGTTGACCAAGAAACTAGTTTTTCCGGGAACACTTTAAGTCTACTTTTGGAAATCTTGGTACATTTTCACACAATAAAGTTATTTTTATGAAACATGGCACATTGTTTTTACTATATAGGTTATACTGGTAACCAAAATTGATGCCTGCTTTCTTAAAAACAAAACACACATATTTGCAATAAAAACATTTTTATGAAAATTCACTACCATAACGCACTTGCTGCGTCCAGAGTTTTTTTTCAATAAACTCGAGTAACATAACGTTTCAAAACTTTATGGGTACAGGAATACAAATATTTTCTTTGTGGTCAAGTCAGGGGCACTAAAATCATTCCATGAGAATGTCTTTCTACAGCGAATAAATTATCACAGCTATGTGGAAGTTATAATTCAATTTGCAGCACTATTTTTTATCAAATGTTAAAGTTTCTTAATGACAAGTGGAAAGAAAAGAAATAATAGACAAATGCAGGAGCTTGCTTTGTTGTCTTGATTGAAACCTAATCTGTTTTCTGCGTTTAATATTTTCCTTGCTACTCACCTGCTTTTAATTTATGTTTCTAGATATTTTTTGCAGTGGCGTATCTTACCACACTACACTAATTAAAGACACATAAACAAAACAGCACGGGTTTTAGGTTAAATTATAAACGCTACGTAACTAGTCCTAAATAAATATCCAAATCAAAATTTCATTGTAATAACTCTAGAAATGTCGCTGAGTACCTACCTACTTATATAAAATGATGTGAGTTCTCATGATGTTAGTTGAGTTTTTGATTGCATTTGGTGCAGAAACGACAATATAATAGGTAGTTAGTCTATCTAGATCTATCGTAGGTGGGTACGTAAACAAAAACTGTTCGAAGATGGAAAGAGCGCGGAGTGAACTACCTATGATAGTTAGTAGATGCAGGTATTATTGTTATATTAGACTGAGAGGACAGGTAGGTAGTAGGTAAGTAAGTGATGTGTGTGTGTGTGTGTGTGTGTAGCTAGTTCAAGTGACACACAAGGAGGCAATGTTATCAGGGGTCACAGCTTATCAGCTCGACGGCGATATCACTCTACCATGAACAGCATAAAGGTCACCGTTTCTATCAGCAACAATAATACACGGTGTAATATCGGTACCTATACCTACTTATATGAGCTGAGGCACCTGCCGTAAATGAGCACATGTTCCTTCATAATTACATCTAACTAATGTAGATGATAAACCATATCTCACACTCGCACATTCATATATATATATATATATATATATATATATATATATATATATATATATATATATATATATATATATATATATATATATATATATATATATATATATATATATATACACAGTCACACATACGCAAATCAATTATAATGATTATCGACAATATTACATTGTAGACGTAAATAACCTGTTATACTCGACTCTGATAATTATTACATTATCTAAATAAACAACAGGTCCCCTGTTATTCACACCACACCGTAGGTACTTTAAAAGTATCTTGTTATGAACTTAGTAGCTAGTGTACTTTGAAGAATCCAATCCAATCCACAGACGTCTAATAGGTACTTAGATTTCCATTAAGCTAAAAAGTCTGGACGCAGCAAGTGCGTTATGGAAGTGAATTTTCATAAAAATATTTCTAATAGCAAATAAGTCTCTCTAATGCAAGCAGGCATCAATCAGGTTACCGGTATAGCCTATATAGTAGAAACAATGTACGCGTACCAAATTTGGTTGCTCTTACTTTCTTATTTCCAGAGATATAATTTTTTTCCGAAAGATAACGCAACATTTTCCGGGAAAACCTGGGCCGATTTTCCTGGCTAACGAACTTCTCCAAGCCACTTACTATTTTCTGGTACTCAGAAAATGTGATCAAAATCAGCCCATAATTTTTGAGTTTTCGGTGTGACACACACACAGAAATATATATATATATATATATATATATATATATATATATATATATATATATATATATATATATATATACCCATAAAAATTGACACTGACCCTGGATATGGGTTCTAGGGTACCCAGTGCGCGCTCGTTTGAAGAATTTTTTTCAAAATTCAAAAGTCTGGATCTCCTCATTAGTGATTTTTTCTAAGAAAATTCATGAAAATACAAATTTGGTTCATGATATAAACTTTGTATAAAGAAAGCCAGGGTATAAATTATTATCAAAATAACTTTGGAGATTCTTTTTGAAGAAAACTTTAAAAACCGTGTCGATTAAGTTGGTTACCAAATTCGTCTAAACTATTCACAGAACGGTTTCACCAAGTAAGGGCAACAAAAATTAATTAATTATAGTTGTTGTCGGCAATATGACTTTTAGCGATTTTTTTTAATTCGCTAATGAGGAGATCTGGAGTTTTCCTCAAAACGTCAAACCCGCAATTTTAAACGTCAAAATTGGCAATGTTTAGGAAGAACGTGAAACAAATACGGATTGTGAAAAGAAAATGTTGCAAGAAGAGTGTTCTGCAAACCCTTAAGTTTCAAATTCAGCTGTCATTGCCCTTGATTTTACTAAAATGTTTACAGAAAATTCATTTCAAATAGACCCTTTCTCTGATGCTTTGGCTGTCGGTTTAGTTAAGTTGATGCTTTCGTTGCGGGTTTAGTGAAGTTTATGGTTTAACAATCTAGAATTTTTTAGCTAATTTTCGTAGAACAAATTCGTTAATGCATTTTTGTATTTTTTATCGAAATATGGTGCGTTTGTAAGAAAAAAATCTGGACGCAATAAGTGCGTTTTGGTAGCGAAGTTTCGATAAATTTGCAGTTTAGCTCCCGAACGCTCTTCAAAAACTGTTTTCAGATACCTGCCTAGCCCCCCCCCCCCATTGATCCACAAACGCAAAGAAAAATTTCTTGTTCACACCCCCCAAGGAAGTTACGGGACCAGGAGTGAGTAGGGGTGCTGGGCGGGGTAGGTAGTAAAAAGGAAATATGAGCTGAAAATTCGAATAAAACGGGCTTGAAAGCTGTCTTTTTCACATCTTGAAGCCATATCCCCCTTAAACCCTGCCTACTCCGCACGGCACCACTGTCCCCCCAGGTGCCGTAACTTCCTTGGCGGGTAGGAACAAGACATTTTGTTTTGGGAGCTAATCTGCAAATTTACCGCATTTTCATTAAATCCTTCAAATTTCAATAATTTAATTTGCTATTATTGTAAGCTTTGTTGGTTAGGAAACCAACATTTAAGTTTATTTTCGGAAAGATTTTGTATATTTTCAAACCATAAGTAATTTTGATAAAATATAGTACATTGTTTCTACTACATAGGCTATACCGGTAATCAGATTGATGCCTGCTCCCATTTGCCATTAAAAACATTTTTTATGGAAATTCATATCCGTAACACACTTGCTGCATCCAGACTTTTGAAAAATGTTTATATATTTTCAAACAATAAATTTATTTTGATGAAATATGGTACATTGTTTCTACTATATAGGCAACCAAGTTTGATGCCTGCTTTCATCAAAGAAAGACATTTGCTATTAAAAATAGGTTTTAAAAATTCGCTACCATAACGCACTTGCTGCGTCCAGACTTTTTATAAATGTTTTGTTGTAAATCTGATGACTAATTTGTTTATTTTAAATGTAGATAAAAATATGTAGTAGCTTGGTAAAAAGTCAATGCTTGTAAAAATTATTTACCCGCGTACTTACTAAAACATACGATATAGATATTATTAAAACCGTTTCAGGAATTATTTATTTAATTAATTAACGATAAATTTTATTATATAGGTCGGTGCAAATTTATATGCATATATTAAGAGCTCCAACAGTAAGAATCCCAAACAAACTAGTATTATTAAAGGTGACGTGATAATCTTTGGTCCGTTATCTTCACTTTATCATATAATAAATTAGTCAGCCTAGTTCTATATTTTAGTCAGACCTGAGCCAATATCATAAACAAGAAAATTCCTAACAAATTATATGTTACACTTAGCAAACGCTTGCGCACACACCTATAGTCGCCAAAACAAGTTCTGCCCTTGATAAAAACACATCATAATCCTGAACCTACGACAGGATGAGCACCCTCGATATCGATTTTCCCGCGCATGGGTCCCAGACCCAGATTTACTGACCAAATTATTACGTCCATTTCCTCTTTGGCGCTATTTATATTTACCTACGTGAGAGGCTTAGTGATATTACATTATATGTAAAGATATGTGACAAATAATCTTCCTCGGGTTGTGCGAACAGAACATCGGTGATACTTGTAGTGTAATAAAGGTGCTAAATTAATCTAGTGACAATGGAAAATAGAAACGACGGCAGGAATAATGGGGCGAACGAGCTGGCTTTGTTCGCCAACATAATGAAGCTTGTCATCACCGTTATATTTGTACTTCCCTTGATACATTATTCCATTTACAATGAAGTTAAGACGCTGGATGAACCGACTGAAATTAAAAACGACACACCACTTCTAAATGATACACAAGACAACGTCACTGTGGTAGAAAGGGTCGTGGTCAAGCAGCCGTCGTGTCCCACATCTTACATGCAGGTCATCTTCAGCGAAATCTGCGACGAGCTATTCGTCAAGAAGGAGATGTGTACTCCTGAGGACGTTCACAATTTGGACAAACACAAGATGCCAAAAATAATAGCTAGAAACAAATCAGGACAGGAACCTCGAGGTACTCTCGTGGGTTATTTGGCTGCAGGGTTGTTGCTGTCTTCTCTGGGAGCGGCTATCGTGGAGCTCTACAAGGCTAAGAGCCAGGCGCCCGCCAAGTCCAAGCCTCCGTTGAACAGGAAGTGCTCCTTGGCGGATCTGACTGTGCTTAAACACAACAGAAAGGAGCTGGCTCGTAGAGATTCCATCCTAGAGTTGCCTGAAGATGGAAGCACCAAACAATCGGGTAGGAAGGTGTCAAGGCCACCTTTGCGTTTAGACTAAGGTAGCGCAGTCTGGTGGTGTAAGTTAATATAAATATATATATACACAGAATTATTAGACAATGTTTTGTTTGTTTTGTTTTATTTTGCAATTATTACAGTTTAGACGCATTTTCATTAGTAAATCTGCTGAATAATATTTTTGCAGGTACTAAACTAAATTTGTAGGTTTCTATTAAGCATCTAGGTCTTTAGTTATACACTCATTTTAACAAACAGCTATTATAGTTTATTTCATCAAACATTAGCTAGATAGATGACACCCATAGAATAGATGGCTTTGAACGACAATACCTAACATGCGCTTCCTTCAGCCTTACCTTAAATAATAATAGATATGTGATTATTAATAATGCCTCTGTTTATGTACTTACTACTTATGTAATAGAAAACAATATAGACTGTTCTACTGCGAAAACAGTTTATTTGATTCAGCTATAAGTATTTAATTATATTACCGATCTAAGCCTATGTCATGTCTCGTCAGAGGATTTTGATCATTTTAATCTGTCACAAATTGCATCAATTTTTATTTCGCCCAAATCATTTATCTTTTTATTGTTTTCATTATTTGTACCATTGTTTTTCACAATGTCCCTGCTATAATTTCATCATCAAAATTTTAGGTTGATAACCTCTGGAACATACGTCATACACATCATTTAAATGCTTCCTTCTTGCCATATCCGCGGACCTCAAAAACTCAATTATTTTCCAGGATTCAGGCCGCCACCATTACATCGAAGATGTTCTTTTCCGGTGGGACCAAATCAGTTTAGTTATGGCTTAGATGTGAGCCTTCATGGTTCTAGGAAAGGTTCCCTCATAGAATCTAGAAGGCCAAGCATAATAATGGACAGTAGGAGAACATCCGTAGAGTACAGCACGATCAACAGGTCGCCTCTAGCACCCTCATCATCAGGCAACAGAAGGATATCGGTTGGCAACGATTCACCGGAACGAACAAGACATACTTGGACAAGGTTGCTCCATAGACATTAAGGGTTTATTATCATTATGGATCAACATCATTAATAAATATATTTAATATAAATATACTACTATATTACTATATTATACAGATTACTTATATCTAGTTATTTATGAGCATTGTGTGTGATATCAAAGTCAAATAAAATATATCTACAAAGTTTACGAACACCATTCTTTTGACAAATCAACAGATGAACAGCCATTCTTAAAACATGATAGTAATTTTTGAGCATATTTATGTTTTTCTCATTTACTTTATAAATATTATTTCTTATAGTAAAACCTTATATATATATATATATATATATATATATATATATATATATATATATATATATATATATATATATAATTATATATTTCATAAATGTAAACTAATTAATAGGTACAGATGTAGCGCTTTGTTCTCTGGCTTCACAAGTGCTTGTTTTATTCTCTGTAACTTATTTCGCCTTTTACGGCATCGTCAGGGAGGAGGAAATTGAATGTATTTATATTTATATGCATGCATGACAACTATAAATAAAAATCCGTTGTGCGTTTGGGAATTGTGAGCAAAAAAACTCTTTAAAAATAAACTAAAAAGTCTGGACGCAGCAAGTGCGTTATGCTAGTGAATTCTCATTAAAATGTTTTAATAGCAAATATGTGTGTTTTTTTTTCAGAAAGCAGGCATCAAATTTGATTACCAGTATAACATATATAGTAGAAACAATATGCCATGTTTCATCTATAACTTTATCGTTTGAAAACGTACAAAATTTTCCGAAATGAAACTTAAAGTGTTCCCGAAAAAAACCGTTTCTTTGTCTACCTTATAGGTTAATAGCAAACTGAGCTTTTCAAATATGAAGCATTTAATCAAAATTCGCTACCGTAACGCACTTGCTGCGTCCCGATTTTCTTTTCTTACAAACATGCATTCTATTTCGATGGAAAATGCAAAAATGCAATAACATAAGCAGTGTTCGACTAAAAAAATGAAGGACAATGACGATTGAAACGAAGACTTCAGGGTTTGTAAAACATCCTTCTTGAGACATTTGATTTCCATATCCCGTATTAGATTCAAGTTATTTGCCTAAATGTTGCCGATTTTGACTTTTTAAATCGCAACTTTGACGTTTTGAGGAAAACCCCAATTTATTTTTCTTTAAATGCCTATAACTTTTTTGTCTTTTGACCTACATAGCTAAATTTTGGTAGATATAAACCCGCGTACCAAATTTGGTCGCCCTTACTTTGTTAATTTCGGAGATATAAATTTTTTTCGAAAGAAAACACAAAATTTTTCGGGAAAACATGGGCAGATTTTCCTGGCCAACGAACTTATCCAAGCCATTTGCAAAAGGAATTTATTTACCAAATTTAATCAAAATTGGCCCGTTATATATATATATATATATATATATATATATATATATATATATATATATATATATATATATATATATATATATATATATATATATATATATATATAAACATATAAAAATTTAAACTGACCCCGGATATGCGTGTTCTGGGGGGCCTAATTAGCGCTCATTTGAAGAAATTTTGTCAAAATTCAAAAGTCGGGATATCCTCATTAGTGAATTTTTTTAAAGAAAATTCACTAAAATGAGAGATGACGTTTTTAAAATGTCTGTGATGTATGTCAATATTCAACATTAAAACGAAATCAATTATTACAGCGATGATAGCCATAACAACAACCATAAAAATAAAATCATTAATTAACAAATAAAAGAACAGAAGCATTGTATTACATTATTACAAATATTATTTTCAATGTAATTAGACGTATGTATTGTTTTTGATACATTTAACTGGAACGAATCAGAGTTTCCAAGAAAGGGGAACCAATTAAATTACTTTTCTCTTTTATTTTTATTGAGATCTGTCATGAATAAATTTAATTTTTCTCGTCGGACGATGCCGTAAAAGACGAAAGCGGTTACAGAGAAGAAATCAAGCATCTGTGAAGTCAGAGAAGTCTCTACGCCTGTATTTAGTACTAAACGTTTTCTCCAATTAAGAAAACAATAATTAATAGGTATTTTTCATCTCGATTTAATTCGATAATCAATAAACTCCACACTATTCAATTATACACAATATTTTTTATGTGAATGTCTGTGGCGCGACATCTATTGTCCGTCAAAGAAACTTGACAAAAAGTAGTTTTCTTTTCCGATTTTATGAACTGTCATAAGTCATAAGTAAGCGTGTTTGCAGCTGACAGATTACCTTACGTCACCTCACTGTCGTCTGTCACTCACTGTATCAAGTATCAACATCAACGAACTGACAACAAACATCTGTCTAGTCTAATTAGTCTATGCGCTGAAACTAAACAGAAACTCCCAAATATAAGCGCTCAAATGTAAATTAAGTACACATTACACATATGATCATTATTATGAGATAATGTAAGTGAAACAGTATATTTTTTTAACGCCGTGAACTTGATAATATAAATATATACTTATTTGTAACTGTATAAAGATGTATTTCGACCAAAGCGGGGTAAGTGAATTGAGCATGCCGGGAAAGGCATGTAAGTTTATTAAGGTTCTGTTTATTATTTAGCTGGTGATGGTACCTGCTGACGGGCCAGACATAGTACCGATGAACCACCACGGAATGGAAGGTGTAGTTTCAGAGTATATGCAGACCCAGTGTGTGCTGGCAGATGGGGGTGACAGGTTTGGTGTTTGTACTTTAGCTTTCGACAAACAGGAAGAGCTACTATGGATGGGTAACCAAGGGGTGAGTCTGTGTTCCTACTAATCTATAAGAGATTGGTTTATGTTTATAAGTACAATAAATGTGTACTCCCTAGTTATATCCTAAGATTTCGTCTATTTTTTGTTAAATCTAATCTTTTATGTTCCTGTTATTTCCAGGGACATGTGACATCGTATTACACAGGTGCTATGCAGAAATATACATCTTTTCAAGTACACCCAACAAATGACATACGGCAAATAATTACAATGAATGATGGTATTCTGATATTATCTGCCAATAACTTGAGGTATCAGATGAGAAGAGGCATACCTCTCTATACACATGTGTAAGTTTAATTTATATTTAAATTCATCTTGTGATGCTCTCATTATGATGTATTAATGTCCCACTATATAGATCTCCAAATATGACGAATCTACAAAGCATGTTGAATATAACACCAGAGAGGCTACTGTTGGGTGGGCAGCAGGAGAAACTGATAGAGTTTGATCTAGTGAAGTGCAAAGAAACCAAAACAGTGAGTAAAACCATATGTGCAGTGTGTCAGTGCCTATTTTAAATAACAACCTTGTGTTACAGATAGACAGTGGTCATAATGGGTATGTCATGTTTCGTGTACACAGCAAGTATGTGTGTGCAGGAACACCAGTTGGAAGGATAGACCTGCGAGATAGCAACACTCTCAATGTCGAGCACACTCTGGAAACTCACAGCGGGAGTCTCAGCGACTTTGATATACAGGGCAATCTTCTGGTCACTTGCGGCTTCACCAACAGGTAAGTAGGTGCTCAACACATCCTTTACTGCTGTTTCACCATCTATTTACATAACCTTTTTACTATATTTTTCATTCAAAATCTTTTTTTATTTCCTTGTATTGTGAGGATCTGGTATTAGGATCGGTTGATGGGAAATAAATATCTCTTAGCTCTCAAGTGGTACATTTTTAAATAGAATTGGTGTCACTTTTAAAATTACATCTCTGATTTTACAATAGTGCTCTAGGAAAATAAGTGTAAAATAATGAGATCTGTGATATAGATATATATATATATATATATATATATATATATATATATATATATATATATATATATATATATATATATATATATATATATATATATATATATATATATATATATATATATATATATATATATATATATATATATATATATATATATATATATATATATATACCGATAACTCAAAAAATAGATAGGCCGATTTTGATGAAATTTGGTATGTACCTTCCTTTTATAAGTGGCTTGGATAAGTTCCTTGGCCAGGAAAGTTATACTAGTTTTTCCGGGTAAATTTTGGGTTTTCTTTAGAAAAATTTTTGTATCTCCGAAAATAACAAAGCTAGGACAACCAAATTTGGCACATACGTTTCTACTATTAAACTTACTCTATGTGCTGAAATTCAGATCTCTACATTAAAAGGAAAAAAGTTATAGGCATTTAAAGAAAAAAATATTGGGTGCCACTGGTGATCAGTGGAAAGCACAAGAACAAAATATTTTGTGTGGGTAACAGAACCGATTGAATATTACATACAATGGTTAGATTTTCTTGACGCAAAAAGGTCAAGAAGGAGCAAACAAATTGCAAATTTTATTATTTTTCTTCTTAAAACGTCAAATTTGCGGTTTGAAACGTCAAAATTTGCAATTTTCAGGCAAATAATCTCAAACAAATGCGGATTGTGAAGAAGAAATGTCTTGATAAGTGTGTTTTGCAAAGCCTCAAGTTTCAACTTCAACCATAATTGTCCTTCATTTTACTGAAATATTTTCGGAAAATCCATTTTAAATAGACCCTCTTTCTGATGCTTTGGCAGTAGTTTCAGCTATAGAGTTTATGATTTAATAGTCTATATTTTAGCAAATTTTTGTAGAAAAATTCGTTATTGAGAAGACTGTGACTTATGAATTTTGAAAAGATTTCTTCAAATGAGCACGAACTAGAACCCCTAAAACCCATGCACTGGGTCAGTTTTAGTTTTTGTCTGTTTACATGTATACAGGGCGCACGCATTTCTACTGTAAAACTAAATATTTTCGTTTATATACAAGATACGAGCAAAAATTGTTTAGGTTAATTATAGTGTGTTTTGAGCTGCGTTTTATAAAATTACTTTGATAATCCAGGGTTCTTGGTGATACACAGTTTCTTTTTTTAATAGAACACGCTTATGTTGAATTTTTGCATTTTCCATTGAATAATAATGCATGTTTGTAAGGAAAAAAAAATTATATCGTTCATCGTTTTTGAGTTATTTCAATTGTTTTGGCAACTTTTCATGTATTTGGCACATTGCACAAACACATATTACAACTTATAAAACGGCGTTTTTACCAATAGATAGCGAAGCCCCATAGAAATTACGCATTCAGAAAGCTTGTGTTTGTATTACTCGTCGAAAAAATCCAGCTGCTGTATACAGGGCACTCTCAAATAGTGGCTGAATTTGAAAAGTTTTCGCAGAAATGTTTTTAAGCGTTTCATTAAAATCATTTTTTGGAATATTTTTGGGAAATGTTTGTAATTAATGATAAATGTTTAGTAAGTTATTGTTAAAAAAGTTGTCCAATTTTTGTAAAAAATATAATTTAGTGTAACATTACTGAAGTCAACTTCGGCAAAAAAAATGGTGAATTTTTGTAAAAGTAATTTTTGCAAATTTTCCTTAAAAAAAATTGCTTCTACTTTGATCATAAAGCTGTTTGTCAATAATTATATCTTGGCAGGTGTGTAAATAGCTTGAAGAAATACGTTGGCCAGGAAAATCGAACCAGTTTTTTCTGGAACTTTTTATTTGATTTTCAGAAAATGTTTGTACTTTTTGAAACAACAAAGCTATTTTAATGAAATGGGGTACATTGTTAGTACTATATAGGTTATACTGCCAACCAAATGTCCTCTTTAAAACAATGCATTTTTGCCATTAAAAACATTTTTACGAAAGCTACCATAACGCACTTCCTGCGTCCAGACTTTTTAATAAATTATAAGCTACAAATTTAATCGTTTCTATATAACAAAAAATGTTGGGGATGCAGCAAGTGCATTATAGTAGTGAATTTTCATAAGAATTGTACACTATTAGTAAGGTATATTATTAAAACTAATTCTTTTAATTTAAAGGTACCTTAATAGAAAATTGAGTTATCAGATTTCAAATATTTTTACGAAAACTCGCTACCATAACGTGTTTCCTGCACCCAGACCTTTTTCAACACTTAGTTACTGTTGCTGTATCCAAACTTTTTAAAAATGATAAACTATTGTAGCTCTCTACGTAAGACTGACAAACAAGGTAACCTATATTACATTTTTCAAAAAATATTTTAATCAAATGAAATGCGGTAACAATTTAAACATAAATAGAAAATCTTGGTTCGCTGCTTTGTCACAGTCCCTTCTGCATACATACAACCACCCTCAAAGCAAAAACAAGAACAATGTAAACAGGAAAAGTTTCTTGGGTACAACCCGCAAGAAAGTTACGGGACCTGCGGTTAATATAGGGGTTCTGGAGGGATAAACAGAATTTTAAGGATTTTCCATATACAACATGAAGAGTAAATAATAATGAAAATTCACTGAAAACGAAAAGTAAACAATAAGTACTTATTCTAAGATTCTCAGGTATTAGCCGAGTTGATTTCCAGGTTATCTTCCTCTTATTATTTGTTTATGGCGTCTGTAAACTAAGAAGAAGATAACGTCGAATTAGACTCCCACCTACTGTCAGTTTGCAAAATAACAAATGACAATGACAAATAGCTAACTGGCGGAGTGGGCGATGGGTTTTAAATACCCTGAAGAATGGGAAGCTTAATATTTATACATAAAACGTAGTTCTAGATTGCCTTTACACAAATTGAATCACTTTCATTAAAAATTTTATTTATTACTATGTATTTTTCTGATATCTTCAAATTCAGATGACAGTTTTGGCAAATGGCAACCCCGCTGATTGTTTATTGTGACATATTTTTGTAGCCTGTTCGTTTGAAGTTTAATTTGGAGCATTTGTTTGCAATAGCAGTGTAACACTGATATATCTGTCTGACCTTGTCTAACATTATAGGCACCGATTCAGAGGTAATTTCAGGTCATATCGTAATTTTTTTTATATATATATATGGTTATAACTCAGATTTTACTGAACCGATTAAGTTCAAATTTGGTCCTCACTGATATGATATGTACGTGCGTGTTTTTTTTTTTTTTTTTTGTTCCCTCAGGGCTCGTCCGCGGCCTTGCCGCCCCGATAGCACCGCAACCCTACGTGCGTGTTAGTTTTATACTTCTAGTAATTTAAAACATATTGCTTATTCAAACAGTTTTTAACACAAAGTATGTGAGTGTCAAAACTGTCTAACGAACTCATCGAAGCTATTAACAAAATGAAGGGAATTGCCAAATTTGGTTTCGATTGGTGGAGTATTTTTTGGAGTTATCGGTTAGATACACACACACACACACACACACACACACACACACACACACACACACACACACACACACACACACACACACACACACACACACACACACACACACACACACACACACACACACACACACACACACACACACACACACACACACACACACACACACACACACACACACACACACACACACACACACACACACACACACACACACACACACACACACACACACACACACACACACACACACACACACACACACACACACACACACACACACACACACACACACACACACACACACACACACACACACACACACACACACACACACACACACACACACACACACACACACACACACACACACACACACACACACACACACACACACACACACACACACACACACACACACACACACACACACACACACACACACACACACACACACACACACACACACACACACACACACACACACACACACACACACACACACACACACACACACACACACACACACACACACACACACACACACACACACACACACACACACACACACACACACACACACACACACACACACACACACACACACACACACACACACACACACACACACACACACACACACACACACACACACACACACACACACACACACACACACACACACACACACACACACACACACACACACACACACACACACACACACACACACACACACACACACACACACACACACACACACACACACACACACACACACACACACACACACACACACACACACACACACACACACACACACACACACACACACACACACACACACACACACACACACACACACACACACACACACACACACACACACACACACACACACACACACACACACACACACACACACACACACACACACACACACACACACACACACACACACACACACACACACACACACACACACACACACACACACACACACACACACACACACACACACACACACACACACACACACACACACACACACACACACACACACACACACACACACACACACACACACACACACACACACACACACACACACACACACACACACACACACACACACACACACACACAGATATATATATATATATATATATATATATATATATATATATATATATAAACTTTTCAACTGACCTTGGATTTGGGTTCTAGGGGCCCCAATTCGCGCTCATTTGAAGAAATTTTCCAAGAATCTCACCATCGATACTTCTCTATTAGTGAATTTTCTTAATGAAAATTCACTGAAATGCTATTGACTTAAAATATTCTCATAGTTCTCCAAATATTGTGTAGCAGCTTCATAAGCATGATGAACTGTTTTAGATTAGGCAACTTGGCAGTCGATAGATTCTTGCTGGTTTATGATCTGAGGATGATGAAAGCAGTGTCACCTATCCAGACAATGGTGGACCCACTCTACCTCAGGTTCATGCCCTCCATATCCTCCAAACTTGCTGTGGTTTCTGGTCTAGGTCAAATACAGCTCTTGGACACCATAGCACTCACTGAACCCAGACTCTGCATTTTCCAGCTTGACAATCCAGGTAAATATTTCTAAAATATGTTGAAAATGCAGCGCTTTGTCCAGTATAATTAAATTGAAATAAGAGATCAATAGTTCATGAAAAGAACCTTGGACTTATTTCTTCATTATATGATACAGGTAGTGCCCTTTGTTTGGCTTTCGACATAAGCTCTACAAGTCAGGCGATGGCTTTCGGCGATAGTACTGGCTCTATTCATCTGTTTTCCACAACCAATGAGCCCCTTTTCAACACATTCTCCCAGATGACAGAGCATGCAGATGCCGTGGCACCTCTGCACAGTTTTGCTATCGATGATTACAGCACCCCTCTGTCTAGCATACCTATGCCTGTTGTACCACATGATATACCACTGGCCTCCGAGTGGCCTGCACATCTTCTTATCAAGCAGTACAGGTTAGTTTTTATTTGTATAGCTATATCAGTTATCTTTATTGATATTTTATTTTGTTGTTTCATTGGTTACATACTGTTATAATGTTTGACAGGAAGTCTCCAGGAATAGACTCTGAGATAATGCAGACCATGAAGATGCAAGGCCCAATAGGATACGCCCCCAACCCTCGGACAACACGACGTAACCAAGTGAGACCTAATAAGTTACAAGCTATCTACTTCATTTAACATTTCATTATTGAATCATTTATTCAATATTATCATTCATTGCGAGAGCATTTTATTGTTCTTGTTAAATCTTTAGATACCACATATAAAACATGACTTCAGATTGCCTTTGGTTCTTATCTTGTTTACATTTTGTGACTGATTTTATGAATGTGATATTTTGTTGAGTTTAGAATAAAAGTTTAATTGGTGTTACGTGATTTAGGGTTTTCATTTTGCTCACCTGTCCCTCCAACAAAATGTAAATAAATCACCTAAATAAGTACAGTTGCTCAACTATATTATTTATACAAAATTGGTTTTAGGATAGAGGTAAAGAAGGTTTGCGATATATAATAGAGAGTTTGCCTGTGAAAATAGATGGAATAATAAGTCCTAGCTACATTTTGTACACTCAAAATAAATGTTTTTTAAAATACCCTTAGAGTGTTAAAAATGTAATCATAATCAGAACATCTAATCTATTAGAAATTTATAAATTTTGAGAGATTACCAACTGGTAAAATGTACTGAATCTAAAACTGGACGATGTTTAAACTTTTGTTTGTAAACAGTACCAATATTATTATTTTCTACGTCTAAATATCATACCTTATTAATATTCAAATGCTTCTTTTAGATCTTCTGAATCCTGTATGAATTGGATGTTTTTAGGTGGCGTATGACCTTAAAAAGACGGGTAAACTGAATCAAAGTCCCCAATTCACTCCAGATGGTCGCATCTCTCAACGTCAAGAGGATGGTGTTAACTTTGTGGCCATCCCTAAAAGGTACAGAAAAGTGGACTTGCGTTACACCAAACTTGGGACTGATGACTTTCAGTTTGAGCAATTTAACAAGACCGGCTTGCCAGGCCTGGAGGCCACCCTACCAAATGCTTACTGCAATGCCATGATTCAGGTATAAGAATATCAAAATGTGTTATAAAATAAATGAATAGCTTCTATTTGATGTTTTTAGGTGTTATATTACACAGAACCTTTAAGGGCCTACCTGTTGTCGCACTTGTGTAACAAGGAGTTCTGTCTATCATGTGAACTGTCCTTCCTGTTCCACATGTTGTGTACAGCTCAAGGCCAACCCTGTCAACCTGGTAACTTCTTAAGGGCCTTCAGAACAGTACCAGAAGCAAGTGCTCTAGGCCTGATACTGAGCGACTTGCATGCAGAGGCCAAATCCAAAATAGACCTTTCCGCCCTCATACAGGTACAGCACTAGTATACCTAAATTCCTAAATATCATACTGATCCTATGTAATTTTAAACAAGAAAGTACCCTGCATTAAATAAAGCTTTTGAACCAGACTTGTATTGACATATTTGTGTTTTCAATGTTTTAGAGTTGGAACAGGTTTATGTTGCATCAGATGCATGTAGAATTGGTGGAGAACAGAAAACGAAAAGAAGAGAAGAAGAACAATTCCAAATCGTTCATATACAAGGAAACAGACTTCCCAATGATAAATAAGGACAGGAAAAAAAATACAGGTATTTCTCGTAAAGATTTCTTATTGTTCATTCATATGGTAAATAAAGGCCAATAATAATAATTATAATAAACTTTTCAGTGTATGAGGTGAACACAAAATTAGAAGAAGAAAAGAGGGAAGAAGAGTCTGAAATTAGCCAGTTGTTTGGTTCCAAACAGAGGCATATAAATTGTTGTTTAAAGTGTAACCGTGAGGTAGGTAAACCATATTTTTATTGACAATTAATTATTACTCCCACATCGGTGCTAATTCGCCATTCGAAATCCCTCCTTAGTGTAATTTATAATCCTAACTAATACAAAGAAAGTCAGCTAGTTGTTATTGAGTTAATAATTTAGAATTTATTGTTAAAATTGTGGAATTAGAAGCTAAGATTTTTGCGACTTTTTTATGGTATTTTAAATCAAATTAGGCAGTGAAAGACAATAAAGCTGTAATTAATAAATTAAGAAGGTTAGTTAATAAAATTATACTTACTCTATTAGCGAATTTTCATTAAGAAAAATTCGCTAACAGATAGGTCACGATGAAAAGCTTTTGAATAAATTTCTTCAGATGAGCGCGAATTTGCGTTTCTAGAACCCAAGACCAAGGTCCGTTAAAATTTTTATATGTTAATATATTGTTACGTTCTACGGGGTTCTGGATTTCTTGATTAACAATACACAGCTTTCCAAACTACTAATTTATTATTACCAACTATTTTCCAACACCAGTGTCAACTAAAATATATCTCTTCTCTATTATTAAATGTCCATAGAATTATATTCCACTATCGCCTTCTATGATCGCTTCCTATAGACCAACACTTACTGTTAACTAGCTTTATACTCTATGATCACTTTCACACCACCTTATTCAATACTGAACTAACTTACTCTGTGCACTGCTCGTCTATTTATATCTGTCTATACAGATTCTAGACGTTCTACACTTTTCTACACCTGTCACTTCTGGTCTATTCTAGCAATGTCATTCCAGAGTGTTCGCTGTGACTATATATATATATATATATATATATATATATATATATATATATATATATATATATATATATATATATATATATATATATATATATATGAGACATGCTTGGTTCTTGGGTTAAACCGCGTCCAGAATTTATGGAAACTCGACGTTTCGGCTCCTCCTCAGATCTCTCTGACGCCTAGGGTTGAACACACTGAGACCTCACAGACAATCTCCGGCGAGATTTGGGGAGTAGGCAGATTGAGGCCCCGTAATCGAGCTACAACAACCCAACCCACCTTTGTACACCGCTTACATATTTCCTTTACCTACCTTTTGTCCACCACTCTAAGGAGTAGGCAGATTGAGTCCTTAGGGTGTCCTTACATATTTCCTTTACCTACCTTTTGTCCACCACTCTAAGGAGTAGGCAGATTGAGGCCTTAGAGTGTCCTTACATATTTCCTTTACCCACCTTTGTCCACCACTCTAAGGAGTAGGCAGATTGAGGCCTTAGAGTGTCCTTACATATTTCCTTTACCCAGCTTTGTCCATCACTCTAAGGAGTAGGCAGATTGAGGCCTTAGAGTGTCCTTACATATTTCCTTTACCCACCTTTGTCCACCACTCTAAGGAGTAGGCAGATTGAGGCCTTAGAGTGTCCTTACATATTTCCTTTACCCACCTTTGTCCACCACTCTAAGGAGTAGGCAGATTGAGGCCTTAGAGTGTCCTTACATATTTCCTTTACCCAGCTTTGTCCATCACTCTAAGAAGTAGGCAGATTGAGGCCTTAGAGTGTCCTTACATATTTCCTTTACCCACCTTTGTCCACCACTCTAAGGAGTAGGCAGATTGAGGCCTTAGAGTGTCCTTACATATTTCCTTTACCCACCTTTGTCCACCACTCTAAGGAGTAGGCAGATTGAGGCCTTAGAGTGTCCTTACATATTTCCCTTACCCAGCTTTGTCCATCACTCTAAGGAGTAGGCAGATTGAGGCCTTAGAGTATCCTTACATATTTCCTTTACCCACCTTTGTCCACCACTCTAAGGAGTAGGCAGATTGAGGCCTTAGAGTGTCCTTACATATTTCCTTTACCCACCTTTGTCCACCACTCTAAGGAGTAGGCAGATTGAGGCCCTAGAGTGTCCTTACATATTTCCTTTACCTCTTGAAAATGGCTCCAAAAGAGGAGCCGAAACGTCGAGTTTCCATAAATTCTGGACGCGGTTTAACCCAAGAACCAAGCATGTCTCACATTAAAGACCACGGAAATCTTTCTGAACATATATATATATATATATATATATATATATATATATATATATATATATATATATATATATCTGAGCGATAACTTAAAAAATACTGAATCAATCAAACTTGGCAGAAATCTTGTCTGGGCGAAAACCAAAGTAGAGTTCGTTTATCAGCTTATACAGGCTGTTTCAAAAAACATGCACCATCGCTTGTGGGGCAATTCCTTACTAAAAAATAAGAAAAAAAGTTCCTGTGCACATGGGCCCGGAAACGCATAGTTTCCAATATACAGGGAGTTGAATTTTAATTTTTTTTTAAATTTTTTATAAATAATTTCAAAACCACTAGATTGATTTTAATGAAACTTGGAACTTGAAAGTGTATTATGAAAGTGCATATTTTCAAGTGAAAATCTGCTTACAACTGCGTCAGTGGCGTGCGTACGGGGCAACTGTAAAAATTCATTTGGGGAAAAAATATGTGCGCCACTGTCTTTTTCCAATTTTGATACATAAGTTATGAAGCTTATTACATAAGCCACAAAAGCTACCTCTTGGTATTTTTTCGTTCAGGGTATCCCTTAGGAGATATGATTAATTTTATAAAAAGGGGCAAAGAACCGATTCGTTGGAGTAATGAAAACAGTAATCGTAAAGTGCAATGAAACTATAATTTTTGACAGTTCTCTAAATTCTACAATTTTGAAGTGCTTTGTAGGCGTCAAAAGAGTTTTCGTGCTATTCTTTAAATTTTGATACGGTGCAGTATTTTCGTTTTTAGTTATTTGTTGATATTGAGCTGCTCATTAATATTATTTCCTCCTCTCAAGATGGTTTTCATTAAGTACACTTCAGCGGATTTGACTGATATGTTGTTAATTTATGGACAAACAAATCAAAATGCTAGACAAGCTGTGCGAGTTTATCAGGTAACTTATCCGCAAAGAAGAATTCCGGACAAAAATATTTTCCCACAAATTGTAAGACATTTGAGAGAAACTGGTTCTTTAAAACCTTTAAAAGCTGACTCTGCACGCAGAAGATACCGCCGAACTGTACGAGTTGAAGAGGCAATATTAAATAGAGTTGAACGTGATCCTAGTACAAGTACGAGAATTATTGCCACCGAACTGGGTAATATTTCGGCATCATCAGTTCACAGAACTCTGAAGGATCAAAGTTTATATCCCTATCATTTTACACGTGTCCAGGAACTTCTACCTAGAGACTTTCAACCAAGGGTAATGTTTTGTCAGTGGTTCTTAAACAAACTTAGGCACGACCAACATTTTTCTAAACGTGTACTATTTACTGATGAGGCGTCATTTACGCGAAAAGGTATCGTAAATTTTCACAATTTACATACATGGGCCGATGAAAACCCACACTCTAAGAGTTGCAAATTCGCAGTATCAATTTTCCATCAATATTTGGGCTGCTATTATTGAAAATCACATAATTGGTCCTGTTGTTCTACCGAATCGTCTTGACCATGAATCATATTTAAACTTTTTACAAAATGATTTGCCGTTGTTACTACCGCTTTTTATGAGAAATGGTACAATGTGGTTCCAGCATGATGGTGCGCCCACACATTTTGCAGAAGTTGTAAGAACATATTTAGCCAACACATATGGTCACCAATGGATTGGTCGTGGAGGTCCGGTGTCATGGCCACCTCGATCTCCGGACCTGAATCCTCTCGATTTTTATTTGTGGGGTCATTTAAAAGAAATAGTGTATAAAACACCAGTAAATTCACGAGAAGAATTGTTGGGAAGAATAGAATATGCATTTGACAGCATTAGAGAAGATCAAAATATTTGCAGAAGAGTAAGAAGATCTTTGCGCAGAAGGTTAAATAATTGTAACGACGCTAATGGTGGTCACTTTCAACATTTTCTTAAGCTTTGTTATTAAAGTCAATTGAGTAATGTACAAAAAACAAGAGTTTGGAAAAATCATGGTGTCTTTACGATTACTTTTTTCATTTTTTATTTTTATTTTTTATTTATCATTTTTTATCAATGTTTGTAATATTCATTTCAATGTTTATCACCAATAAGTTTTACGTAGGTTAGTTATTTGCACGTTTATTGCTGTAATGTTTACTGTATGTTTTGTTTTTCATATTCTTATGGTTGCAGTAAACATATATTATTATTATTATTATTACGCCGACTAATCGGTACTTTGCCCCTTTTTATAAAATTAATCATATCTCCTAAGGGATACCCTGAACGAAAAAATACCAAGAGGTAGCTTTTGTGGCTTATGAAATAAGCTTCATAACTGATGTATCAAAATTGGAAAAATACAGTGGCGCACATATTTTTCCCCAAATGAATTTTTACAGTTGCCCCGTACGCACGCCACTGACGCAGTTGTAAGCAGATTCTCACTTGAAAATATGCACTTTCATAATACACTTTCAAGTTCCAAGTTTTATTAAAATCAATCTAGTGGTTTTGAAATTGTTAATAAAAAATTTAAAAAAAAATTAAAATTCAACTCTCTGTATATTGGAAACTATGCGTTTCCGGGCCCATGTGCACAGGAACTTTTTTTCTTATTTTTTAGTAAGGAATTGCCCCACGAGCGATGGTGCATGTTTTTTGAAACAGCCTGTATATTCAAATTTTTCCCGTGGAAAGTCGGGGAAAACTTTTTGAAAACGCTATATTTTTTAAATTATTAAAGTGAGTAGAATGGAATATTTCACATATATAGAGCATTCAAAGAGCTTCTCATTACGTTATTCTGAATTAAAGAAAATTAAAGCTACGACACGCTCCTAAAAGTTTATTAAGGCGTTGTGTAATGTGTGTGGTAAAGGTTGACATAACAGATATGTTAGTTTGTTTTCTTTGAATGTTGGGAAGCTACAAAATCTACCTAATAAATTGAAACAGCCAGGGTTGTCGGTTTCAAAATTTTATTACACAAAGTTGGGAAGTTTCCCTCGCTAGGAAAATTAACGGTAATATTTATTTCTAGAATTGTTTTAACATTAAAAAAGCTATATGGTAAAATCGGCAGCTAAAGAGTTTAGGCCTGATTTTAAGTTGTGATCCAAACAATAACTAAATAAAAACCTTATAAGTTAAATAAAACTTTTGCAATTATAACATTTATAACATAGATTTGGCATTCTGAAATGACCGACCACCCAATTCTTGGTCACGTGATCAGAAATTAAATTGATATTGGTTTGTTCTGTTTGCATTCTTATAGCAAATGGTGCGGTTTATGTGTTTATGTAGCGTCATATCAATTTATTTTAACTTTAGGTTAATGAGAGAATACGTTGTTTTTCCATTAATTTTAGTTTATATTAAAAGCTTGTGAATTAAATCATTGCTTTGTTTCATCATATTACGAAATGAGTGACTTGTCCAGGACTCTAACCTTTAAAGTAAGTTATGTTAAATTCTTTAACACGGTAACAGTACGTATGCAATCAGGACTGTTAAAAATTGTGTAAATATTGTGAAATTTAAAAATAATTTAATTCTTTATTTAAAATCGAAACTTAAAAATTAATAAAGAGTATATAAACCTGGGATAAATAATCACTTCAAGCTAACAGCTACAGCACATTGGGAAAATCGAGTCTCGGCCGATCACGGAAGTTAAGCAACCTCGGGCGAGGTCACTGCTTGGATGGGTGACTGTCTGGGAGAATCGTGTTTTTTTTCTCTCCCTCAGGGTTCGTCCGCGTCTTTGCCGCCCCGATAGCACCACATCCTTTGGCTTATTGTGCATGCCCTTTGTCTTTTCTACTCCACCCATTCCAAAATCACTGCGCTTTGAACTAGTCTGCACAGCAATTGGTAGGGTGAAATTTTATATTGCTCTGTCTCCGGTCTAGACTGTCCGTAGATCAGTTGTCTTTTGCGGTCCAGAGCTTTACACTCGCATAAGATGTGCTGGACTAATTCCTCCCTCTCGCCGCAGAGTCTGCATGCCAGGTCCCCCTCGAATCACCCCATTTTATGCAGGTGTTTCTTGACGGCCATGTGTCCCATCAAGAGTCCTGTTATGTTTCTGAGCTGTCCTCTGCTAAGATTTAGCAGCTCCACTGCTCTCTCTGAACTGGGTTGCCCAATTAATGACTTCCTGTGTCTGAGCCCTGAACAATCTACCCAGTATGTCTTGTGCTGTTCCCTGACCCAGGACTTGATGGTTCCCCTGGGCGTGCCTTTCGATACGCCCAGAGCCGGTTCTGGTCCCATAAATAGTTCTGCTGTTCGCGAGACTGTTAGCTTCTTCATTGCCTTTGACCCCCGAATGACCCGGCACCCAGATGAGGGTGACCTCATTCTGCCCAGCCAGGTCGCTCGTCTCATCTCAGCACTCACTCACCAGCCAAGAATTTAACCGTGGGCTACTTAGGGCCTTAAGGGCTCTCTGTGGCTATGAGGATCCGCTTGTTGTTGTATCTCCTCCTCTTGTTCTCCCGCACACAGTGCAGGATGGCGTACATTTCGGCCTGAAAGGCCGTTGCATGGGCTCCGAGGGAAATACTATGACTTACCCTCGGTCCTTCCGAATAAACACCTGCCCCCGTCCCACGCTCCCCGCCGGATCCGTCTGTGAACCAGACGAGCGCGTCCCGTGGTATGCCCGGCGTCTCCTCCCGCCATGCCTCCCGGTCGGGGATTTCCACTGTAAAGTTGTTTTCCCTGTAAATTCGCGGGCTCGCGAAGTCTGACCTCATTTCAAGCATGGGCTCCTTCACGATCTCCTGAATTTTGCAGTGGCCCCTGAAGCCTGGGTTGATCTTCAGTCTACCTTTGCAGGCAAGTCTGTATAGTCGTAGCCTGGCCTTCCCCATAATAACTAAGTGTAGGGGGGGTAGATCCAGCAGCACCTCCATGGCGGCTGTTGGGGTTGAAGACATGGCTCCTGTGATGCCTAGGCAAGCCATCCTTTGGATCTTGCCTGGTTTTTGTTTGGCACTGGATTGTGTCACCTTAGGCCATCAGACCAGTGCCGCGTATGTTAACGATGGTCTGACCACCCTTGTGTACAGACAGTGGGCCATACTAGGTCTTAGTCCCCACGTTTTTCCCATATAGCCGCCTAGTGACGGCTAAGGTCATGACTGCCTTACGCAGTATTTTTTCAACGTGACCATTCCAGGTTAGCTTAGAGTCCAATACGACCCCAAGATATTTTACCTCCCTGGCCATTGACATGTTCCTACCATATAGAGTGAGAGTTCTGTGGCTGTCCCACTTCCTCCTTGTAAACGGTATGACGGTTGCTTTCTCGGGGCTCACCCCGAGTCCTTGACCAACCGTCCACCCTTCCACCATTTTCAGTGCTGTCTGCATGCACTCCCACACTGACTGTGTAACCTTTCCTCGGACTATGATGACAATGTCATCCGCATAGCCCTGTACCTCATACCCCCCTACCGAGAGCCTCCCCAGCAGGCTGTCCACGACTAGGCACCAGAGCAAGGGAGACACAACGCTCCCCTGCGGCTACCCCGCCGCGACCCCCGCCAGCAGAGTCCCTCCTGCGAGAGAGGTGAACACCGCTCTGTCCCTGAGCATGGAACCGATCCACCTGCAGCAGGTCTCCTCTAGTCTACGCTCCCTGACAGCTGCCAGAACCGATCCGAATGAGGTGTTGCTGAAGGCCCCCTCTATGTCTAGGGAGGCCCCCAGCGCCACCTCCCTGTTCTCCAATGTATTCTCCAGTTTCAGTACCAGTTCGTGCAGTGCTGTTTCTGTTGAGACTCCTGCTCTGTAAGCATATTGTCCACTGTGTAGGGGATATGCTTCCAGTACACCGCCCCATATGTGCCGGCCAAGCAGTTTTTCCACTGTTTTTAGCAAGAAGAACATGAGACTTGGCTTCAGGGACTTTGCCTGGTCGGTTGGACGCCCAGGTTTAGGAATGAATACAACCCTGGCCAGTCTCCATGTCCTCGAAATGTACCCCAGAGCCAGACTGGCCCTCATAAAGAGGGTAAGCGCCGGCGCCAGTATATCTATCCCCTGTTGGAGGATGATGGGCATTATTCCATCAAATCCAGGGGATTTGTATGGCTTAAAGCTGTTAATGGCCCATCTGATTTTGCTCCAAGTAACCACCTCTTTAGCAAATGTCCAGTCTACTCTAGATGCCCGCCTATAAGGCACCTCTATTTCTGAGTGTTCCCAGTCCGGAGGTAATTGGTTTATTATGTTACAGCCGGGGAAGTGCGTCTGGAGTAAAATTTCCATAGTTTCCTCCCCCGACCTTATAAAGCCTCCCGTGGACCGCGATGTTTGCGTCTCGCACTTGGGGTGCCGCAATCTCGAGGTCTATTGAATTGTCTATGGTACTCTTAACCTCCCGCAGTTCCGCTGCTAGGTCTGCACTGTAGGCTTCCCTCCTTGCGAGGGTCCCGGTACCATACCGTTTGCCTTTCGTCTTTGGCGATTTCAAACCAAATGTATCTGTGGTCTGAGCTACTCACTTCCCCAGACACAGCCCAGATCTTAACAAGTCACCCAGAAACTGGGTGGAAACTATTAGATCTAAAACTTCCTCACGCCGTGTTGTGACGAAGGTCGGTTTATTACCTCTATTCAATATGTCTAAATTAAATTTCATAAAGAATTGTAAGAGTGCGTCATCCATAGAGTTTTTGTCCGAGCATTCCCACAACTCATGGTGCGCGTTCGCATCCATGCCGATGATGGTCTGCCATCCACCTGCTCTGCTACCCACCATCAGCTGCTCCAATTTCTTGGGTGGAGGAGGGTCTGTGCTGACCACTGGCAGATAGACTGACTCGACAGTAATGTCCCTCGGCCCATTCGCTCCTCCACATCGGATTTTGATCGTTGCCAGGTCCCTGGAACAGAAATTCATTAAAGGCAGAAACTCTATCCCTTCCCTGACAAAAATGCAGGATGAGGGCGACATCCGTGTTCCTTAGAGCCATCAGTAGTCCGGCTGTGGCTGCCCTACTGTGTTGGAGATTGACCTGAAGGAACCTAAGTCCCATTAACCCCTAGTTTCTTCCCGATTGGGCGGAAGCTAACCCTTCCCAGGCCCCAGAATGCCTTGAAGGGGGTTGCTTCAAGGGCTCTGTAAGACGCCTGGTTGATTGAGAAGGCGAGAGTCTGTCCTTTCTCCTCTGCCTTCTTGCTTAGAACCGACCAGTTTTGTGTCCCCAGTTCAGGGTTCTGGATCTTCAGTCTACTGATCACTGTCTCCTGCAGCACAGTGTCAGGGATCCGTACGAGGACCTTGCGTCTCTTTGAGAGTTCCTTGGGCTCGACGGCTGTCAAGTCCGCCCCCTCCCAAATCTGACCGAGGCCCGCGATCGTTGTCCGCGGCCTGTCCCGCGACTGCGGGCCAGCACAGGTTATCCAGAGGATGCCCCCCGCCAGGCGTGTCAGGTGGAACTGAGGCGGGCTCTTCCCTTCCTGAAGAGAGTCCACCACAGCTACCACCGCAGCCTGGATCAGGTCCGCCTTCCCGTGGTCTAGCGTGACCTCAGGATGGCGTCTGTCAATCACCGCCATCCTGAGGCCCTCCGAAGCCTCCCTATACAAGCCAGTCTGTGGGGCGTCTATCTGTAGTAGGCGTGCTAGAGCCAGAGCGCGGCGTCTTCTGACTCGCACTCTCCTCTTGCGCCTTTACAGGTGCCCTGGCCCTTTTGGGACATCTGTCTGTAGTAGGCGTACTAGAGTCCGAGGGCGTCCTCTTATGACTCGCACTCCCCTCTTGCGCCTTTACAGGTTTCTCGCCCGTCCCGGTCGCCATTTTCTGCGCCTTCCGGAGCTTCTTTCTTTGCGCGGCGAAGAGGCGCTTGGACTGCCGGGGCAGTCCCTTTACCCCTACAGTAGGGTCCTCACTGGTGGAGGGGCCCCCAGAGTCCGCGGACCTCGCCGCCCTCCAGTGGGACCCAGCCTCCAGCTTGGGTGTCGGGGACAAGTCTGTGGCCGAAGCTACTCCCTGATCCCCGTATCTACGTCGATCGTGAGACCTCTAGAGTCCGCCGACTCTGCCGCCCCCTGGCTCGTCTCCGTTTCCGGAATAGACTCAAGGCACGAGTCTGTAGCCAGAGCCACTCCTCAAGCCTCATTGGTTTTGGTTCCATATATATTTATGATCTTCATGTTGTTCCCACGAGCATGGGGGAAATACTGCCCACACCATCAGAATGAGTGTGGTGCAAGGCGGGTTGCCTGGTACTCCAGAGGTTCCGTTTACGACACCATCACCCTGGTGCCATCCATCCCTAGGCACAGGTCACGTGACACCGTAGATTGGGGGAGTTTAGTTCGACCTCCTTGTCTAGATCCGTCATGTTTAGTTATCAGCAGGGTCACCTCGTGCAGGATGCGGCTCTTCACCACGCAGGACGGTCTTGGGTAAAGCTTCATCGAAAACTTATCTTGTTGTTTCCACTTCCTCAGCTTGCCCCCTGGAGTCCTTTGGGTCGTGACTCCTTGACCCCATGTTTTGTTTATTAGAAAACTTTCAATTTCATCAAACATATGGTATTCTGTGCTGAAATTAAATTAGGGGTTGAATGTGTTTGGGTGGAATGTCAGTGACAGCAATTTCGAAAAAAAAAATGTTTTCTAAACTTCGTAAAAAGTCTAAAATTTTCTTGTCTGTCGACCTGTATTTCTGTCTATTAGTAGGCACAATGACGTTCAAACGAATTGAGATATCATTAAATTTTGGATCCAGTTAGCACCTGACAAAGAAATTTGAATTGTTTTTGGGTAAGATGGCTTCAGGGGGAAGAGGATAAATGAGGGGCGATTTGGTGACAATTGCGGGTACAGGAATATGAATACTTTCTTTGTGGTCACGTCATGGCCCCTAAATTCATTTCATGAGAATGTCTTTCTGAGGAGAGTAGATTATCACAGCTATGCGGAAGTTACGATTCAATTTGCAGCACTATTTTTTTCTCAATAAGAAAACAGCACTTTGATTAGATTTAACTTTAATTTAAATTCATAATTTCAGACTGGGAAGGATTCTATACTCCTGGCGTGTAACCTGGTGTATCCAACGAGCGAACCTGAAAGGGATGAGTGGAGCTTCTGTGAGATACTATCAAGATCTCTGTGTCCTCAGCAAACAACACCAGCCTGGTGTGATAGTTGTGGGAAGTTCACACCAACCACCCAATCACGGGTATTACAGGTATGGTATGAGAAAAACAGTAAAACATCTCAAAAGAGATGCCACATGCTGTTTCTGGTAATATTCTGACTTTTGTTTTAGTCATTACCGAGATTGTTAGCCATCAATACTGGACTCAACAACCCACAGCACAAATTGTTCTGGCAGACACAGATGGATAATGTGGTGGCTAGAATGACCAATGAGGGCCCTATAAAAACCTCAACACCTACAACTAACATTAGCTCATCCAAACCATGCAGGTATTTTCTATTATGTTTCTTGTATACATTTATGTATTAGTCAATTTACATTAAGAAATTTTAATAATAGAGAGGTATTGACGGTGAGACATTCGCAACATTTTTTCAAATGAACACGAATTAGGGGCCCTGGAACCCATTTGCAAGGTCAGTTAAAATGTTTATATATATATATATATATATATATATATATATATATATATATATATATATATATATATATATATATATTGGACGATGGTTATAAATAAAAATTGTGAGGTAATGACTTGAAACAATATAATTTTGGGTAAAATAGAAAATCTGTATATCAGTAAATCATATTGTAAGAGCACAGTGTTAACACTTGGTTTTTATTGTTTCTTAATTGAGCCATGACACGACCCCTTAGATATTATTAATATTATTATTGTATATTGACTAATGCATTATGTAATAACAACAACAGTACCAGCATTTTAGTGAATTTTCATTAAGAAAATTTACTAATAGAGAGGTATCGACGGTGAGACTTTTTATAGTTTGCCCCTGTGTGAAAGACAATATTTGTTAGGTTTGGTGTGTTAAAGTTAGTACCATGGGAGTGAATGTTCTTTGCAAATATCAAGACCTGGTAGTCCAGTGTAGGCTTAGACAAAAGCTAGGTTCAAACAGTCGTGAATTGCGAAATCACCGCGAAACGTATTCCTATTGGTTTATTTAAAATATTATCGTAAAACTGTTGTGTTTTATTAGATCTTATAAATGTGTTTTACTAATTTTTGTGTGCATACAGTTAGAAGTGATTTTTAATCAAACTTATGGCTCTTAACACACAATCTAAATGTCTTCTCTACTTTTAAGTTTGTGTAGCCCCGATGTTAATATTAAGGGCCCAGCCTTTATTATACTTACTTATCTTGTGCTTATATATGTCATATAAACATAAAGAAGGAAGTAAAACAGCAAGTGAATTTATTTACTTTAGTGCTGTATTCGATATTATCTAAAGAAAAGCATTATAGGTGACGTTGTGGGATGTATGTTTGTAAATTTACAGTTTACTGCACGGGGGTTTTTTATATATTTTTTTCAGACACATTCTGTGAACCCTCCTTGGATGCACAAGCCACAAGGAAAATTTGTTGCAAACAACCCCCAAGAAAGTTAAGCGACCAAGAATGAATAGGGGTGCTGGACGGGGAGGAAATATGAGCGGAAAATGGTAAAAAAAATATTTAGTCGGATTTTAAAAAGATGTGTTTTTCACATTTTGCAGCAATATCTCCTTTAAACCCTGTCTACTCCGCACCGCGTCCATATTCGCCCAGGTCCAGTAACTTTCTTGGGGGTTGCCCCCAAGAAATTTTTCTTGTGCTTTACGCTTTGCAGGTGGTTGCGTATGCATGCACAAGGGGAAGGAGAACCCACTGTGTTTTTTTGGGGAGGGGCCAGAAATCCTCTTCGACCTGGGAGTTCTTCCCCTTCTGCTGGCATACAATCACCCTCAATGCATGAACCACCGGAAGTTTTTTTTTTATGTTCAGCTTTCTAGTGTATTTTTTGTTGAGTATATTTCCTGTTTATCAATTTCTTTGTTTGAGTTTTGTATCCAAATGACTGTATAAATATTTATGATAGATATGTTTTTGCTTGCCTTTCTTTACTGTTCCTAAGTAAATAAAGTAATGTTTTATAACTTTTAATATAAGACTAAATCACTATAATATGTTATTCTTATGATAATTCACTACGATAACGCACTTGCTGCGTCCCGAACATTTTTATTTTTATACGAAAACATATATGTATCTACCTTACAAGAATAATGTTTGAGTTTTTGTTTTGACAACACATGTTTCACACACACACCCAGATATGGTGACAACTGTTCAAGACCGGGCTGTAGATTCAGGCATAGTTTTGATAACCTGGCACCACAAGCCCCAATGAACAACCCTTACTGCAGCAACAACTGGTTGCCGCACAACATCTCCATGAAGCTTAAGGATGGAAAACTGGTTGTGGAAAAACTTGCCGCACAACAGGTGAGACCATGTTGTCTTACAAAATATTCTTATATAACCTGTTCTTAGTATATTTATTAAAAGTTTATATTTATAGTTTGTGATTGTAGATGGTTAATTTTATGCTTTACAAGAATAAGTATAGTTTATTTGCAAGGAATCATGTATAATTTACAAAACAAATAAGTAAATAAATAACTGACAAAAACTGTCAGATGTATATATATATATATATATATATATATATATATATATATATATATATATATATATATATATATATATATATATATATATATATATATATATATATATATATATATATATATATATATATATATTGTAAGGTTTAAAATTATTGATTGGATTGATTAAATGAATTAACAGTAATTATTATCACTCAGGTGGGAGAAGAAGAAAAACAAGATGGTGAAGAAAGGAACACTTACGAACTGTCAGCTGTGGTTTGTTATGTAAACGATCAGCAGTCTCCAGACAAGAGAAACCTGATTGCTCTGGTCAAGGTACCAGACTGTTACTTCATAGGACTGACAGAGAGATCAGAACATAAGTGGTACTTGTTTAACGACTTCAGCATTTGTCCTGTCCCTGCACAGGAGCCTGTCTGGTTCAGTCTGGACTGGAAGATACCGTGTGTCCTGTACTACGCTGTGCGTGAGATTGCACAAAGCAAAACACCTATTTACACAGCCTTATCAAAGGTCAGTTCAAGATTGAAGACTGTCTGGGTGAAAGTACATTATCATTGTAGGAAGTTTTTAACATTTTAATTGAATTATTTAATTGTATTAGGAGGTGTTCACAGAGGATGCTTGTATAGCCCGCAGTGGAGGTACCAGTGGCATCACGTTCACTCCGCTGGCTGAGAATGAGGTGCCCAAACCTGGTGATCTTGTTCCTATGGATGCTGAATTTGTCACTCTAAACCAGGAAGAGGCGGAACTGCGCAGTGATGGAAAGATGTCCACTGTCAAACCGTCTCAGATGTCTGTCGCTCGGATAACTTGTATAAGAGGGTCAGTCTTATATCACATCTAAATGTCTCGTTTTGACTTTGCTTTTATGAATTCATCTAGAAAGATTTTAGAGCTTACTTATCTCTTATTTATTGTTGTTTTAACTATAAATAAAATATGGTTTAATATTGTTTAAAATAATATCTGCTTAAATTGCTAAAGGTACTCCCAATAAGCTTCATTACATTCTAAATCAATTCATAGTTGAGCTGTTTGTCGCAAGTGGTTTATCTTTTATTAGCGAATTTTCATTAAGAAAAATTCGATAATAGAGCGGTCACGATTCAAAGTTTTTGAAAAAATTTCTTCCGATGAGCAGGAATTTGGGTCTCTGAACCCAAAACCAAGGTCCGTTAATTTTTTTTTATATGTTGCGGTTCTACCGGAAGTGTCCATCAACTTTGTTGTTTTAAATGCAATATGCCACTTTTTAATAGAATTTTGAATTCTACTTGTAATTTGAGGTAGACTTTCACTAGCATACTGTGTGTCTAAAATTAACCGTTTTCAAAATATTTCGTTTGTAGTAGTAGTAATATATATATAGATAGATATATATATATATATATATATATATATATATATATATATATATATATATATATATATATATATATATATATATATATATATATATATATATATTTGTGTGTGTGTGTGTATGTATATGTATGTATCCAAGCGATAACTCAAAAAATACTAAACTCATTTCAATCAAACTTGCCAAAAATCTTATTTGGGCGAAAACCGAGGTCGAGTTCGTTAATCAGCCTTTATACTCAAGTTTTTCTAATGGAAAATCGTGGAAAACTTTTTGAAAACGCTATATTTTTGTAAGTATCAGAGTAACTGGAATGAGACTTTATATATGGCTAGAAATAGTGCAAATAAACCGATGTTGTGAATTTTAAGTAATTTGGTACACAATATTTAGAGTTTTTGCCAAATTAAAAATACAATCTCAAAGACATGCGTTGAGACGACTTAGTGGTTAAAGTCTAATGCCTGACAGACAGAGTAGTTAACTGCCACGCGTAGATTGATTCATACAACAAGTATAAACCATACATCAACAGTAGCCAAACTAAATATATACCAGGCATAAAATATACTACCCGAACCAACAATCGTGAAATCTCGGCCGCAATTATGGAAAATGACAGACGACATGAAATCAAAAATTTGCCGAGTGATTGTTATTTAACTGGGGGATTCAGTTAATTATTAAAAGACACTATATTTGTAGCTTTATGAACGGCCTCAAATACAGTTTTAGCGCAGCATAGATATGTTATGCTGTCGCATAATATAGAAATGTAAACAAAATCAAACCAAGTCTCTAGAAAAATTATTCTAAAATAGTTTCTTTTATCTTGAAACTTAAACATAAGACATCCTATAAGACCGAAACAGTCGTGTGATGTAATGGTAATTTTAATGGTAATTCTACTAATTCTGTAATAAATTGTTACGTATACTTTGTATATAATATCCCGGGCATGAATCTGATCTGATATATCATCTAAACAAAACGCTGGTTGACGTGTGCCTAGATGGCTTAGAGACGTCACGCTTGCCTCATAAGTAGAAAGTTACGCGATCGAATGCAGCTCGATGAATGTACGTTTTTTTTTTTTAATATTTTATTTTGACATTTGGAGAAACAATAGTTCACAGATTTCATACGTTTTGAAGAAGATCTCATTTTTGTTAAAAACGCTTAAATAAGTTTGTCACCTTTGAGTCTGAAATTATAATTTTGTTATTATTGATATTGAAAAAACCGGTTTGATTAAGTTGACTAAAACGAAATCGTACTGACTATTAATAAGGAAAATCACTGCTTCGTTTATAATTTGGCAGATACTTTACTTTTCTAAATATGAATTACGTTTTCTTTTGGAAATATTCTGTATAACTTTAAATGAAATTTGTAATACAAGTTTCTTTTAAAGAGACTTACACTATCTACAGATATAGCAAAATTTAGCTCTTTAGCCTCACAGAAAATTGACCTTTGGGCATTTTTCTCAAAAAGGAGTGAGGATGCAAGATTTTATTAATAATAGAGAGATATTGATGGTAACACTTTGAAAAGAATTCTTTATATGTGCGCGGACTAAGACCTCCAAAATCGATCTTCAATGTCTGTGTATGTTTAACGTATTAACTTTACTAATATGCTGTATAATAATAGTGTACAATTCTTAGGAAAATTCGCTACTATAACGCACTTGCTGCATCCAGAAATTTTAAATGTTATTTTTTTTTTACTAAATGAATTTGCAATTTAAATTGTGCATTTATTTGTTATTGTATAATGTTCTAAATGCATTTTCTGGGTTAGACAAGGACCATTGGAAGGTACACCATTCATCGATGACTACATATCAACTCAGGAACAAGTTGTGGACTATTTAACAAAGTTTTCTGGCATCAAGCCAGGCGATTTAGATGCCAACTTTAGTTCGAAGCACCTCACCACTTTGAAATCAACTTACGTTAAATTGAGGTTCCTGCAAGATAGCGGGGTTGTATTTGTAGGACACGGCTTAAAGAATGATTTTAGGTATGATTTTGTTGTCGTTGTTGTTGACGTTTCCGTTGTTTTTATTTTAAATATTGAATAATTTCTAGGGTAATTAACTTGGTAATACCTCCCGAACAAGTTGTAGACACCGTTCAACTATTCCATCTACCTCATCACCGTATGGTCTCATTGAGGTTCCTTGCTTGGCACTTCTTAGGTAAGTTCACTGTTTAAAATTCTATTCTACCTACTCTTAATAGTGTAAAAAGTTGTGAGTTTGTCTATATAGGGTGCTCACTTGTCTGGAATATCTGGAAAAGTCAGGGAATTTCTATGATGTTGAAAAATGGTCAGAGAACTCAGTGAGATTCCATATGTTAAAAACACTCACAACTACTAAATCATTTAATATACCCATCTTTGTTTACCTTATTTAACTTTATACCATACATTAATGTCCTTTTCTAACAAGAACATATATGATTTGAAGCATTTTCCAAATTCTGTTAAATTTTATTTTGGAAAAACTTGAACTACAATAATTCAACAAAACTGAATTTTGGAAAATTGCATCTGTAGTTTGATCGTAATATGTAAGTTACATTTCCTAATAATAAATTGACTAGTTTCAAAAATATAGCATTTTCGAGAAAAAATTTGCTATTTTACAGTCTAAGAACTGGCCAATGAACTTAGCCTTCGGAAAATCAGAAAAAATTTTACAGTGTAATTAAAAAAAACCAGAGGTCTCGTAGTGTAGAATATTTAAAAACCATGTTGTACATTAAACATATATATATATATATATATATATATATATATATATATATATATATATATATATATATATATATATATATATATATATATATATATATATATTAGAGGTGTGCGAAGCTTCGAAATTCCGAACCTTCGGTTCGAAAATATGTTCGCACAAGCGATGTTGAAGTAGTTCGAAGTTAGAAATATGTAATTCTTCAAAATAGTTCGCAGTTCGCTGCTCAACAATACTTCGAAATTTCACTTTACAGGCATTGAATTTTGCCAAAGGTAGCAAAGTTTCGGCACCTTTAACTCGGTCGTGGCGCTTTAAACTTGTTATCGGTCTCATTGAGTCGATAGCATAATTTCAGGAGATTTCACTCATTAATATTTTTGACAGTAGATGGGACACATTGAGACACGACGGAGCCCTTTAGCCATCACAAAATTATTTTTCTTGTATATCCTAGCCTCCCAACACTTATTTCAGTAACAACATTATGATGGTGGTGTTCGAAGGCGATCGGTAACGTAAATTTTCAGAATGTGAGGATATTTGCTGATTGTCTTTGAAAAACACTAGTTTCAACATGCTTTATTTCACAGTGAGCCAAAACAGTTAAATATTCAGGAGAATACCTATCATGCTCACTTTGCACCCTCTCAATCTGTTTGCTAAAACTGCTTAGCCAATACCAAACAACAACATATTTACAATTGAGCTTATCTATAGATCTAGAAATCTAAAAAAGTTTAAAATGTTTGGTTTTTGTGTTTTTGATTTAACGTTGACCCATCTCTACAACGATCAGCACGGAAGGCATTTTCACCAAATCAACCTACAAATTTGTCAAATCCTTCCTTTTTGTAAAAACAGTGGGAATCTTTTACATATCAAATATTGTATGTTACAATATTCCTACATTTTGTATTTAAGGAAATGATATATGAACACTGAAAAATTTTGGGTAGTTCGATGTTCGATTTTGAATTTCTGAGTAGTTCGAAGTTCGACTGTGAACCTTAGACATACTATTTCAGAGGTTCGAAGTTCGAGGAAACATATTTGCTTGGGTTCGCTCATAGTTCGGTTCGAACAAAACATGGGTTCGCACACCTTTAATATATATATATATATATATATATATATATATATATATATATATATATATATATATATATATATACACGGGAGTGGACGGCATAAGATCAGAGGCTTTGAAAGAAATAAAAAAATATAGCTGCAGCTTTATAGCATCCATTTAATAAAATAATATCATCTGGGATGTGTCCAAATGAATTTAAGGTAGCCATAGTGAAAATATTGTATAAGAAGGGTGATAGAAATGACATGTCGAATTATAGACCAATAACGTTGATTTCAGCAGTGGCTAAGGTGTTTGGAATGGCAATCAAGAATAAGTTAGTGAATTATTTAAACGTATATTACTGTCCCCTTTCCAATATGAATTTCGACAGGGCAAAAGTACTACAGATGCTGTAGCGGCACTTACAGAAAAAATGATGACACTCTTGATAAAGGGGAAGTTTTGGCCTGGCAGTTTTCTTAGACTTAACTAAGGCATTTGATACTCTTTGTCACCATGAGGTAGTAAACTTGTTGCATGGCATGGGAGTGAGAGGAAAGACCTACGATCTGGTATCATCCTACATTCGTCAGAGTCCTGATAGTTAAGATTGGGAGTGCGATGAATGAAGAGCGAATTTTTGAATATGGTGTTCCACAGGGAACGGTTTTGGGACCAGTACTATTTCTAATCTATATTAATAGCATACTACAGTAAGTCAGTTGTTTCATTATAGCGTCGCAGTTTGTTGTAGGCAAATGTATCGTTTAACGTTGAAACTGATTCAGTATAACGTTGTTATTCTAAAAAAAATTATAAAATATTAGGTAAAAAAGGAGTACATAATATAATGTAGACTAGGCGTATACATAATACATACGTAAATGAACACTGTTTTTTTCTTAATCCTTTTGTCACAAATCACAAATATGTACATATGTATGTACATTATACGAATTCCTAATGATTCCTTTGACGTCGTTTTACTTAACGTCGCGATTTAGGTCCCTAACTAGGACGTTAAGTGGGGACTTATTGTACATATAAAAAGTAAGCGACAAATAATAAGTTTCGCTGATTATACCACTGTTTACTATAGAGCCAAATCATGGAACTCACTTAAAGACATTGCCGAACAGGATCTTGAAGCAATTTTTCAGTGCCTTCACTGTAAAAAGTTAACAGTAAATGTCGATTAAACCGTTTTTGTTCCGTTCTCTTGCTATAGATCGGGGACTTCTAATTTCGATTCTTCCACTGTTTCAGGTGCAAACTTTTGCCACACTATTCAGAGCAAAGATAAAACTAAACACTTGGGAATAACCATTGATATGTCCTTAAAATTTTGCTAATGCAAATGCTGAGTTGTTGCCTTTTTTCCGTTGCTTGTTTTCTGCTTTCAAGCGGTCTCTTGCATCTGTTGCCCACACCTAGCATGTGTTTTATTTGATTGTTGTGTAGTGTGACTATGTAATGTTTAATATTATTTTGTAATGTGACCAGCTGATTGGTTGATTGTTGTTTTACTTATACCTGCTTGTGACTATCACTATTTGTTTTGTTGGCTTGCATCTATTAGACAAGAACAATTATAATCAGCCCTGAATTATAATTTGAAAGGCCGTTAAATGACTATGAGGACAAGCATTGGCTTTTTTGGGTTATTTGATGGCGAAGACAATACTGCATAGTACATTTTCTAAATGTTCTTACGTTCAATTATAAACTGCGAAATTGTTTTGTGTTCCTTTTTATCCAACCATATTTGGGTACAATAAAGACCAGAAGACATAAACCGGTTTTGTCCCTCTTAGAACTCTTCAATATGCCATACCTGCGCTCCAACAAGTCATTGACATAATATGCATTGGAAAATAGCGCAAAGCGCCGTCTCTGGTGTTGTGACGGTTCTAGACTTCCATGTGCACAAAGTACAGCAAGAAAGAAACTGTGGGAAGAAAACTAGCAAGTGAAAACTTGGCTAATATCACGACGAACATTGAATTAAATCACTGGCTAGCCACCATCACTTCAGTCTTGCCGGGAATGGCAGTAAGCTATATAGCAGGAGACACAGATCAGTTCATCATTTTGTTTGTTATTGTTATTTGAATAACGCTCAAAAAAAAAAACTTTCCTAAGTCACGGAAAATTTGAATTTGAAGTCACGGCAGTTGAAGCTAGGTAGTTTTAAACCCTGCTTTAATCTTTTACCACGTCAATAATAGTAATAAGAATAATGTTTCAGCAGGACATTGTTTCTGTTTAGAAACCCCTAATTGTGGTTCCCTTTGTGGCTGAAGCGTTGAAAACTTGTATTCTCCTTACACAATCAATGTTGCTAATAACATTTTCAGGCTGACAAAGTTAAAAGCAGAGGCAGGTGGCATTGAGGATACATTTTGATAAAGACATCTGTATTTAAACTTGAATTGTTTGTATTTTTTTAAGTTTAATTAAAATGGTTGTGTTGTTTGTTTTAGGGATGAAGATACAGTCAGAAACTCATGATTCAGTTGAAGATGCGCGGGCCGCACTTCAACTTTACAAAAAGTACAAGCAGCTGGAAGTTCAAAATAAAATAGGTGACGCTCTGGCGGAACTCTACGAGACTGGGAAGATGCTCAACTGGAAGGTACCTGAAGAATGAGAGCAGATTTTTACTTTATCTGTGACAGTTTTTTATTACTTAGTTCTCTGTTAGTATTAATTGTGTTTTTATTTCCTTGTGCAGTGCTATTTTTTTAAACAGAAGTTTTATATTTATACATACATTTTTCTTAATATATTTTTATATAATTTTTATCAGGCAGTTTGTTATGGATGAGAAATTTGTGCTGTCTGATGTTTAAAGGCATGTAATATCCAACAAGTGAGTCTGATATGTGGTAATTTTAAAATGTCCTATTGAACTATTGAATTTGTACTTGTATCCTTCTAAATTGTTACTTAAATCAGCTTTAGGAAGTCATGTTTACTTTATATTTTCATGATGTTCTAAACGTTTTTTTACTATTTGTCACTTTGTGGTGGTTGTTTTTGAATACTCCAACATTTTTACCATGTTTTATTTGTCATTCTTTAATAAATATTTTAAATAAAATTTTATTTATATTTTTTAATGTAACATTTGTTTTGCAATCTCTATAACAATGTTAAGCCAGAAATGCTAGGATTAAAGCTGTATGCAATATTTTCTTTTAGCGAATTTTTAGTAAAACAAAAAAATGTGTCACACCGATAACTCAAAAAATAATGGTCCAATTGTGATTAAATTTAGTAAATACCTTCCTTTTGCAAGTAGCTTTGACAAGTTCGTTAGCCAGGAAAATCGGCCCAGGTTTTCCCGGAAAATGTTGTTTTCTTTCGAGAAAAATTCATATATCCAGAAATAACAAAGCAAGGGCAACCAAATTTGATACACGGGCTTATCTTTACCATTATAGGTAAATTAGCTGCCAAAATATAGCTCTGTAGGTTAAAAGACAAAAAGTTATAGGCATTTAAAAAAAATTGGGTTTCCCTCAAAACGTCAAAGTCGCGATTTAAAACGTCAAAATTGGCAACATTTGGGCAAAGAACCTGAGACTAATACGAGCTAAGGAAAGAAAATGTCTCAAGAAGAATGTTTTACAAAGCCTGAAGTCTTAGCTTCAACCATCATTATCCTTTATTTAGCAAAATATTTCCAGAAAATTCATTTCAAATAGATCCCTTCTCTGATGCTTTAGCAGTAATCTTAGCTATAGAGTTTATTGTTTAATGGTATATAATTTTTGTCAAATTTTCATAAAAATCAATAAAGCTCGATATATTCGTTATTATAGAAGATATGAAAAAAAAATTGTATACATTAATTGTAGGCGATGTCTTTAGCTGCATCTTAAAAAAATGTTTCTACAATCACAGGGTGGCCCATAAGCCGTTGAAGATACAAATTTTCTTTTTTTAGTGAATTAAAAAAAATCACAAATGAGATCGCGACTTTTGAATTTTAAAAAGATTTCTTCAAATGAGCGCTATTTGGGACCCCTGGAACCCACATCCGAGGTCGGTTTCAGACTATATATATATATATATATATATATATATATATATATATATATATATATATATATATATATATATATATATATATATATATATATATATATATATATATATATATGCGTCACACCGATAACTCAAAAAATATAATGCGCCGATTTTGATAACAGTTGGTGAGTATCTTCCTTTTGCAAGTGGCTTGGATAAGTTCGATAGCTAGGAAAATCGGACTAGTTTTTCCTGGAAAATTTTCGTTTTCTTTCGGAAAATTTTTATATCCGGAAATAACAAAGTTAGGGCAACCATATTTGGTCCGAGGGTTTATATCATAAAAAGAAAACAATGCGCCAAAATTTGAATCTCTATGTTAAAATAGAAAAGTTAGAAGCTTTTAATTCTTAAAACGTCAAAAAAGTCGCGATTTAAAACGTCAAAATTGACATATTCTAAATAAAGAACTTGAAACCTAACATTACAGGCGATGTAGCAGAAATTTTGTTAGAAGTGTGTTCTATAAAGCCTTAAGTTTGAGCTTCAGCCACCATTATCCTTCATTTTACTTAAATAATTTCTGAAAATCCCTTTCAAATAGTCCCCCTTTCTGATGCTTTAGCTGTGGTTTTAACTATAGGGTTATAATACATGAAGAAAAAGTTTGTACCTACTACTTGTTAAGCACAGTGCGCGCACGAAGCAATGTGAGATTTGGCATAGTTAAGGTGCATATAAACAAGGAGAGCAGAAAGATAAAATGTATGTATAATATATGATTAATAGATTAAACATTGCTTTCTTCTAATTAGAGGAGCGTATCACGACAGTAAAAACTTTGATGAGTTTTTTGTCGTTTTAACGAAATAAAAGACCTCACTGACTGTGCTGGGTCAACAACCCCGAGATATAAGGACTCGGTTTTCTGACGTAACGGCCGCGTGACGTAAGCACAGCGAGGTGTACTTGTTCGCTCCGATTAGACAACAACGTGTTGTTTTGTTATATTTCGTGTGTTCCTTTTTGCTGGAGACAGTGAGAATTTGTGTGATATTCTAGTGTTGTGGTGTGTTTTAGTAGTGTTACTGGTATATTAACAATGCCACATTCGTGTTGTGTGCCGCGATGTCGCGGAAATTATAAAAATGGACCGAAGGTACACTTGTTTCGTTTTCCAACGGACGTCACCATGTCTGCTAAATGGGTTTCAACTATTCACCGGGAGCATTTTTCGCCAACGAAGTCCAGCATAGTCTGTGAGTTGCATTTTGTTAAAGAAAATATAATAAATTGTTCTATTGCAACGGATTCACAAACCGGTCTGACCATAACCTCAAATTTAAAAATTCCTAGACTAAAACGTAATGCTGTACCCTCACGACTCCCCAATTGCCTTTCTTATTTATCAAAAACTGTTCAATTGCGCCGAAGTCGCGATGAAAAAGTCCAAGAACTGGAAAATGAGAATTTTGCCAAGGCAATTAGTAGAATTTTAATTGAATTTGAATCTTTGCAAAGATAATTTATGTACACTAATTTTAAAGAGTTTCTTGCAGTTTTAAACTTGTTTTATCTACCCGAAGGTTGGTTTAAAATTTGTGACGATCAAATAGTTACATTGTTTAAATTAAAATATCCTCCTGGGCCTGTAATATTCTGTAATAATAAATATACTGACTTACAAGTTGAAACATTTTTGCGTGGCTGCGAAATACAAATTGCCCGAAATTACATTAAACCTGGTTTAACGACCCCATTTACTTCTAATAATATAAATGAAGTCAAAGATTTGTTATATAATATTGACAAAAACTCTGAAGAAAATTATGCTGAAAAACGCGATGAAAATAAAAGTGTTTAAAAACACATTTCAAACTTATTAGATTCATTGCTATCCATAATTTCAGATGTGAACGACAGTTTAAAAAATGCTTTCATATGCGTATATAATATTTAACAAAATTTTGGATGTATTTGAGGAAACTTTTTTAAGAGTTCATAATAAACGTGCATTTCTAAGCCACTATATTATAAAATTTCTTTCAGATACCGGGCAACTGTCTGTCGATTATAAATGTAATATTCATCCGATTGCACATATATAGCAAAAATTTTCATAACCTGTACAGTATAAATACTCTTCTTAAAAATTATTGTGGAAAATCTAATGATCGGTTGGCCAAGCCATCTAAAAGTCGTAAATTAATGACTCTTACCAATTAGACAATGATTTTTGCTTTGAAACGTCGTTTTTCCACAATAAAATCGAATGGGGCGCGATGAAGGGCTCGGTTGACGACTGGCACCCTCTTTATAAACCAAAACCCCTTCAAAAGTTTTCAGAATAAGTGTCTTTTAAGGCCAAAGCAACGTAACACTCATGACAGACTCAGCGGTTCATATAGTCTGAAATATATATATATATATATATATATATATATATATATATATATATATATATATATATATATATATATATATATATATATATATATATATATATATATATATATATATATATATATATATATATATATATATATATATATATGTGTGTGTGTGTGGCGGTGGTTCCGACCGCAGTGTTTCCGTCAACACTACTCTGTATTTCTCTTGACAGCTAAACGTTGCGTTACGTTATTCGACAGCAAGCTGTCAAGAACTACTATATAAGAGACACCAGGGATCTCTCTCTCTCTCTCCTCGCTACCAACCGATACAGTGAAGATACGTCTCTCCACGCTCGGTCAGTTATCTGTTATGTACTGTTGGATTGTTTTATATAGTTTATTCAGTTAGTGAAATAATAAAGTATATTAAATGTTTACGTATGGATTTAATATCAACAAGTGCAATTAACATCCATAATATATATATATATATATATATATATATATATATATATATATATATATATATATATATATATATATATATATATATATATATAACATATTGTCGGAAAGGCGCGAGCACCGAGCCCTTATATCTCGGTGTTGTTGGCTGTGTACACACAATCCTCCCAACTGACCTGATCTGACATCAGTTCGCCTAATTAAAAGCTAAAACGTTAAAAGGGAAAGGAAAACTTCATTACGCGCACATAACCTTGGTATATGGCAAGGGTTGATTTTCCTTTTCCTTTAGATTTTAATTAGACAAACTGATGTCAGGGCAGGTCAAAAAAGTCAGTTGGTAAGATTTTTTTTAACATCACGTTAGACAAATCTTTTATTTCGTTAAAACAACATAAACTCATCCTAGTTTTTACTGTCGCGAGACGCTCCTCTAATTTGACAGTAGGATTGTCTCTCAGTGTGACAGGTAATATATTCATGTCAATATGAAACCCGTATTACTCTATGGTCGAACATATGTATGTTACGGATGGGTTCATACGTTCATACTGAATATTAAACTTCGGTATTAGTGAATTTTCTTAAAAAAGGAGATCATTTCATTTGAATTAAAAAAATAATTTAAATGAGCGCTAATTAGGCCCCCTAGAACACATATCCCGGGTCAGTTTGAATTTTTATATGCTTATATATAGATGTATCACACCGATAACTCAAAAAATATTGGGCCGATCTTGATCAAATTTGGCGAGTACCTTCCTTTTGCAAGTGGCTTGGATAGGTTCGTTACCCGGGTTTTCCCGGAAAATTTTGTGTCTTCTTTCTGAAAAAAATTATATCTTCGGAAATAACAAAGTATAAGGGCAATATCAAATTTGGTACAAGTATTTGCATTAGAAAAAGTGAACCATGTACCAAAATTTAGGTCAGGTCAGGTCAGTTTAAAGACAAAAAGTTATGGACAGTTAAAGAAAAAAATTTGGAGTTTTCTCTTAAAACGTCAAAGTCGCAATTTGAAACGTCAAAATTGGCAATGTTTAGGCAAAGAACGTGAAACAAATACGGATTGTGAAAAGAAAATGTTGCAGTAAGAGCTTTCTGCGAACCCTCAAGTTTCAACTTCAACCATCAGAGTCCTTCAATTTACTAAAATATTTACAGAAAATTCATTTCAAATAGACCCTTTCTCTGATGCTTTCGTTGTCGGTTTAGTTAAGTTGATGCTTTCGCTGTAGGTTTCGTGAAGTTTATGGTTTAACTGTCTATAATTTTTAGTTAATTTTCGTAGAACAAATTCGTTATTGCATTTTTGCATTTTTTATTGAAATATGATGTATGTTTGTAAGAAAAGAAATTCTGGCCCCAGCAAGTGCGTTATGGTAGCGAATTTTGATTAAATGCTTCATATTTAAAAATCTCAATTTGCTATTAATCTATAAGGTTGACCAAGAAACGGATTTTTTGCGAACACTTTAAGTTTACGTTCGGAAATGTTTGTACGTTTTCAAACAATAAAGTTATTTTGATGAAACATGGTACATTGTTTTTACTATATAGGTTATACTTGTAACCAAATTTGATGCCTGCTTTCTTAACAAAAACACATATTTGCCAATACAAACATTTTAATGAAAATTCATTACTATAACGCACTTGCTGCGTCACGAACATTTTTCTAATTTTTGACATATGAAAATAATTTTAGTAGGTCGTGATCGAATGGGGTAGGAAACAATTTTCACAGGATCTGTAGATTTTTTCATTTGTGTATGTATGTATATATGATCATATAAGCACTGAAACGGACTTTGGTTTCGGATACTAGGAGCCCAAATTCGCGCTTATATGAAAATATGTTTGCAAAGTCTCACCATCGATATTATTTAGGTTTTTTAAAATAAAAATTCGCTAAAATAACTAAAATGCACAACTACTGCCCGTAGAGTGTAGAGAGAATATAGGATTCTCTATGCTGTTCGTGTTACCTGTCAAAGCGTTGTCATTTGTCAAATAATCATCTAATAATTGTATGTGTGTAAATGAATATTTGCTTATTGTAAACTGGAATTAGTTTAATTACAAATGAAGTAGTGTGGGAACAAGAATCATAAATGGTGTTTAAAAATTAAAGCAACCAATTCACCTTATTAAGATCAACACTAAGGAATAACTTATGTTATGTCCTGATAGATGACATTGACTACATTTTGAATATAATTTAGCTATAACATGAGTACGGCTCAAAACCTTACCGCCTTCACGTATTGGCCAACACCGGAACCCTCTAATCAGGAGAATGGAATACAGACCTACGCCAATTCGAATTTCTTTCAGGATGGCACAAAATCAAAGTTTTTCCGTCATCCCATGTTCTTTCTAAACAACATAACAAAACAAGAACTATCTGTGGAATATGAGAAGTCTGTAACGTCTGAAATGCAACATCGCCACTTCTTAGCCCCACTGACTGCCCCGGACTTCCATCAGAATAATGAACCATCACTGGTGAAACCACCCAGTTCGGAAGTGGTGCAGAATGATACCTCCAACCTGAAGAAGGAGCCTGTGGCCAAGGCTAGCCACAAGGAGTCCAATGGTAAAGTGAGGCCGTACGTGTGTGATGATTGTGGCAAGACCTTTCTCTTGAAGCACCATTTAACAACACATGCAAGAACTCACACAGGCATCCGACCCCACGTATGTGTACATTGTGGTAAAGCATTCACACATAAACATTGTCTCAATACTCATCTCCTGCTTCATTCAAGTGACAGGCCTTATCAGTGCGAGGAGTGCAAGAAGAGTTTCACATTGAAACACCACCTCCTGACTCATGCCAGGGTGAGATCACTTATATATATATATATATATATATATATATATATATATATATATATATATATATATATATATATATATATATATATATATATATATATATTCACTTTTCTTCTACACTTTCTTACTTTCCTCTTTCAGCTTGTTAGGAACTTTCTTGAAACTCTTCTTTTCAATTAAATTTTTGTTTATTGCTGATTATTATTATTATTAATTATTTATTTGTTGAAAATTATACATATGTCAATACAAGGAAGTCCTAGGACTCTTATAGTATTTAATGACAAAATTTAATAAGAATATTCCAAAATATGTTTTGACACCTTTCTTCCAAAACATAAGTCACTTCCAATTTTGACATACCAAATACCATAATTTTCTCAATCTCTTTTCCATCTTAATGTATTAGTCAATATTTTTAATTTAGATTAATCTTGACAATACTATTCGAGCTTTTGACCTGTGATTATTTTTATATACATCCGATAACTCAAAAATTAATTAACCGATTTCGATGAAACTCAGCAAGTTCCTTTCTTTTATTAATGGCTTGGATGAGTTCGTTAGCCAGGAAAATCGGACAGGATTTTACAGGAAAATGTTGAATTTTCTTTCGAAAAAAAATTTTTCCTCTGAAAATTACAAAGTTAATTTAATGAAATTTGGTGGACATTTGATGGACTTTACTACATACCAAAATTAAACTTTCTAAGTATATAAAATAGAGTTATTCAAATTTGAAGCATTTAATAGAAATTCTTGGCTTGGATGAGTTCGTTCATCAAATCTTAGGGGCCAATTTTTCTTAGAAAAAAATTTAAAAATATTTAAAAAAATACAATATCTCTCAAATTGTGTAAGTGATTGAAACGAATATTTACAACTTAAAAGAACATAGATAGACGTGGTTGTGCACCAATTTTCAAGTCGTCTGATCAAAGGAAAATAAAGTTATTCGAAATTAATAATAAAATAATCCTCGACATCACCTCAGATTCTATAATGCAATATCTACAATGTTGGACAAAGACAGATGACGTTTTCTGTACTGCTATACTATTTAAATGAGACGTAGATAAAAATCTAAACAATGGAAGTTGTCGCAAGATGTCAGCCTTGAGAACGTTGTGAGGGATACGACAGGGACGCCATCTCGGTGCAGGACCAGGCAGTATGTTGTCACGATAACTCTAGTTTACACAACATTTTATAGGTAGAGCTGTGTATAATATACAATCAACTAACAGTTGTGTAAATTCTCAGCCTGGGACCATTTCTTTCCTAATACCAGGACAAGGTTTGCGTCCAAAAGTACTAAATTTAAAACTATAAATAAAAAATTTCGGGACGCAGCAAGTACGTTGAAGTTGTAAGTGAATTTTGATAAGAGTTGTACACTATTAGTAAGATATATTATTAAAACTAATCCTTTAAATTTAAATGGAGATTGGTTTTACAGTCCCAGTTAGCGATTATTTGAAAAAATGTATATTTTATATGGAGCTAAAAAAATAAAATTTGGTCTTAGGTATAATATGTAAGTACTGCAAATGCCTTTAAAAAAATTATGTTACAAATTTCATTAAAGTTACAAAAGTTTTTCAGAAAAAAATTATTATTTACAAAGGGAATGTACTACCTGTCAAATTATAAATATGGCAGGTATTTTTCCTTATTAATTTATGCATAACATTCACTTTCGAAGATCAGAGGGTTGCAAATTATATCGTTTCGTATAATACCATAAAAAAGCATTATCAACTGCGGCGTAACTAAACATTTTTATGTGGTTATACCCCGTGAATTTGAGAGAATATTAAAAAATTAAAATTATGGTGGATTTTGAATAAAAAAAGTTTCCCGAAAAATATAGGTGAAGCAGCACTTCACCTGCATCATCCGACAAGCAGCCACTGATCAAACCTGAAGAGTCTAGTTTAATGGGAAATTGAGTTATCACCATTTGAAATACTTTTAGGAAACTTCACTACCATAACGCACTTAAACTCTTTTCAACACTTATTTACTATTGCTGTATCCAAAGTTGTTGAAAATGAAATAAATATAAACAATACAAAATTTTGAAATTAAAATTTTAATAATTTAACCTAAACAACTGTTTATATAATTTAACCTAAACATCTGTTTATATAATTTAAACTAGGAATGTATGTAGTTTATATTATGTAGTTTCATTTACTTCAAATTTTCCATACACCTGATGAAGAGTTAAAGCTAAAAGTAAACAATAAGTAGAAGTAGGTACCTACCTAGATATTATAAGTACTTACTGTATTAGTTTGAGGTAGATATATTTCTTCTTGAAATAATTTTGTTTCACTTTGGTAATACCTACCAGTGTATTCTGTATAGAGTTCACTAGGTAATACATACAATATCTATAATCTACATGCAGTTTACCTATCACTTTCATATTTATATCATTGGATGTGACAAATCATAATATACTACTACAGTGGACGGTCGAGGGTATTTGTTAAAGTTAAGTTAAAATTAGGTAAATATTATTTACCTACCATTTGTATTAACCTTAGAATATAGGTACCTAGTTGTTTTATATTATAAGATTCTAATAAGGTATTAGCAATTAGCATCAGCGGAGTCGATTTCAATGTTATGCAATGCGCAAAGCGCACAAGCTTCTCTGTGACAAATAGCTACGTGTGGTCAGATTAAACTAGGAGAGAGACATGGCTTTTAATTTTAAATACTGTGAACGTGAAGAATGGGAAGATTAATATTTATACATAATAAAACTTAGTTCTAGATTGATTTTAAACAAATTGAATCACTTTCATTAAATGTTTTATTTATTAGTATACATTCGCATGCTAAAATTTAGCGCTTTTGGACGCAAACATTGTCCCGGTATTGGAAAAGAAATGATCCAAGGCTGACAATTTACAAAATTGTTAATTGGTTGTACATTGTACACAGCTCTATCTATAAAATTTTGTGTAAACTAGAGATGTCGTGACAACATACTACTCGGTCCTGCACCGAGATGGCGCCCCTGCCGTATCTCTCACAATGTTCTCCAGTGTGACATCTTGCAATAACTTTCATTTTTTTATTTTTATCTACAATTTATTTAAATAGCATAGCAGTACAGATAACGTCATCCGTCTTTGTCCAACATTGTATATATTGCATTACAGAATCTGAAGTGATGTCGAGTATTTATTTCCTTTGATCAAAAGACTTCAAAATTGGTGCACAACCACATCTGTTTATGTTCTTTTAGATTATAAATTTTGGTTTCAATCACTTTAACAATTTGAGAGATATTGCGTTTAAAAAAAATATTTTTTAATTTTTCATAAAGAAAAATTGGCCATTAAGATTTGATGCACGAACTCATCCAAGCCATCAACAAAATAAGGGTAAATCGCGCTCGTTTGAAGAAATTTTCCACAAGTCTCAGCATTGATACATCTCTATTATTGAATTTTTTTAATGAAAATTCACTAATACAATTTTTTTTAGATCCCCACATCAGCTAAGCTGAATTGTAAATAGTTTTTGTTGTTTGGTATTAGCTAGGCAGTATTTGCAGGTAGTAAGATGGAGGGGAGTTAAAGGTAGACATGATAGGTATATAATAACTCCTTAAAATGTTAACTGTCCACTGATTGTGAATATTTAACTGTTTTGGCTCATTGTGAAATAAAGCATGCTTAACCTAGTGTTTCTGAAAGGCAATCTGCGATTATCGTCATACATTCTGATAATTCAGGGCTTCCACTCCTCTGCAAGACTGGGAAAAGTCAGTGAATTTGTAGATGAAAAAATTTTGTCACGGAAATTAGGAGAAAATTGCGAAAATTTACTAACTATTACTTAACCAATTTTGATAAAACTCGGCAAGACTTTCTTTTATTAATGTCTCGGATCAGTTTGTTAGCCAGTCCTATCGAACCAGTTTTTCTTTAAAGCAAAAATAACTTTTCCGAAAAATAAATTGTACCTCAAATTTTCCCCGGAAAACCTCGTCCGATTTTCCTGACTAACGAACTTATCCAAGCCATTTACAAAAGGAAGGTACATGCCAAATTTTATCAAAATCGGCCCATTATTTTTTGAGTTATCGGTGTTATATATATATATATATATATATATATATATATATATATATATATATATATATATATATATATATATATATATATATATATAAACCTATAAAAATTTAAACTGACACCGGATATGAGTTCTAGTGGTTCTAGTTCGCGCTCATCATTTGCAAAAAAAATTTCAAAATCCAAAAGTCGGGATCTCCCCTTTAGTGAATTGTTTTTACGAAAATTCACTAAAAGATGATTTTTTGTATAAGAAATTTTTGCAAATGTTCATAAGTTTTTTTCCCATTTTGGTTCTAAAGCTGTTTGTGAATAATTATATCTTGGCAGGTGTGTAAATAGCTTAAAGAGATTCCTATGGCCAAGAAAATCGGACCAGTTTTTTTCTGGACCTTTTCAATTTTATTTTCGGAAAATGTTTGTACTTTTTGAAACAACAAAGTTATTTTATTGAAATATGGTACATTGTTAGTACTAGGTATATAGGTTATAGTGCCAACCAAGCGTTATTCTTTTAAACCAGATTTATTTGCCATTAAACATATTTTTACGAAAATTCGCTAGCATAACGCACTTGCTGCGTCCAGACTTTTTTACTGTTACAAAATGCTATATTTTAATTTAAATATTCTTGTGACAGGTGCATAGCAGAGACAAGCCGTTTGTCTGTACAGAATGCGGACAGGCGTTTCCATTGAAGAGGCATCTGATAACACACAGCAAATTTCATGCAGGTGAACGCCCTTTCATCTGTGAAGACTGCGGAGAGTCTTTTGCACAAAAAGACCATCTGGTAAATATGTAAAACACACGACATTATATTTTTTAATTTGACTGATATGTCATTTTTTAAATAAACTATTTTTGGTTTTCATTGGTGCCAAAATATAAAAAAAATAGTGCTGCAAATTGAATCATAACTTCCACATAGCTGTGATAATATATTCTTTTAAGAAAGATATTCTCATGGAATGAATTTAGGGCCCACCACAAAGAAAATATTTGTATTCCTGTGCCCATAAACTTTTGAAACATGTTACTCGAGTTTTATTGAAAAAATGTCAAGTTTTACCAAATCAGCCCTTATTTATCCCCTACCCCCTGAAGCCATCTTACCCAAAAACAATTCGAACCGTTCCTTTGTTGGGTGCTAACTTTGAAGATGATATCTCAATTCGTTCAAAAGTTATTGTGCCCATTAACAGACAGATGTACATGCCAACATACAGACAGACCAACAGACAAAACAATTTCGCTCCAGAATCGAGTGTTGTATACATTTTGAGACTTTTTACGCCAGTTTAGCATATAAAAAATTTCGAAATTTCTATCAACAATATTCCACCCCCACATATTCAACCCCTAATTTTATTTCAGCACAGAATACCAGATGTTTGATAAAATTTAAAGTTTTCTAATACACAAACCCTAAAACGTTATATTACTCGAGTTTTAACAACAACAAAAAATCAATTTTCACCAAATCACCCCCCCTTTCATCCCTTACGCCCTGGAGCGTTTTTAACCAAAAACAATCTGAACCGTTCGTTTTTCGGGTGCTCACTGCATAGGTATGAAATTTGTAGATGATATCTCAATTCGTTCGAAAGTTATTGCGCCTGCTAACAGACATACAGAGCGATCAACCGACAGAAAAAAAAATCGTTCTGAAATAACTTTTCTGTGGGTTTTAAGACTTCTTCATCGTTTGAGCAAAAAAAAATGTCGAAATTTTTGTCACTGATATTCCACCCCCACAAATTCAACCCCTAGTTTAATTTCAGCACAGAATACCAGATGTTTAATGAACCAGATGTTTGATGAAATTAAAAGTTTCCTAATAAACAAACCTTAAATATAAGTACTTTACTGTTGAGGGAAATTCATATTTTTTGACAAACATTGTATATGAGTAGGAAATGTTGCTATTTGATGGTTGTATTTGACATTGTATTCTTGGTTTCTGACCATGCCCAACTTTTTATGAACAACAATTTTTTGTGTAGAATTAATAATAAAGCTTCCCATATGCATTAACATGAACTATAATATAAATATTTACTTCAGAGCCCTCCTTTGTATAAATTTTCAATTTCCATGATGTATCTGATCTTGGATAAAATCTATGCTTTCTGGTAACTGCGTCTCTTATTTTATCACTAATACTAATTAATCTTAATCAAAAGATTATGGAAGCAGCATGTGGTATCTGTTTACTAGGTATAATAACCGACGAACTAGAGGGCAATGTAATCGGTAGCTGGTTGTATAGATGCAAATTCGACTAACTAAATAATCAATGTATAGAAAACGGGCTCGAATGAATGGTATGTCGTTTAAAACGACAGAAGGATATGGATGCAGCTTTTCTTTGCATAAGATTCTGGACACTGAAGATTTGCTTATACCCATTGCTGCACTAACATGTCTCGTGTTAGTTTCTACGTCTTCTACAATACGAACTATTCTTCCATATCAGCATCAATTACAATCAGTCTTCCTGTATTTCTGTTTTTGTGATGAAATGAGCCAGTTTAACCTAATCCATCGTACAGTGAGTTAAAAGTTTTATGGTTTGGTTGCCTTCTATCATGTTAAGGCTCAAAATAACGCTGTGCTACTCTGCACGAACAAAAATTTTCCTGGGCATAAAGACACACCATATTACGCATTTGTGAATTTGAAAAATCATTATGACGCGGCATTTTAATGCAAATAATAAGAATAAAGTAGGTTAGGTTAGGTTTGAATGTGAGTGGTCCATATCGGTCCCTCCACCGCGACCATAAGGTCTATTGTGGCTCACGCCTAATGTTTATATTTCGCCCAACAAATCCAGCCTCCTACAGAGGTCGATAACCTTTGTGGGCGAAAGTTGATCCAGATCCTCTGGAGCAAGCTTTACCTTGCCAAAGAGCAGGTGTCTAGTCCTGTCCGCTGCCAGAAGAATAAAGTAACAATTAAAGATACTTGTTTAACGTCAGTCGATTCTGGCAAGTTATACAAGTAATATACAAACAAGTTCCTAGTTGCTACTAGCATCAAAGTAAATACATATTTTTGGTTTTCATTGAAAAAGTATGTTTATTTTGAAAACGGTAAACTTTTTCGACTTCAAAGAAATATACCTGTTTTGTGTGAAACTAAATGGGCTTTCTTTGTTTTTGTTCGAAAATGTGCATACAGGTGGACAACAAATTATGACCCGTGTTAATGAATCTGTGTTACTGTCGGTGCTGCCACCAAGCAGAAATGGTGAAATTTATACTGTCATCGAATTATGCATGATTCCTAATAATACCATACCACATTTCATAATCATATATTTAACCACATTCAAGATATTTGAGAGAATAGTTTTAAGAAAAATTATTTAAACACCCTGTAAAACGAAAACGAGTACCATTTTACTAAGGCATGTTGAGCCCAATTGCTTTGTTTTTGTGCCAGCTATTACCCTTTAGCTAATATCCAATTAATTGCGGGGCACCCTGTATATGACTGCAAAAACTCTACCTTAATTAGAATAGGTCGAAATTTTGATTACAGGATTTGTCCTGGGCAGAGAAAGTGAGCTAATAATTGCATTATAAAGATGTATTTTTCCAAATGTAAATATATATATATATATATATATATATATATATATATATATATATATATATATATATATATATATAAACATATAAAAATTGAAACTGACCCGGGATATGGGTTCTAGGGATCCTAGAACGCGGAATTTTTCAAAATTCAAAAGTCGGGATCTCCTCATAAGTGAATTTTTTTCTAAGAAAATTCACTAAGAAATGTATATTGAGAAATACAACATTATGGTTAATGCAGAAAACCGATTCAATTATTACCTTACTTAACCACCTGGAATACATTAATTACTTTCACATCCTCACTTGTGGAAGTATGGCATCGGCGACAAAAATTTCAACATTTTTTTTGCCCTTAAAAGTCGTAAAAAGTATCAAAACATAGAGAAAAATTGATTTGGGAACAAAAATTTTTTTGTCTGTATGTCTGTCTGTTTGTAGCCACGATAACTTTAGAATGAATTGAGATAATGTCTTTAAATTTGGTACACAGTTAGCACTCGACAAAGGAACGGTTCGGATTGTTTTTTGGGTAAAATTGCTTTAGGGGGTGATTTGGTGAAAATTGACATTTTTTAAATAAAACTCGAGTAAGATAATATAACGTTTTAGGGTTTATTTATTAGAAAACTTTTAATTTCATCAGACATCTGGTATTCTGTGCTGAAATTAAATTAGGGTTTGAATGTGTGGGGGTAGAATATTGCTGACAAAAATTTGAAATTTATTTTATGCTAAAACGGCGTAAAAAGTCTCAAAGCATATCGAAAACTTCATTTTGGAACGAAAATTTTTTTGTCTATCAGTCAGTCTGTATATTGGCATGTAGGTCTGGCTGTTAACAGGCGCGCAATAATTTTCAAACCAATCAAGATATATTCTTCAAATTTGGTATCCAGTTAGCACCCGACAAAGGAATTGTTTTTGGGTAAGATTGCTTCAGAGGGTATGGTGATTTGTTGAAAATTGACATTTTTTCAATAAAACGCGAGTAATATAAAGTTTCAAAAGTTTACGGGTACAGGAATACAAATATTTTCTTTGTGGTCAAGTCATGGGCCCTAAATTGATTCCATGAGAATGTCTTTCTGCAGAGAATAAATTATCATAGCTATGTGGAAGTTATGATTCAATGTGCAGCACTATTGTTGTTACCCTTACTTGGTGAAACTGTTCCATACTAAATACAGTTATGGAGACTATTTCTCTGGCTTCACTAAGATTAGTAAAATAGTCTCCACTCTGCGTCTCGTTTCCTGGAATTCAACAAAACATTTTCTCATGAAGTTTCGCATTGGACTCTCTGCAGGATTTGGTGGTTTTACTTTTACATAAGTAACACCTTAATGACTTTTGCTGAGTAATAATGAGGTGTTGTTGATCTGCTCCTATTGATAAATACACTAGCTGCTGGTTTTCTCCCCACAGTAATGTTTTTCTTACCACATTGTTTGTTGGCTGCTACAACTTCACATCTAAATTCTAAATTATTATATTTTGTTTTATTACATTTGGTGGAAACATTTCTATTTGTTTCTTATTGTTGGTAGAATATCTTGTGTCTTAGTGTGTGTGTGTACAGTAACTTTTCTACCTTGATTAATTTTAAACTGTAAATAATATCCAAATTTCAATGCAGTTACCCAGACTTTATACCCGAAACATATGGGCTTGCCCCTTATAAATTGTTTGCACCCATGCTGAACTTTATTACAATCAGAGGGGGGATTTTTTCTAATTTATCATTAGCTGGCAGATTATCATTATCACCTGTGTGAGTCTGGCTACAAATTTCTTCTTCAAATTTGGTTTGCCTCATTCATTCAGATACCAGCACATGATGTATTATTGCTTTCCCAGTACATTCTTCTTCTTGGCAAAGACGCATAGCCTTAAAAAGTTTCGATGAATCAATACATTTCATTGGTGGACAGCTCAGATTGTTTATTTTTATCAGCTGCATGTTTGCAGATATCTTTTAGCATATTTTTAACAATCTTTGGTGTGAGCATCATTTCAAAGAATCGTAATGAGTGACTTTTGGAACCCAGCACGAGCGGTGGAGGGTATTTTGTAAAACATTGCACGCTTATCTTTTTAAGCTCACCTCTTTCCCCCAATAGATTTTTATAGATTTGGTTTCTTATGGCACCTTTTTGCAAAACACTGGGTAGAGGTTTATTCACGTTTTCTTCTTCATTTTGTTCCTGGTCGTTATCCTCATGCTTCTCTTCTTTATCGCTGGTTTGTATGTTTTTATGGAAAGATTATTATTCTCATAATTCAAATCCACTTGTCATCTACAATCCAGTCGGTCTGTATTGACTGTTTCCACATCACTGGAGTTACGTGTGGTGTTATCATCTAGTGTTGTAAACACAATTCCATAAAGAAAAACATACTTTTACATCCTCTCCACCTCTTCTAATAATGAGTGAAGAGGTGGAGAGCTCTGCAGCTGTTAAGTTGTTTATTGTAATACCAAAAATGCACTTTATATTATTTCAAGAGTCCAAGGGGTCACTAATGACCTATTTTAGTTTATAAAACACATATATTTCAGCTACAGATTCCTCCAATACATTGTAGAATAAGTTAAATAGATTTTTGTTTAGCAACTAAGCATAAAAACTAATCATGGTCATATACTGTGTGAACTCACCATTTACAAACAAAATACATTTTATATTTCTAGAAAAATTTGCCTTAAAATCATCCATTTTGAGCACACAACACAAATATATATTCTTTTGTACTTTTCCGCGACTATGGCCATCATCTCACTATCCTGGATATTTTCCGAACCCTCCCCTTTCTGTAAGAAGGGTAGGGATCGTTAACGTGCCCAGCATTGCATGGCACACGGGACCGCCGACTTTACGCCCCCTCCGAAGGGCAGAACGTGCAGCCATTCAAAATTTTCCAATACAATGCCACAATCTTGGTGGATGTGAATGTTACAGTATGTACTGAAACAGTGAAAGGGGAACCCTGGAAGTGGTAAACAGTACCATTTGGTTCAGTAGGCCACCGATGCTCTTTTTCACAAATATCTTTGAAATTGGATAATGTATAAGTAACTATGGATGATATTTAACCACATTACACTGGTGAATTTACAGTTGCACAATCATTTGCATCACAAAATAAATAAATAGTTATATGTGAGACATATATATATATATAAGGCCCCTATTGGTTATTGGCATTACTGAGTTTAGTTAACATTTACATGTTGCCGATTTTAATAGTGTACCAATATAGTGAATAATCAATGAAAAAGGTAATCTGATTGGTGACATTGTATATGTATAGCATGATGTATGTGAGTATTGTAGTCTCTGTACAAGAACCACAATGTATCTATACAATGACACCAATTATTGTCAGCTCAGACTCATCCAGTTGACGTAAACTACACACGTAAAAATCTATAATGTTGTTCATATGCTCAAATGTTAATCGACTTTGCATTATTTGTGTTTGTTTAGGTGTAGAAAATGACCACATTTTAGACAGTTGGCAGCTTTACAACTATCTAATTGTGTATCCATGACCAACACTATGCATCCAAAATAAAGATGTATTCAATTTTTATGAACAGACATTGTGGCTTACAATTTTCTCAAGTTTATTTTTATTTTTATTTTTAGGTGATGCATTCCAGATTCCATGGTTTTGCTAATTCTTTTGTGTGTTCGGAATGTGGGGCGACTTTCTCAAGGAAATTTGAACTGGTTAATCATAATAAGCTGCATGGTAAGGAACCCTATACTTGTCCGCTGTGCAGTAAGGAATTTCTACAAAAACGCACGTTAGCAGCACACATTAGGTAAGAATTTCTTTTCATTATTCTGCTCTAAGATTTTCAACTTTTAAATTAAATAATCAAAATTATAAGTATATTATTGAATTAAACAAAAAGAAATCTGGTAGAGGGTAGCATTATCAATTGATAATTAATCACAGTAAATGGTTCAGTGGGAATACTTATTCTATCAAACAGCGTGTGCTAAATAAATAAAGGGATTTAATACAAGTCTGGACACAGCAAGTGCCAATAGTAGTGAATTCTGTTCAAAATCTTTTTAATAGCATATTTGTCTTTTTTTAATGAAAGCAGACATTAAATTTGGTTACCGGCATAAACCTATATAGGAAAAACAATGTACCATATTTCATCAAAATAACTTTATTGTTTGAAAAAGTACAACATTTCCTGAAAATAAACTTAAGATACCGCACATTTATCCAGTCTCACATGAGATATGTGCTTATGTTTTGGGGCAACTCGGCAAAAGCATTAAGATAATTTAAGCTGCAGAAATGCTGTATACAAGCTGTTTTCAACTTGACAAAGAGAGGTAGCTATGTTAAAATCTTTGAAAAAAATCTCGGGACGCAGCAAGTGCGTTATGGTAGTGAATTTTTATTAAATGCTTCAAATTTGAATAACTCAATTTTCTATAAACTTAGAAAGTTTAATTTTGGCAAGTAGTAAGGTCTTTCCTAGGGCAAGATATCCACCAAATTTCATTAAAATAACTTGGTAATTTTCGGATAAATATATATATATATATATATATATATATATATATATATATATATATATATATATATATATATATATAAACATATAAAAATTGAAACTTGACCCCGGATATGGGTTCTAGGGGTCCTAATTCGCGCTCATTTGAAAAAATTTCTGCAAAGTCTCACCATCGATACCTCTCTATTAGTGAATTTTTTTAAATAAAAATTCACTAAAATATGAGTTAATTACCCTTCCTTCTTTTTATATATGAGTGTGTGTGCCTTTCTCACAACCATTATGGGGAAATGCTACACATGTTCATCAAACATGTGGTTTGCTTAGTCACTTTGTTATTCCACCAAGGACACATCTCTGTCTGAAATGTAGAGAAACATCAGGAGCAGATCATAAGGATGTATAATCATGTGCCAAGTATTGTGAAAGTGTTGCCATCTTCTGAACAGAGCCTACTATGAAGCACAAACCTTCCTCAAGTACAAACTCCAACATACTTTGGGTTGTTTGTCGGATTTGGTTTTGTTGTTTGTGATTTTGTGTAACTTGTTTGCCGTAGCATTTTAACTTTTTATTCATATTATCACATACCATTAGCATTATGTAGAATTTGGCAAAATAAATAATATTATTCTTAATGTTTTCTTAAGATTTCACAAATTTGTTTATTTCTATTTCAGACTTCACTCGAATCAAACACCATACACATGTTCACAGTGTGGGGAATCATTCCAGACTGCACAGGAACTGGTGGCTCATTCAAAATCCCATGCCACTTCACCACCCAGCTTACCTTCAAAGTCTCTAGCATGTAATGAGTGTGGGCTGGTCTTCAACACAGTGGAGGCTCTAGCTCTGCACATAAAGCTCCACACGGGCGATGCCTCTCTAGTTACAGACCTGTGCACTCTCACCTCCAGCTTGCAGCAGTCCAACTTTGCCATTAACATCGGTAACCCTCACCACCACCACACCAATAACCACATATCGCCTGTCAAACAGAAAAATCACATCTGTGAGCACTGCAACAAGGGCTTCAGTGCCAAGCATGGCCTTTATCAGCACCACAAGAAACACCCTAACGGGACCTGTGCCTTAAGAAGTCATGTCTGTGAAATGTGCAACAAGGCCTTCTTCCAGAAGAACCATCTGCTTCTGCACCAGCGACAGCACATGGATCCTAGTGAAAAGAACTCTTCTCAAAACCAGCACAGGAGAGCCAATGGTCGTGACAGTCATTTGGGGCACTTGAATAACTTGAGCTCAACTAGTCGTCAACAACAGGGCAATGTATACGATGACGGTAAGGCTGGAGTAGGCAGTGGCGGTGGTGGTGGTGGTGTAGTAAGTAGTAACCCAGAGGGGGGACACTACAACCACAAGAAGATCCAGACAGAGATGCCAGCGGCGAGCAGCTACCAAGAGAACAGGGGACTGAGCGATGGCTATAATAGTTGTCACTATGAACAGCATGATCATAGTGACAGGGACAAGATGCAGGGGACCAGCACGAACGATCACAGGGTGATGGACGGTCGGAGTCAGGGTAATCAACAGATGATGAATGGTAATTCCAGTGAAGGTCGGGACAAACCTGGAAGAGATGACGACAAGATACACTGTGGTGTTATTTGTAGCCAGAGAACTTCTTTGAATCATAAAGAATGAAGAACAAGAATGAACAAACAGACAAAAAGATGACAAGACATTTGCTTGGGAGTGTGAAGTAATAAATTGTGTAGACATATAGGATAAGCTTAGTGTAATACATAAAGTTAGTATCTGAATTATCAATACTCGTACATTGCTGCTGATGATTGCAATAATATTAATAATAATAATGATGATGATCAGACATACCCAAATTAAATAGTTGACATGGCCGCATGAAATCTTTAGTGATTGTTGTTTAGATCATGCAACTAATGTTCAGAGAGGGCAACTAATGTAAAAGTGTCACATATTTGTTAGCGTTGTATGTTTTTCTGCAACAATTTCTTACTATAATTGTAACTTTGCCAATTGCAATCCACAAATAAAGAAGGTGTGGATTGAGTGTTGTCACTATGATCGCTTATAACTATATATATATATATATATATATATATATATATATATATATATATATATATATATATATATATATATATATATAGTTTTGTTTTGAAAAATTAATAAAAATAAACCTGTCAGTTTCTTAATAAACAGATACTCACAAAGATTTATATATAACCATATTTTACTACAATTTATCCATCTTTTTTGATCCCTTTTCTGTTGAGTGTTTTTAAATTGTAGCTGTTTTAAATTGTAGCTGTTTTCTATATAAGATCTTTTGAATGTATTTAATAGAACAAACTAACAGAGTGTCACAAACATTTTCAATTAGTCTGTATTGATGTATAAGTATGTATAATATGTGTGTGTTATATATATATATATATATATATATATATATATATATATATATATATATATATATATATATATATATATATATATATAAAGACACACACACACAAGTAGCTTCATCAGATACCAGATAGTGTTAGTGGATGTTGTTAGCTTGTTTTATTAAATAGATTATTGGATATTTTCATTTAAGTAATCAGTATTCACTGACTAAACTTTGCTAATCACCGTCAAGTCTTTCTTCGTCAACATATTAGTTATGTGACGTGTGCTCTGCTGTAATTACACTGATTTGTGTTTGCTTATCTAGTGCCCACCACAGGTTTAAACTTTTCATTTTGTGAAATAGTGAACCAACAAATGATTGTGAGCACATTTCAGTGCAAAGAAATTAAATATCCCCAGCCTGTTGTACCTCTATCAAAAGAGTAAAGACACGACATATTGTTATTGTTATCACTGTCATTCCCAAAATAAGATAATAATAATAAAAGTAAGTAATATTATGTATATATTATATTTCGTGTATTTATATATCGCTGTGCTTTAAAAGTTACGTTATTTCATCTTACTATGTAATATTGATTATTTTTTAGATGTCTTGTAATCTCTTATTTATTTATTTATGTTATTTCGCATGGTTTAGTGTTATGTGTCTTTTTTAATTATTTATTGTTTTTAAACATAGTGGCAGTTTCAAATTTTATATGCTGCACATACTAATTATTTAAAGTGTGTATTTATATTTATATATAATGTAAGAATCAAATATACTTATATGGGTAATAGTAAAATAGCATGTCTTTTCTTCATCATCATGGTGGGTTACTTAGAAATCTGGGGCTGCAGCAAGTGCGTTACAGGAGTGAATTTTCATAAGAATTGTACACTATTATTATACGGCATATTAGTAAAGTTAATACTTTAAACTTACACAGACCTTGAAGATCGATTTTAGAGGCGCCAGTGCGCACACATTTGAAGAATTCTTTCGAAAGTGTTACCATCGATATCTCTCTATTGTCAAAAATATTTTGTGTTTTAACTCGTTTTGAGAAAAATGCACAAAACTCAATTTTCTATGAAGCTAAAAAATTAAATTTTGCTATATCTGTAAATAGTGTGTAAGTCTCTTTATAAGAAACTTGTATTTCAAATTTCATTAAAATTGTACAAAAGATTTCCAGCAGGAAACTTATTCATATTTTGAAAAGTAAAATATCTGCCAAATTATAAACGTAACAGTTATTTTACCTTATTAATCGCCAGTGTGATTTCGCTTTAGTCAACTTAATCAAACCGGTTTTTTCAATATCAATAATAACAAAATATCTGCTGAAACTTATAATTTCAGGCTCAAAGGTGCTAAAGTTATTTAGACATTTTAAATAGAAACGGTTTCTTGTTCAAAATGTATGAAATTTGTGCACTATTGTTTCTCCAAATGTCAACATAAAACAAACAAAAAAACCATACATTCATCGAGCTGGAATCAATCACCTAACCTTTTGTGTAGAAGACCAGCACACGATCACAGTTATCTAAAAATATGTTAATTAACGTTTTGTTTACATGATACTTAACACCGACTTCAGGCCCGGGATATTAAAAGTATACATAATTAATTACAGAATTAGTAGAATTTCCAGTGATACCCATTCAATGACTGTTTCAGTCTTATATGACGTGTTATCTTTTAAGTTTAAAAGAAAGACAAAAGAAAATATTTTAGAATCATTTTTATAGACACTTGACTTTATTTTCTTTACATTTCTAAAACCACAGCATAATATATCTATACTGTGCTAAAACTGTAGTTAGTGCCTTTCAACCAGCTACAGATATAGTGTGTTTTAAAAATTGATTGAATCCCCCAGTAAAATAACAATCACTTGGCAAATTTTTAATTTCATGTCGTCTATCATTTGGGATATTTGTGGACGAGATTTCACGATTGTTGATTCGTGTAGTATCTTTTATGCCTGGTATATATTTTGTTCGGTTACCGTTGATGTATGGTTTATACCTGCTGTATGAATCAATCTACGCGTGACAGTTAACTACTATGTCTGTCAGGCATTGCATTTTAACCACTAAGTCGTTTCAACTCGTGTCTTTCAGGTTTTATTTGGAATTTGGAGGAAAAAAAACTAAATATTGTTTGCCAAATTACTTAAAATTCCAAACATAGGTTTATTTACACCATTTCTAGCCACATGTAAAGTCTCATTATAGTTACTCTGATATAAAAATATAGCGTTTTCAAAAAAATATATAGTTTTGAGGGGAAAATGTCCGTTATAGCTGACAAACTCGTCCGCAGTCTTAATATAATGAAGATATGTGCCAAGTTTCGTTTATATCAGTTGAGTATTTTTTGAGTTATCGCTCCGATACATACATATATATGTATTGTAACGATTGCGTTTCGTTACTACTTTAATTATTCAAAATGAACCTTGTGCCTTAAGCTTTAAGATAAGTGTTTTCCTAAATTCTTCATATCTAGTATATTTTTGGGGTCTCTCCCTCCCCCAACTATCTCTCACCTCATCCTGACAAATTTGTTTTATTTATTCATTAATTTGTAAACATTATTGCCACAAATCTCCATAATTCTTCTATATGGATTATGTTGCAATTATTAAACGGGATTTTTCTTTGACAATTGAATGCCCAAGAATATATTTGTGAAAATCATTGGTATCCTGAATAATAAAGAAACAATGTAGTACGGTACTGTTTTGAATTGGGTTAGCAGCAAGATGTTGTGGAATTTGGTCATGAGTAGCTGATGGGTGTTTGCTGCCGTTGTAAATAACAAACTTATCCACATCAGCTTCATGGCATAATGTACCACCCCCCCCCCCTATTTGAATAGTTGGAATCTGCAGGTTGCATGAGAACCTGCCTGCAGTCAATTCAGCAATATTCCATACTATTACCTACTACCACAGACGTTGCTAGAGTTCCTTTTGAGTTCGACATCTCTATCATATCATTATCCTTGTTTAGGTGGCGCAATATTCATTTTCACAGATTATATTAAATGTGAGTGGGCTATTCCAGTGACTCCACCCCACCTTAAGTCTATTGTTGTAGCTCACATCTAATTGTTTAAATTTCACTTATTAAATCCATCTCATCCCTATGATATTCTGATCTATTTTCAGGGTGAAAGTTGGTTTGAGAGTTGTACTGCCATCTGAGTGAAGTTGCTTACCCGTTTCAAAGCTCACAGAGAGATATCTTCTCTCCGAGTTTGGCTCCGGACCCGACCGACATCTGTCAGTGTTTGACTCGAGGCGGTATCACAGAGTCCCGCTCTCAAGCAGCATCCAAGCGAGGTCATTTGCCTGTTTCAAAAACCGGGTGTATGCCACTCCCCAGAGATATCCGCCTCCCTCCAGGCTCGCCTGGACCGGACCCCCGCCAGTGTTCCACTCCAGTTAGTTGGCACTTACGACAAGCAGCAGTCACCTTGGGTCTATTCTTTTATTTCATCCCCGGACCCACCTCTGATTTACCTCAATCAACAATACAAAATACTGAACCAATACACGTCAAATGGTTTAACTGTTTTCATCGCATGCATCTCCTACCACTATTTATTCTACCTACCTCACAATAAAAATATTATGTTTTCAGTTGTTGAGTTGATAAAATGCTAATCGCTATATACCCGACATTCACAAGAAATGCCATCACTTCATGTCCGTACAATATATAGAACATTAGAAGTGAAAGGGTTAACAGTAGATGCAAACTGCAATCAATCAACATCTAAGGGCCCATGTGCAGGTTATTGAATGTCTGTACATTTCACCCTTCAGAATAAGGGGTTATATTCATTTGATATTGATCAAGCTTTGTAATATATATATATATATATATATATATATATATATATATATATATATATATATATATATATATATATATATATATATATATATATATATATATATATATATATAATGTAAACTAATATCTCTGTTATGTATGTATGTATGTATATATGTATATATCAAAAGAAAAGTAGCATAGAGATGGGATCCAAACCAAGAAGCCGGAAAAAATGTGCGAATGGTCTGACGACTGCAGCCATGAAATAAGACAACACACACACACACACACACACACATATATATATATATATATATATATATATATATATATATATATATAAATACATTATGCAATGTTAGACACCTTATATTCTTATAACTATATCCCCTTTACAGATAGGAGTATCTACATGTGACAAAAGTTTCATTAAAGTCAGGTAACAGGTAAGTACCTTTATTGTTTGGTGGTGAATAACGCTGACAATCCATTGAGTTTGCCTTTACTTTATTAAAATACACATTATGATTATGAAACAAATGTTCTCGCAAATATTTACAACCAGCCTGTATCTGAACAAAACTTCAGTGTTTATCATAAACTTGTTGAAATGGTTTAATAAATGTTGGTGAAAAGCCTGCAAAGTTTGATTAAATAAACCAAATGAATGATCAAATCTGCTTTACTTTTCCATAAAACTTGCACTGTGATTCTTCTCACAAATAAGACAATTGAAATACCTATGTATATAATATAAAGCTCTTAATTTTTACTACGAAAAAAAAGTTGATGTTTTTGATGGTTAGGCTTTTGCCTCTTTGAAATCTTTTATAAATATTCATGGTCTATGTGTCAACGTCTTGAATTAAATTATTCAATTGCAAAACATTTTATTTACTCTTTGCCGCCGTGGAATACGTGTTGCAGCACCACTCACGAAAGTGCACCTTCTTTTTCTTTTGAGTGTAATCTATAGCGCACGTCGTGTCTTTCCGTACTGTGGCGCCCTCTAGCTGCACCCGTTGACAACGATGCAAAAGCACAACAACCAAAACCGTGATCGGGGACTGGAGCTGGATCGCAATCGCTGTGTGCGCTTGTCAGACAAAGTGGTGTAGTGAGTGACAGATTAAGTTCGAAAAATCATTGTTTTTGGTTTTGTACAATATCCTCTTGAAAACTGACGTGATTTGCGACTTGAAGCTGTTACCTTTCAAGAACGGAGTCTTTTCGTGACGCATGATTTCAAAAGTAAGTTGATTAGTAGTAACCAGCTTGCCTTCCACCACTTTCTTTGTTTGTATGCAGCAGGACGGGCTGCCATTTTATATCATATTTAATGCACTTTACTTGTTATCTCAGATAAAACATTGCTGCTGTTAAATTATCCCAAATCCCGTCCCGCTGATGTTTACAGAGCTTTATTTCGCAACCCTCTCTTGTTGTTTTGTTTGTGTCCTCTCACGATAACATTTCCCTTAACTAAACTGATTTATTTGACTTGTTTACGACTTTTTATTGCCTAATGCCATTTTCAGTTGTTAATATATTTTAGTATAAAATCGACCGTTACTTAATAGGTGATTGTTTGACGTAAATGTTGAGCAAAACAATCAATTTGAGTAGTTGTCATTGATTGATAAAAATCGCGATAGCTGTGCCAACTCTTTGTTATGGCAGTCAGCTGTTCCTTTCACACAGAGCTAGGACGTGCGTCGCTATTTCCGTCCTCTTTTCGCACGTGTCAGCTGCTCATGTAGTAGTCTTCATCGCTGACTGAACATTGTTTGAGGTCTGCGCACTTGTTTGCGATGAAAAACAAGACCAAAGGAAAGGCAGAATCCTGCTGTTTGTGATCACTGATGCTCTATTCTGTTATTGCGAAGAACACAAACCGTTCAACGGTTGTTTGACGGTTCGAGGAGGGAAAGTAGATTATGATGATGGTTGGGTTATTTAGATTGTTGACCTTATAATAATGTATAAGTATGTAGAAATTAGCGAGCAGAGATGTCTGAACTCCTGAACTGCATTTTCAGTGAATTTTCTTAAAAAAAAACACTAATGAGGAGATCCTGACTTATGATTTTGAAAACAATTTTTCAAATGATATATATATATATATATATATATATATATATATATATATATATATATATATATATATATATATATATATATATATATAAATAAATAGGCTGTCCCAATAGTGTGTAATTCCTCTATATCTCCCCTACCCTTAGAGCTAGCCGAAAAACTTTCAAGAAAATTTTCTTGTGATTATGTAAACTATATCGAGAAAATATATTCAGCTTTGTGGAACTTCCGGTTGCATGGGAAGTAGCTATCAACTTCGTTATTTTAAATAGAATGCTATTTTTGGATAGCAATTAAAAAATAAGTGTGACTTTGTGTAGCATTCCCTATAGATATCTTTGATATTTGTGAAAATATTACGACTTTATTTTTTTTAGCTCCGATTTATATGTTACTTCAAACGTTTGCTGTGGGCTGAGCTTTGAGTTTCCCTGCCTTAAATTCGAAATATCAATAGACCACATTCAGTTCTTTGAAATAGTTAAAGAATAATTTATTATCATTGTACAGGGTGTATTTCTTTTGGGTTACAACATACATAACTTGTTATTTTCAAATGGAACACCCTATATTTTATGGATTGGTCAGATAGGCCATTCAATTCTGCATCGATGTAGTATAGGTTTCCCTATCCTATATCTATAGTTGTTAGTTTTCGAGTTATAGTGGTTTGTTTTACTTTCGCTTGTAAAAACTGTAATATATATATATATTATATATATATATATATATATATATATATATATATATATATATATATATATATATATATATATATATATATATATATATATATATATATATATATATATGTGTGTGTGTGTGTATTACACCGATAACTCAAAAAATAATGGGCCGATTTTGATCAAATTTGACGTGTACCTTCCTTTTGTAAATAGCTTGCATAAGTTCGTTAGGAAAATCGGACGAGGTTTTCCGGAAAATTTTTAAGTTTTAATTCAAAAAATCGGGACGCAGCAAGTGCGTTATGGTAGTGAATTTTCATAAAACTATTTATTAATTGCAATAATGTGTGTTTTTTTAAGAAAGCAGGCATCAAATTTGGTTACCAGTATAATCTATATAGTAAAAACTATGTGCCATGTTTCATCAAAATAACTTTATTGTTTGAAAATGTAAAAAAAATTCCGAAAGTAAACTTAAAGTGTTCCCGAAAAAACTCGTTTTTTGGTCAACCTTATAGGTTAATAGCAAATTGAGCTAATCAAATATTAAGCATTTGATCAAAATTCGCTACCATAACGCACTTACTGCGTCCAGAATTTTTGTTTTTACAAACATGCATTATATTTCGATGGAAAATGCAAAAATGCAATAACATAAGGCGTGTTTGATTAAAAAAAAAAAGAAAATTTGTATCACCAACGACTTATGGGCCACCCTGTGATTGTAGAAATAATTTTTTAAGATGTAGTTTAAGACACCCTATAATTAATATATACAATTTTTTTTTCATATCTGGTATAATAACAGATATATTGAGCTTTATTGATTTTTTTTACGAAAATTCTACAAAAATTATATACTATTAACGATAAACTCTATAGCTAAGACTACTGCCAAGCGTCAGAGAAGTGGTCTATTTGAAATGAATTTTCTGGAAACATTTTATTATAAATAAAAATTTTAACAAAATAGAAAACCGACTTCACAAAAAAAAATTCTAAAACAAAAAATGCACTAAAAAGTAAAAAATAATTGCGTATTCTTCTGTCTACAACTTACAATCAACTTATTTTTTCCACCCAATGTACGATCTATGCATTTACCACGCAAGAATGTAGGTACCCACTTAAACTTAACCTCTAACTCAACACATAAGTATGACTAACAAACAATTATCAAAACATTTATTTAGAGTTCACCTAAGCAGAAAGTTTTAAATATATGTGTAGACTGTTAAAAGACAATCAAATTATTAGGATCATATAATGTAAAATTATTGTTATTTTTGGAGTCGGTGTCAGCCAAGATGGGTTTGTAACTACTTAAACGTGAAATGTCTTACTATATAACAATTGGCATACACACTGTACACACATAGACGCAGCACGCAGCGCCGGCGAGTCGATTGCGCGCGCGCGCCCGGAAGAATGGTTGGGGGGATATAACCGAGTGAGCGAGGCAAACGCGTACGCCGGCCATACGCCAGTCAGTCAAGAGATGATGAGAAGCGATAGGAGTTAGTTGATTATAAACCGATTGCGATTCTTTTTCATTCTACATCGTCTTTCTTAAGATAATTCTTTATGTTTATTATTATTGGCTACATTTTCGTATCAATGTTGCTTGATATTGTCGTATTAAATTTCATTTGTAAATAGGCTGAATTAGGTAATGGTACTTTGTCTTGAGAGAGGTATTGTCACAGCATAATATCTTATTTAAGTTCATTTGTAAATAGGTTTAATTAGGTATTGGTATATTGTCGTTCCAAGGTCTCAGGATATTGTCACAGTATATTGTATAAAATTTCATTTGTAAAATAGATTTCATAAGGTATTCTCGTATTATTAATGTAAGGTATATTGTCGTATTTCCCTGGCTGACACCGACTCCAGAAATAACAATAATTTTACATTATATGATCCTAATAATTTGATTGTCTTTTAACAGTCTACACATATATTTAAAACTTTCTGCTTAGGTGAACTCTAAATAAATGTTTTGATAATTGTTTGTTAGTCATAAGTATGTGTTGAGTTAGAGGTTAAGTTTAAGTGGGTACCTACATTCTTGCGTGGTAAATGCATAGATCGTACATTGGGTGGAAAAAATGAGTTGATTGTAAGTTGTAGACAGAAGAATACGCAATTATTTTTTACTTTTTAGTGCATTTTTTGTTTTAGAATTTTTTTTTTTGTGAAGTCGGTTTTCTATTTTGTTAAAATTTTTATTTATTTCTTTATTTTTAGTGAATCTGAAGCTTTATATTTGTTTTAAATAGTCCCAATATGAGTAGACCTACTAAACGCGTTGCTCATATGAGAGCGCCGTTTAAATGAGACCAACGGAGAAGAGGAGAAACGCCTATCTCAAAATAGGAAATCCACCTCCAGGGCAATTTAAAAAGAGACTTGTGAAGAGCGCAAAAATAGACTTTCGAAAATGCAGGCTTACATGAAAAAAGTTTTGAACAAGGAAAATTTCCAAAAACGTACTCAACGTCTCGGCTTGACCCACGACCGTCAATCCAATGAGACGAAAGCGCAACGTGCCCACCGTCTCGGCGTGATCCACAATCGTCTATCCAATGAGACGGAAGCGCAACGTGCCCTCCGCCTCGGTGTGATCAACAATCATCATCAATGTAGTCGAAGTCAATTAAATACGCATTATTAAGGATAACTGAAGCACTATTGGTCAGATCTTGATCACATTTATATGAGACCACACGATAAGCACCAGCTCTCAAATAAAAGAAGAATCATAAAAATCGGTACAACTAGAAAAAAGTTCTGAGATAACACACAAGAACATCATCAATGTAGTCGAAGTCAATTAAATACGCATTATTAAGGATAACTCAAAAACTAGATCAGATCCTGATCACATTTATATGGGACCACACGACAAGCACCAGCTTTCAAATAAAAAAAAAACTCTGGACGCAGAAAGTGCGTTATGGTAGTGAATTTTCATAAAAATGTTTTTAATAGGATATTTTTTTAAGAAAGCTTGCATGAAATTTGGTTACCAGTATAACCTATATATTAGGAACAATGTACCATATTTTATCAAAATAATTATTTGAAAATGTACAAACATTTTCCGAAAACAAACTTTAAATATTTCCGAAAAAACTGGTCTAGCCAATGACCCTTAGGTTAATAGCCAATTGAGTTATTAAAATTTGAAACATTTAATGAAAATTCGCAAACAAAACGCCCTTGCTGTGTTCATACAAAAATTTTCCGAAAATAAAGTTAAATGTTGGTTTCCTAACCAACAAAACTTACGTTAATAGCCAAAAGAGTTATTGAAATTTGAAGGATTTAATGAAAATTCGCTACCAAAACGCACTTACTGCGTCCAGATTTGTTTCTTACAAACATACATCATATTTCGATAAAAAATGCAAAAATGAATTAACGAATTTGTTGTATGAAAATTAGCTAAAAATTATAGACCGTTTAACCATAAACTTCACTAAACCTACAGCGAAAGCATCAACTTAACTAAACCGACAGCCAAAGCATCGGAGAAAGGGTCTACTTGAAATGTATTTTCTGTAAATATTTTAGTAAAATGAAGCCCAATGACGATTGTATCTGAAACTTAAGGGTTCGTAGAACACTCTTCTGGCATCATTTTCTTTTCACAATCCGTATTTGTTTAACGTTCTTTGCGTAAACATTGCCAATTTTGACGTTTTAAATTGGAAGTTTGACGTTTTGAGGAAAACTCCAAAATTTGTTTCTTCAGCTGCCCGTAACTTTTTTGTCCTTAAACTTAGAGACTTGTACATGGTTTACTCTTTATAATACAAATACGCGTACCAAATTTGGTTGCCCTGACTTTGTTATTTCCGGAGATATGAATTTTTTTAGAAAGAAAACACAAAATTTTCCGGGAAAACCTTATCCGATTTTCCTGGCTAACGAACATATCCAACCTACTTACAAAAAGAAGGTACTCAACAAATTTGCCCAAAATCGGTCTATTATTTTTTGAGTTGTCGGTACGATATATATATATATATATATATATATATATATATATATATATATATATATATATATATATATATATATATATATATATATATATATATATATATACGGATCTCCCCATTAGTGAATTTTTTAAAGAAAATTTGAATCACCACGACTTATGGGCCATCCTGTAATTGTAGAAATATTTTTTAAGATGTAGCTGAAGACACCTTATAATTCATGTATACAATTTTTTTCCGTATCTGGCATAATAACGGATATATTGGTCTTTAAAGATTTTTTACGAAAATTCGACAAAAATGATATACCTTTAACCGATAAACTCTATAGCCAACACTACTGCGAAAGTATCAGAGAAAGGGTCTACTTGAAATGAATTTTCTGGGAATATTTTATTAAAATGAAGGACAATGACGATTGAAACTAAGACTTCAGGCTTTGTAAAACATTGTCCTTGAGACATTTTCCTTCCATAGCTCATATTATTTTCAGGTTCATTGCCTAAATATTGCCAATTTTGACGTTTAAAATAGCGACTTTGACGTTTTGAGGGAAATCCAAATTTATTTTTCTTGAAATACCTGTACGTTTTTTGTCCTTTAACTCACAGACCTAAATTTTGGTAGGTAACTTACCTATAATGATGTAAATGCGCGTATGAAATTTGGTTGCCCTTACTTTGTTAATTCCGGAGATATAACTTTTTTTCGATTTTTTTCGAAAGAAAACACTAAATTTTCCGGGAAAACCTCGGTGGATTTTCCTGACTAACGAACTTATCCAAGCCACTCGCAAAAGGAAGGTACTCACCTTATTTTATCAAAATCGGTCCATTATTTTTTTAGTTATAGGTGTGACACATAAATATATAAACATATGTATATATATATATATATATATATATATATATATATATATATATATATATATATATATATATATATATATATATAAAGTCTGAAACCGACCTCGGATTTGGGTTCCAGGGGTCCTAAATAGCGCTCATTTGAAGAAATTTTTTCAAAATTCAAAAGTCGAGATCTCTTCATTGTGCATTCTTTTTAAAGAAAATTCACTAAAAGAATCATCATAATGGGTTTACCTAGAAAAAGTTTCTGAGGTAACACACATAAAAAACTCGGGACGCAGCAAGTGCGTTATGGTAGTGAATTTTTATTAAATGCTTCAAATTTAAATAACTCAATTTTCTATAAACTCAGGGTTTAATTTTTATGTAGTAAGGTCTTTCCTAAGGCAAGATATTCACAAAATTTCATTAAAATAACTTTGTAATTTTCGGAGAAAAAAATTTTTTTCGAAAGATAATTTAAAATTTGAATAACTCAATTTTCTTTAAACTTAGACAGTTGAATTTTGGTACGCAGTACAATCCTCCTGAGGAAACATATATACTAAATTTCATTAAAACAGCTTTGTTACTTTTGGAGAAAAAAATTTTTCGGAAGAAAACTCAAAATTTTCCCGGAAAACCCCGTCCGATTTTTCCGACTAACGAACTCATTCAAGCCATTAATAAAAGAAAGGCACTTGCCAAGTTTCATCGAAATCGGTTAATTATTTTTTGAGTTAGCGGTTGGATACATACATACATATATATATATATATATATATATATATATATATATATATATATATATATATATATATATATATATATATATATATAAACATATAAAACTTGAAACTGACCCCGGATATGGGTTCTAGGGGTCCTAGTTCGCACTCATTGGAAAGAATTTTTGCAAAGTCTCACCATCGATACCTCTCTAATAGTAAATTTTTTTAAATAAAAATTCACTAAAAACATACAGGCGAATTGAGAATCTCCTCCTTGTTTGAAGTCGGTTAAAAAAAGCAAATAAAAGGTATTTGGACTCGTCCGAGATTTGAACCTGGGAGCTCCCGCACTCTAAGCGGAAATTATACCTCTGGACCATCGAGTTAGTTGCTGGAACTTTGTTTTAATGTCGTATTCCAGCGGGCGTTGTAGTCATTTTAGTCATAATTAATGTTTAATGATTTATATAAAGATTATAATGTTTAATGATTTATATAAAGATTATAAATTAGTATCTAGTTATTAAATTAAATACTGAAATCTCGGATAGGTTTTGTTTCCGCGGAAACACTGTTTCTTTCTCAACAGAATGACTGAATCGTTGGTTGTGATGCACAATCATCATCAATGTAGGTAGTCGAAGCCAATTAAATACGCATTATTAAGGATAACTCAAAAACTACTGGTCAGATCCTGATTACATTTATATGGGACCACACGAGAAGCACCAGCTTTCAAATAAAAAAAGAATCATCAAAATCGGTTCACCTAGAAAAAAGTTCTGAGGTAACACACATTAAAAAAAAAAAAAAAACATACAGGCGAATTGAGAACCTCCTCCTTTTTTGAAGTCGGTTAAAAATGAAGGACAATGACGGTTGAAACTAAGACTTCAGGGTTTGTAAAACATTCTTCTTGAGACATTTTATTTCCATAGTCCGTATTAGATTCAAGTTCTTTTCCTAAATGTTGCCAATTTTGACGTTTAAATCGCAACTTTGACGTTTTGTGAAAAACCCCAATTTATTTTTGTTTAAATGCTTATAACTTTTTTGTCTTTTGACCTACAGAGCTAAATTTTGGTAGGTAACTTGCCTATAATGATATAAACCCGCGTATAAAATTTGGTTGCCCTTACTTTGTTAATTTTGGAGATATAAATTTTTTTCGAAAGAAAACACAAAATTTTTCGGGAAAACCTCGTCGGATTTTCCTGGATAACGAACATATCCAAGCCATTTGCAAAAGGAAGGTACTCACCAATTTTGACGTTTTGAGGAGAACCCAAAATTTTTTTTTTTTTTTTTTATGTCAACAACACACCACGAGGGCTTACAGCCTAAATACTATCGTACCGTGGGTGTTGACGAGGAGGAAAGAGGCAGCTTGTTAATTCTGGACTTGAAGGTTTGGAGGTTCGGAGGAGAAGGAAAAACATGTGCCGGCAAGGAATTCCACAACTTGGAAGTCCTCGGGACAAAAGAGCGGGCATAACAAGATGTTCTATGTCTGGTGACCTGGACAGTAAAAGGGTGCATTCGCTCTGTTCCCCTGGTAGATCTGCTGGGGGCAGCAGGTGGGGGAATTATGGAGGAAAGCTCCTCTGAGCAGTGCCCGTGCAGATATCTATAAAAGAGAGAGAGGTCACCAACGGCACGTCGGTGGGCAAGGGATGGAAGCCTTTGGGTGAGGGCAGGGTCACCGATGAGACGTATAGCTCTCTTTTGAATGGAGTCCAGGATAGCGAGTGTAGAAGCGGCAGCTGCACCCCAGATGTGAGAGCAGTATTCAAGGTTTGGCCTTATTTGTGAAGTGTATAAGGTATAGAGATTAGTTGGTGAAAAGTATTTGCGAGCCCGGAAGAGGAAGCCCAATTTCTTAGCAGCCGCTTCTGCAATTGATGTAACATGTTGGTGCCAATTAAGATTTCGATCCACAGAAATGCCAACAAGAGAAAAGGACTCATTACTTTGAATAACTTGGTTGTTCATTGTGATGGGTCTAGGGCTGCTGTATCTCTTGTGAGAAAGAAAGCAAAACTTAGTTTTGGTGGGGTTGAATTGTACAAGATTTCTACTTCCCCAGTCTAATATTTTTTGGAGGTCCACGGAGACAGAACCCTCCATGAGTCTGCGATCCTCATCTAACTGGGCTAAAGAGACAGGCTTAGAATATTGTATATTTGAGTGGAGGGTGCTGTCGTCCGCGTAACTGTGAACTGGGTTGGATGTGCTAGAGAGGAGGTCATTGATGTGGAGAAGAAACAAAGTAGGGGCTAAAGCTGAACCTTGAGGAACTCCTGCATTAATTGGATACAGTTTAGAGGAATGGCCATCCACAACAACAGATATGCTCCTGTTGGAGAGAAAATTTGCTGTCCAGGTACAAAGTTTTGGTGGTAGGCCATAGGCCGGAAGTTTATTAAGCAGCGCTGCGTGCCAGACCTGGTCGAATGCTTTGGATATGTCTAGAGCAACAATCTGGGATTCACCGTGTTGTTCCATAGACTTGTTCCAAGAATGGGTGACAAAGGAAAGGAGGTCGGCAGTCGATCTGCGCTGACGGAATCCATACTGCCTGTCGTGGATTAGACTGTGTTTTTCAAGGAATTTTAGTAGTTCGGTGTTTATATACTTTTCCATCACTTTAGAGATGACTGAAAGGAGAGAAATAGGCCTGTAGTTTCTAGGAAGCGCTTTGGATCCTTTCTTGGGGATGGGTTGTACTCGAGCAGTTTTCCAGTTACTAGGGAATATGCCTTTATTGTAAGATATCTGAAACAGACGAGTCAGGACAGGAGCAAGTTCTGGTGCGCATTTTTTGAGAACAATTGCTGGGATCTCGTCAAGGCCAGAGGCTTTCCTGGTATTAAGAGAAGAGAGCATCTTTCGTACCTTTTTAGTTTTGAAAATGATATCAGTCATTTTATGCGCGACATTGGGGACTGTTGGTGGTTGAACATTTGGAGGTGGGTTGAGAGTAGAATTTCCGGCGAACAACGAAGCAAAAAGTTCAGCCTTGCCCAAGGCGGTAGAAACAATTTCATCCCCTGAGACAAGAGGTGGGAACGTGCTCTTGCAGAAATTATTCCCAATAGACTTAGCAAGTGTCCAGAAGGGTTTGCCGCCGTTGGAGCTTGAGAGGACTTTGTTTTTGATGTGGTTATTAAACGAGTTTTTTGCCTCAGAAAGAATGCGGACATAGCGGTTTCTTGCGTCGTTGAATGCTTGACGATTTTCTTGACTGGGATTGTGTAGAAGCGTTTTGTGAGCTTTGACCTTTTCAAGTCTGGCCTTGTCACAGGATTTAGAGAACCAGGGCTTTTGAGTGGCTGAAGAGGTTTTCTGTGTACGTGGAATAAATAATTCCATGCCAGCTTGGATAATTTCGGTGACGTTTTGTGAGATATCAGAGGGGTCAGGATGAGAGAAGCAGACAGACGCCCATGGAAATGAGGAAAAGTAATCCCGCATTTCGTCCCAGTTTGCGGAGTTGTAGTGCCAAACGATACGTGGGTGTGATGACTGTGTGACCTCGGGTTGCATTGCACAGGAAGCAGTGACCATGCTGTGGTCAGAGCGACCCAGGGGGGCGGTGACTGATATCTTATAGCAGTCAGGATTTGTAGTAAGAAAGAGATCCAAGGGATTTGAGCTGTGTGTTGGGATGCGAGGAAAGTAAGTAGGTTGCTGAACCATATTGGCCAAAGAATTGCTGACTGCAAAGGCCTCCGCTGCTCTCCCTTGTGGATCGGTTTTTGAAGATCCTAGCCATTCCTTATTATGGACATTGAAGTCGCCAAGAATAGTGACCTCGGAGGAAGGATATTCAGAAATCAGATAGTCGGTTTTTTCAGAAAGGTAGTCAAAGAGCTGGACAAAGTTGTTGTCAGAAGGTGACCGGTAAATGCAACAAATGAATTTAGTTGCAGCCCTGAGAGAGAGTTTTATCCATAGTATGTCTTTTCTTCCAGCTTCTAAATTGGGAAGTCTGGTGCAGGGTAGATTGCTACGGACGTATGCGCACACGCCTCCATGCAATCTAAAGGCAGTAAGGAGCTCATACCCCGGGAAATTAAGGTGATTAGTGGCTGTTTTGGCACTGATTTGGGTTTCGGTGAGGAAGAGGAGTTGGGGCCTGTTAGCCTGGAGGAAATGGTGAACGGAGTTCAGGTTAGAATTTAGGTCACATATATTCGAAAAGGATATGTTAAATCTTGATGTTGGCGCCCCCTGTACACCCCTCTCCCGGAGATCCGAATGGATGGGTAATTTACCTCCGGAATATTTTATACAAGGAGGAGCCATCATCATTTTTGCTTATAAGGGAAACCGACTCATACACCAGAACCGGAAACGTCCGTTGGGACTTCACCGGCCCCTTGATGTATGGGGTGGTACCTCCTCGGGCGTGAAAAAATCCTTTACTATTACATAAAGGAAAATTCCACTACCACCTGCTATGGATTGGATTGGATCAATGTGTACCCCTTTAAGAATAAGATTAATAAAGGGACTATCAATTGTCCAATAAGGGACTATCAATTGTCCAGTAGATTTTTCTTTGAATGCCTGTAACTTTTTTGTCATTCAACCTACGGAGCTAAATTTTGGTAGGTAACTTGCCTCTAAATATATAAACCAGCGTGTAAAATTTGGTTGTTACCGTTTGTTTGCGAAACAAATTCTAATTAAGTGCACTATTTAAATTATAATCGAATGCGATAGGCTGGAGTTAACGGTGCATGTCGGATTGAACTATAGGTAGGTAGGTATGTACGTATAAATGGGTAGGTAGGTAGGTACCTATGTACGTAAGGTTCAAACGGTCCACGGTTCACTATTCTCGCCAACCAAGAAACCTTTGTCACTGCTGAAGCCACACAATCGGCCAATAGAACAAGTTGACATTATTATCTCTTTAACTCACTGTCCGTGTGTGTATATACGGCGCAGCGGTCTTTATAGCCACCATGATAATAATAATAATAATTTCAACGCATTTAACATACAAGTAATTATACAGTGCACAGTGCGAGCTTAAACTATAGAACAAATTAGGTAAAAGCGAAGTACATTTTTTTTTGTGAAAAATCTTCGAGCACGTCGATTTTATTTAGTAAAAATACGCATTTCAGCATAATAATTTATTTTCCACCATTATTTGTTTTACAGTAATGACGTCATTGATATTTTTAAGGACATCCCGTCAGATTTTTTGTGAATGCCTTGAAGGAGGTTGCTTCAAGGTCTCTGTAAGACGCCTTGTCGATCGAGAAGGCGAGAGTCAGTCCTTTCTAATCTGCTTTCCTGCTTAGAACCGACCAGTGTTGTGTCCCCAGTTCGGGGTTCTGGATCTTCAGTCTACTAATCACTGTCTCCTGCGGCACGGTATCAGGGATCCGTACGAGGACCTTGCGTCTGTTTGGGAGTTCTTTTGGCTCGACGGCTGTCGAGTCCGCCCCGTCCCAAATCTGACCTAGGCCCCCGAACGTTTTCCGCAGCCAGTCCCGCGTCTTACCCTGGTCTAGCGTGACCGGAGGATGGTGGAGGGGCCCCCAGAGTCCGCGGACCTCGCCGCCCTCCGGTGGGACCCAGCCTCCAGCTTGGGTATCGGGGACAGATCTGTGGCCGAAGCTACCCCTTGATCCCCGTATCTACCCCCTGATCCCCGTATCTACGTAGATCGTGAGACCTCCAGAGTCCGCTGCCCTCCCCTGGCTCGTCTCCGTTTCCGGAATGGACTTAAGGCACAAGTCTGTAGCCGGAGCCACTCCTCGAGCCTGATTGGTTTTGGTTTTATATGTATTTATTATCTTCATGTTGTTCCCACGAGAATATGGAAAATACTGCCCACACCATCAGAACCCCCTGTGTGGTGCAAGGCGGGTTACTCTGAAGGGTTGCCCGGTACTCCAGACGTTCCGTTCACGACACCATCGCCCTGGTGCCATCCATCCCTAGGCACGGGTCACGTGACACCGTAGCTTGGGGGAGTTTAGTTCGACCTCCTTGTCTAGATCCGTCATGTTTAGTTATTAGCAGGGTCACCTCGTGCAGGATGCGGCTTTTCACCGCGCATGACAGTCTTGGGAAAAGCTTCATCGAAAGTTTATGTTGTTGTTTTCACTTCCTCAGCTTTCCCCCTGGAGTCTTTTGGCCCGCGACTCCTTGACCCCACGTTTTAGGGTTGGTTTATTAGAAAATTTTCAATTTCTTCAAACATGTGGTATTCTGTGCTAAAATTAAGTTAAGGATTGAATGTGTGGGGGTGGAATATCGGTGACAGAATTTTCTAACATTTTTTGCTAAAACGGCGTAAAAAGTCTCACAACGTATAGAAAACTGATCGGGTATTCTGTGTTGACATTAAATTAGGGGTTGAATGTGTGGGGGTGTAATATCGGTGACAAACATTTCGAAACATTGTTTTTGCTAAAACGGCGTAGTGTGTCTCAAAACATATGGAAAACTTGATCTTGTAACGAAAATTTTTTTGTCTGTCGGCCTGTACGTTTGTCTGTTAGTAGGCGCAATAACGTTCGAACTAATTGAGATATCTTCTTCAAATTTGGTATCCAGTTAGCACCCGACAAAGGAATGCATCGAATTGTTTCTGGGTAAGATCGCTTAAGGGGGTAGGGAATAAATGAGGGGTGATTTGGTGACAATTGGCATTTTTTCGTTGAAACTCGAGTAATATAACGTTTCAGAAGTTTATGGGTTAAGGAATAGGAATATTTTCTTTGTGGTCGAGTCATGGATCCTAAATACATTTTAGGAGAATGTCTGATGAGAGTAGATTATCACAGCTATGTGGAAGTTATGATTCAATTTGCAGCACTTTTTTTGTATATTTTTAATCATCTCCGGGCTAATTTTACACATTTAATCTGTAATGCGATTTTGCAGTTTCGCTAAATTTTGTGGTCTGTTGACGTAGACCTTGGATTTTAAATAATACTATAAAAAATAATCACGGAGTGTAAGATCTGGAAATATCGCGGGCGATTCTACCGGTCCTCGCCTGCCAATCCACCTCCTAGGAAAGCCATTGTCTAGAAAATCTCGAACAGGACGCCCAATGTGCCGGGCTGCACTGTCTTGCTGAAACCATATAGTATTCTCTGTGAAGTCAGGATCATTGTAGTTTGGAGAAATTGCTTAAAACAAGGTAATTGTGCAAGAACTTTAAATATCTTTCTCCAGTGAGGGTTCCTTCAAAGAAGAAATGCTTTACTATTATTTTATCATCAACTATTCCGGTCCACGCATTTCTTTTTCCAGGTGTTAAGTATGTGCCACTACCATCCAATGAGGATTTACTCGACTGCTATAAGTGCAATTTTAACGGTTCAATGTGCCATGTGTAAAAAATGTGGTCTCGTCCAAAAGAAGTGTTTGCCGGTGCCAATATTTTCACAAAACTGTGGTCACCGGTGGTCGGGGTCGTCATTGTTGAGTTCCTGTACGAGTTGAATTTTGAAGGGATGGTATTTTTCCTTCATCGTGACACTTAGCAATGTTATTTGACTAACTTAATTTCCCAATGCAATCAATCGAGACGTATTATGAGGATTCTCTTCCATACTTAACAAAATGTTCAGTATGATCTTCACAACTTTTCGACGTTCAGGTTTTGAAATGTCTTCGACACCACCAATTTGTTTACATTTACACTCAATCTTACCAACTGTGAATTGTCCCGACGATCTGGATATATTATTTTGCATTAAACAAATCGCATATTTTTCGCTGAGTACTAGTCTTATTCCTGCATCCGATGAGAATTAAAATTTCAATCGTTTGTGTGACATAGGTAATACATAAAATAGAAAAAATAGAATAAAACTTTTGTACCGATCATACGTTAAAACTCGTTCACTCACACTTCATAATGATTTATATCTGCGTAATCTGAGGAAAACATCAGCCACTTTCATTTCCAGAGAAGAGAAGGAAATCAACTTTCGTTCGAAATTTATTAAATAAAATCGAGGTGTTCCAGGTTCAGGTTTTCGCTTATACTTAATTTATTCCATATTTAAGCACGCATTGTATGTGATGCCCAATGTATGTATTCTATATGTATACTACACATGGCCTACTACCTACTGTTTTCAAACGTTTCGTTTAATTCAAGTCGTAGTTCATCGTTCGAAATGTGTGAAACAACAAACACCGCGACTCTTGCCCGTTTGTGTTTTTAATTTGTACAATGTTTTGAATAATCACTGTGTTCACACAAACACACACACACACTCACACAACGCATACATACGTCTATTTTTATTCCAGTTGGTGTTGTTGCCAATTTACATAAAAATGCAAGGTTCACCATTCTTTTTGACATTACTGACTCAATTTTTATACAGCGTTTCTTCTATAATGGGCACGCATCCTGTTATCCATAAGAATAACCATGCGGTTGATTAGAATAACTACATCACTGACTTTACTTTAACAGTCTTTTAAACCTTTAATACCTGTTACAATTTATCCACCTAAAATATACTTCTTTCAACTTAAAATTTGTCTTCATATGTTCCTGATGGTTATAGTATGTATGAGCATATAGGTACTCACAGGTTTTTCAAAATTACTAAATAGTGTAGGCAATGTTGTCTAATAATAACAAATAATACAGTAATCAAAGCGCCACATACAGTACACAGGCACAGGGTCTCAGAACATAATTGTTTGCTACAGAGAGAAAAAATACTTAAGTATAAATTTGTAATAGGAGATTATGTTATATCGCAGTGACTTTTTCATGGGACAATGATTTCTATCTAGCCTACCTATAATATGTAGTTTAAGTTTTATAACATTTTACAACCATATTCAGCAAGAGTGTACATTTGCCAATACCTTACCTACTGTTATATTATTTAATGATAACAATATATTATGACTGTTCTATAGTTGGAATTTGGAAATTATTCCCTGCTAAATTTACCGCTTTTCAGTCGTTTTATAAATACGTAACACCACCAAATGTAAACACTAAACAAGACAATTGATTCATAAAATTTATTTGCGATTGATCATTGAACATAAATTAGTGTTATGTAAGTTATTGTGGTTCGTTTAAAGAAATCATTTAACTTACTCACTTATGATGTGTTCCCTTACTAAATGAAATGAAATCCATAGAAATAAATGAATAAGGATTTGTTACAGTTTGGTTGCACACTTCGATCAACTTACTCTAAATCAAGAAACGAATAATAATTATAATGTATCGTACTGCCATGGCTTGCAGGCAAATTATTGACTTATTCTCTCCCTCTCTCTCTCTCTCTCTCTCTATATATATATATATATATATATATATATATATATATATATATATATATATATATATATATATATATATATGTTAGATACCGTTAGAAACGGGCAGTTTTGCCACTAGCCCTGCCACCCCTGAGAATTCAGTATACAGCTGGACAGTCTCAAGTTTACATTCAGAACGCACACATCGTACAGTTCAAGTCACACAAATATATTCAAACACAAACAGTGTACATTATATAATACGAACAGTATTTAATGTAATATAGACGAATAATTTACATGTATATAATAGTGCAAATTAAATAGTTAAGTGTACATACATACAAATGGTTTTAATTCAGTAATCAGTCATCATAATCAAAAACATAACAAACATTCATTATACACATACACTATACATAAGTTTTGGTCCTTTGAGCCGTAATACATATTTTACGGTCCTTTAATTAGTGTTATTCATAAATTACGATCGGTAAGAACAATCAGTGAAGTTATTAATAAATTTAGTGAAGTTGTTGTGGTGCCAAGTTGGATATTTTAGCATACAAAGAAGAAATATTCCACGCTCAGACAAAGAAAGGGTCCAGTCCATATACAACAGGTAGCAAAGCCGAGTTCAACCACCCACCAAATGGTCATAGTTAAAGCTTAGGGTGAGTCTTCCATTGTCCGTCGTATTCCTTTATTTACACTTTTACTTTAAATTTGAATTCCTTTGTACAAGTTACCCCTTATCTTATCATGGCTACTACAATAGATTCACTAAAGAAAAGGAGAACATTATGCAAAAGTCGTCTCACTAAATTCAACACTTATCTTAATGATACATTTCCCATATCAAAAAATAAAACAGAGTTGAGATTACGTAAAGAAAGATTTTCTGGCCTTTTAGAAGAATTTGAAGACATTCAAATTCAGATTGAAGAAATAGACGATTCATTAGCACAGATTCAAGAAAGCATGAAATTCGAATCTGATTATTTTTCACTCTTAGCAAAGGCTGAAGATTTAATTACAGAGGGCACAACAAGTAGTGTTCCGTCAGTTTCCCCGGTTTCTAGCGACATTCACATAAAATTGCCTACTTTAAATTTACCAACGTTTGCTGGAAATTACGAAGAGTGGCTCTTTTTCATAGAAACGTTTTGTTCTGTCGTCGACAATAACACTTCACTTACGACAATTCAAAAATTTCAGTACCTAAGATCATCACTTAGAGGTGAAGCATTGTCTGTAATCACCTCACTAGAGTTGTCATCGGGAAATTACAACCAAGCACTAGAGCTGCTGAAAAACAGATTCGACAATAAAAAAATACTTATATTTAAACACATAGAACAGCTTTTCCAACTCCCGAGTGTCCAAAAGGAAGATGCATTTTCGCTTCGACAATTATTAGATTCCGTTCTAAAACATGTTAGAGCACTCAAGGTGTCATTGACAGACGATATCGTGAATAACTGGGATCTTCTTCTTATTTACATTGTAAGGAGCAGATTAGATGCTGTTACTGTTCGTGAGTGGGAAACACACTCCACTACGATTAGTGAAGACTTACCAACATTTGAAAAAATGACGAGTTTTCTGCAACAAAAGTGTCAAATTTTAGAAAGTCTGGGTAATAAACAGAAGTTGACACAGTCAAATCCAGGGTTTCATACAACATTTTCAAATAAAAAACCCATACATAAACCAACACAATCTAATTTCGACAAACAACATAAAATCCAACATTCATTTGCAGCTACTAGAGAAGGGGTTGCTAATTATAAACAATGCCCATTTTGTCAAGGCAAACATGGCATTTATCTATGTGATAATTTTTTAAAATTATCTCCAGAAAGCCGCGCTCGTGAAGTCAGTAACATGCAAATATGTTCAAATTGTTTACAGGGCGGTCATGACTTAGACAAATGCTTTGGCAAAAGATGTAGAGTGTGTGGAGAAAAGCATAATACACTTCTTCACACCAGCAGACCACAAACTACAGCAGATAAAATGACTATTCAGAATTCAAGTATATCAACACATAGCCATGTAGATGATTTTACAAACATCATTTTGTCCACAGCGTTAGTAGAAATTGTCTTTCCAAAAAGGAACATTTTTTGCAGAGTTTTGCTTGATTCAGGCTCACAATCAAATTTTTTGACCCAAGAATTGTGTGAACTTTTAGAAATAGTTCCTAAAGAGACCCGAATCCAAATTCAGGGAATAAATTCGGCCTCGTCAACAATTTCAAAGAGTGCTGAAGTAGAAATAAAGTCACGATTTACAGACTTCAAGGCAAGGTTAACATTTTTAGTAATACCAAAAATTACAGAGAATATCCCATTGATTAGCATTGACAGAAAAATAATTGAAATTCCACTTTCAATTAATTTGGCAGATCCAGAATTTTACAAATCCTCAAAAATAGACATGTTAATTGGATCTGAAATATTTTTCGAACTTTTAAGCCAAGGGCAGATTAAACTCGGTAAAAATGCCCCAGTATTCCAGAATACGCAATTGGGATGGGTTGCTGCTGGAACAGTAGACACGAACATGCCGAACGTTCACAAATCAATGTGTCACCTATCATACACTGATATTCACGACCAGATTAAGAAGTTTTGGGAATTGGAAGAAGTGGCTTTAAAAAAAATCACACACTAAGGAAGAGGAAGATTGTGAAAACCATTTTCGACAAAACTTCAAGCGGTTAGATAGCGGCAGATATGAAGTTAGACTTCCATTCAAGGACGAACCATCAAAACTGGGAGATTCAAAAAACGTAGCACTTCGCAGATTGTTGAGTTTAGAACGAAAACTTAACAATCAACCACATATAAAACAAGAGTATGTAAATTTCATGGCAGAATATCAAACACTGGGACATATGGAATTAGACAAGTCTTCAAATGACGAAAGCGAATATTTTCTACCGCATCATTCGGTTATAAAAACCGAAAGTCTTACAACCAAACTTCGAGTAGTTTTCGACGGGTCGTGTAAAACGTCGACAGGTATCTCACTGAACAATTGCCTGATGAAAGGTCCTGTCATTCAAGAAGATCTTTTTTCACAAATGGTTCGGTTCAGGATTCATAAAATTGCATTGACAGCAGATGTTGAGAAAATGTACCGCCAAGTTGTCGTACATGAATCAGATACAAGATTCCAAAAGATATTGTGGAGAAACGATTCCTGTCATCCAGTTCAGGTGTACAGACTCAAGACAGTTACATATGGAACGTCTCCTGCACCATTCTTAGCTACGAGATGTCTCTTTCAATTAGCCACAGATGAACAGCTACGCTTTAATCATGCATCAAAGGTACTGCTGAGGGATTTCTATGTAGACGACATGTTAACGGGTGCCAACACAAAAGAAGATGCCCAAAAACTGTACATTGACTTGACAGAACTACTTGCCATTGGAGGATTCAAATTACGCAAGTGGAGGACAAATGAACCGTCTGTATTTCAAACAAGCAACACTGAAGATAATCACACTTTTGTCATAAACAATGATGAGAGCAAGACCTTAGGATTGCTTTGGAACAGCAGTCATGATTCATTTAAATTTCAAATTGACTTAAGTTTAGATTTCAGTCCAACAAAGAGAACCATGTTGTCGAAAATTTCTAGAATTTTCGATCCACTAGGGTTTATTGGTCCAGTGACAACAACTTCTAAGCTGTTTATGCAAGAACTCTGGCAATCACAGGTCGACTGGGATGAAATAGTACCAGAAAACATTTCCACAAGATGGGTGAGATTCCAGGCAGAGTTGTCTTACATAAACGAAATGGAAATAAAAAGAAGAGTAATTGTGAACGACACATTTCACAACATAGAATTACATGGGTTTTGTGACGCTTCTCAGAGAGCATATGGTGCATGCATCTACTTGAAATCACGGGACAGTAACAAACAGTTTGTCACAAAGCTTCTATGCTCTAAATCTAGAGTGGCGCCACTTAAGACAGTCAGTTTACCCAGACTAGAACTTTGTGCAGCACTAGTACTTGCACAATTATACAAGAGGGTATCAGAGTCATTGGAAAAGATTATGAATTTAGACAAAGCCTTTTTATGGACAGACTCCAAGATAGTACTAGCATGGCTAGCCTCATCATCAACAAGGTGGAAAGTTTTCGTTGCAAATCGAGTAGCAGAAATTCATCAGTTAACACCAGTGACATGTTGGCATCATGTTAAAAGTCAAGACAACCCAGCAGACTTAATTTCAAGAGGTGTTATGCCTAAAAAACTGCTTGATGAAAATATATGGTGGTGCGGTCCAAGCTGGTTAAGTTTCCCAATCGACCAGTGTGAAAGTGGAGTTGATTCCGTAGATGCAGAGGTTGAAGTTGCCAAGGAGGCCAAAAAAGCGGTAACATTAAACAATACTGCCACATTTGACATTTTCAGAAGGTTTTCCACGTTGTCAAGGTTGCAAAGAGTGACAGCATTCATTTTGAGATTTGGCGGAAGAGGCTGTCGCAGCCAAACTACAATCCTGTCAGCTTTGGAGCTCAAAAATGCTCTCAACTGCCTTGTAAAATTAGCACAATCACAGTCTTTTGCCAGAGAAATTAAACATTTACAAGCAGGACATCTTGTCCACAAACAGAGTCGACTCTCATCATTGAATCCATTTTTAGACGACAAAGGAATCATCAGAGTTGGCGGCAGAATCAGAAAGGCATCTATTCCAGTCGACCAGAAGCATCCCATGGTGTTGGATGGGAAACATCCACTCACTAAACTTTTAATACAGCATGAACATACAATTTTAATGCATGCTGGACCACAAGCAGTGTTAGCCTCAATCAGAAGAAGATTTTGGCCTCTGTCAGGACGGAGATCTGTACGAGACGTAACAACAAAATGCGTCACATGTTTTAAAAACAAGCCAATTTCGTCAGATCCTTCAATGGGCGACTTACCTCAGTCAAGAGTCGAACCGTTACGCCCTTTCATAAAATGTGGAATAGATTACTGTGGGCCAATTAAAGTTAGAGAATCGCATCGGCGGGGCAGAATCAATTTAAAAAACTGCTTTATAGCTGTCTTTGTATGTTTCTCTACTAAGGCAGTACACATCGAGTTGGTGGGTGATTTGACAACGGATAGTTTTATCGCAGCCCTCCGACGATTCACGTCACGGCGAGGTTACTGCACTGACATTTATTCAGACAATGCGACAACATTTTTAGGAGCCGATAATGAATTGAAGAACACCTTTTTACTCTTGGCAGCTGAAGATCACTGGAACCAAGTGCAAGAATATGTCAACCATCGTAACATGAAATGGCATTATATTCCTCCTAGATCACCACACTTTGGAGGCTTATGGGAGGCAGCAGTGAAATCTTTAAAATATCACCTTAAAAGAGTTAGTGGAAATGGAATTTTCACATATGAAGAATACACTACACTGCTCACACAAGTTGAAGCCATATTAAACTCAAGGCCGCTTACCCCCCTTTCCAATGATCCCAATGATCTCGACGTCCTTACCCCTTCCCATTTTCTCATAGGGGACTCCCTCACTAGTATCCCTGAGCTAAATTACCAAGCTACGCCAGTCAACAGGTTGTCACGTTGGCAACAAATTCAGAATGTCAAACAACATTTTTGGAAAAGATGGTCATCTGAATATTTACGAGGTCTCCAACAACGATCCAAATGGAATGGACAACAATCAGCAGCAGTTCAAGTTGGGTCCATGGTATTGTTACGAGAGGACCATCTGCCACCCCTTCACTGGCGACTGGGTCGGATCCTACAGGTGCATCCCGGCGTAGATGGTATAGTGCGAGTGGTGACCGTTAGAACAGTAAGTGGAACTTACAAAAGAGCATTGAACAAGGTATGTATTCTACCCATTGACAAAGAGTGACGTGTTAGTGACAGTGAAGTGAAAGTTTGACTGTTCCCTCCAGTGAGACAGTCAACGAAGTACTTGTATTTGTGTATTGGCATTTCTTTTTTTTTTGACATAATGTAAATAGTGTGAATATTTTTCGTAACAGTGTGTTTCATACAGTTTTGTATATAGTTTAATTTAGTTAATTTTTTATTCAAATTGTTTAGTTTGACATTTTACTTAGGTTTAGAATAAGTTATTTGTATTATTTGTTTCACAGTATTTAAACTTTAGTTTACCTATACATACATTATTTTGAAAGATTTCAGTCTTTCAAGGGGCGGCTATGTTAGATACCGTTAGAAACGGGCAGTTTTGCCACTAGCCCTGCCACCCCTGAGAATTCAGTATACAGCTGGACAGTCTCAAGTTTACATTCAGAACGCACACATCGTACAGTTCAAGTCACACAAATATATTCAAACACAAACAGTGTACATTATATAATACGAACAGTATTTAATGTAATATAGACGAATAATTTACATGTATATAATAGTGCAAATTAAATAGTTAAGTGTACATACATACAAATGGTTTTAATTCAGTAATCAGTCATCATAATCAAAAACATAACAAACATTCATTATACACATACACTATACATATATATATATATATATATATATATATATATATATATATATATATATATATATATATATATATATATATATATATAATATGTATGTTTGCGAGGTTAGTAACCTCTCGAATCGGACTAGGAGGTCGCGGGTTCGAGTCCCGTATTCGGACAGTCGGTCTTTTTCCCTCGAATGTGGAAAGGCCGGCTTCTGATGAGTTATGGGCGGTGTCCTTGGTTTACTTTGGTGTTATTATTATTATTATATATTATGCCTATTCTGACGAAATTTAACAATTGTTGGACAAGTTAGTTAGCCAATGCAATTTGGACCAGTTCTTCGAAAATAACAAGATCATTTTAATGAAATATGCTACGCATGTGGCTTTTCTAAAAGCTAACCGTTTAAAGAAAAGTATATGACATTTCACGTCTAAAACCAGAATTAAACAACCTTATGGATAAATGTGTCTTTAGTTACATGGTAAAGTGTCTCCCGCCCGCTTTCAATTCAAGTTTAATTTACATTGGTTTCCCAAGCCCAGGTTAGATCCCCTTGGAGGGTCTTGATTTGTCGTGGCAACAAATATTTGATCAGATTTAAAATCGTTAAACATTTTTTTAGTGAGTTTTCATAGAAAATGGTGCTGCAAATTGAATCATAATATATTCTGCTAAGAAAGACATTATCATGTAATAAATTTAGGGTCCCTGACTTGACCACAAAAAAATATTCGAATTCCTGTACCCACAAACTTCTGAAACGGTATATTACCTGAGTTCGAATGAAAAAATGTCAATTTTCACCAAATTACCCCTCATTTATCCCCTTCACCCTGGAGCGACTTACTCAAAAACAATTCGAAGCGTTCTTTCGTAAGGTGCTAACTGGATACCAAGTTTGAAAATGATATCTCAATTCGTTCAAGAGCTATGGCGCCTACTAGCAGACAAACATACAGGCCGACAGACAAAAAAATTCGTTCCAAAATTAAGTTTTCTTTATGCCTTGAGACTTTAAGCCGTTATAGCAAAAAAATTCTGTCACCTATATTCCACCAACACAACACATTCAACCCCTAATATAATTTTAGCACAGAATACCAGATGTTTGATGAAATTGAAAGTTTTCTAATAAGCAGACACGAAAATGTTATATTACTCGAGTTTTAACGAAAAAATGTGAATTTTCAGCAAATCACCCCCATTCATGCCCTACCCCCTGGAGCGATTTTACCCAACAGCAATCCGAACCGTTCGTTTGTCTGGTGCTAACTGTGTATCAAATTTGAAGACGATATCTCAATTCGTTCTAATGTTATCGTGGCTACAAACAGACAGACATACAGATCGACAGACAAAAAAAAATTCGTCCCCAAATTATGTTTTCTATATCGGTTTTGATACTTTTTACGACGTTTAAGTGAAAAGAAATGAAAATGTTATCGCCGATGCCATACTTCCACGCGTATTGACAATGTGGAAGTAAAATATTTCAGCAAATTTCTGTGTAACAATTTTTTGAAGGTAATTCTCACCGAATTGTTTGCTAAATATTCGTGAGAAATTATTTTTGGAAATACGTATTTATATCTTGGCAAGTGTATCTTTGTGTAAATCTCTTGGGCACATTCGTTGACCTGGTAAATCGGACCAGTTTTTCCGGTCAATTTTTTTTTTCGGAAAGTTTTCGTGTATCTCTATGAATAACAAAGTATTTTAATGACATTTGGTATATATGTCTCTGCTATACAGATTATACTATTTACCATATTATTTGATGCCTGAAAAAGTCTGGACGCAGCTAGTGCGTTATGGAAGTGAATTTTCATATAAAAAATTTAATAGCAAATATTTTTCTCTAATGCAAGCAGGCATCAATCTGGTTACCGGTATAACCTATATAGTAGAAACAATGTACCATATTTTATCAAAATAACTTATTGTTCGAAAATGTACAAACATTTTCCGAAAATAAACTTTTAATGTGTCCGAGAAAACTCGTTTCCTAGCCAACAAACCTTACGTTCATAGAAAATTGAGTTATTGAAATTTGAAGCATTTAATGAAAATTCGTTACCAAAACGCACTTACTGCGTCTCGTTTTTAGTGAATTTATATTTAAAAAAATTCACTAATACAGAGGTATCGATGGTGAGACTTTGCAAACTCGGCAAGAGTCTTTCTTTTATTAATCGCTTGGATGAGTTCGTTAGGCAGGAAAAGCGGACAAGGTTTTCCGGGAAAATGTTGAGTTTTCTTTCGAAAAAAATTTTTATCTCCGAAAATTACAAAACTATTTTGATGAAATTTGGTGAATATATATATATATATATATATATATATATATATATATATATATATATATATATATATATATATATACCTAGAAAATGGAGTTATTCAAATTTGAAGCATTTAATGAAAATTCGCTACTTTTTTTAATCGAACACGCTCTATGTTATTCAATTTTTCAATTTCCATCGAAATGTAATGCATGTTTGTAGGAAAAGAAAATCGGGACGCAGCAAGTGCGTTATGGTAGCGAAGTTTCATCAAATGCTTTAAATTTGAATAGCTCAATTTGCTATTAACCTATAAAAGGTTGACCAAGAAATCAGTTTTTTCGGGAACACAAAGTTTATTTTCGGAAATTTTTGTACATTTTCAAACAATAAAGTTATTTTCATGAAACATGGCACATTGTTTCTACTATATAGGTCATACTGGTAACCAAATTTGATGCCTGTTTTCTTAAAAAAAACACATATTTGCTATTAAAAAACATTTTTATGAAAATTCACTACCATAACGGACTTGCTGCGTCGAGACATTTGTTTTTTTGATTTTCTGATCGATATGGTAATTACCGCAGCACTATGGCATGTAGGCCGTTTTTTAGGTACAATATCTATGCCATTTTACACATTATATTGAGCTCGGCTGGTAACATAAGTTCAGGTCTACGTCATAAAGTAGGTAAGTTTGTTGACCTGCGTGCCTAAAGAGGCCTTAATAATTGTATGGTTTGTTCCCCGTGATAAATGTAGGTAGGTAGTAGGTACCTATAAGAACGAAGTATAGATCATATATGTAGAAAATAGTGTGGTGCATTTTACATATTATACCTATATAGGTACTATATATATATATATATATATATATATATATATATATATATATATATATATATATATATATATATATATATATATATATATATATATATATACTTATGCATTTTCTGCAACAACGCTCGTAATTGTAGATATGTAATGTGCATTGTAATTATTTGGTTCCATCATGTAGTAATCTGGCATTTGATGGAGTTTCCGATTATTCAGTATGTTCAGATTTTATTGTGAAATTTCCATGAAGAGTATTTGAGATCCATGATCTGATTCCTAGAATAGCGTTCCGCGTTCTACAATTTCTATGGAAAAATTCATAGACCTGTTCACTGTTCATCATACCAACTTAATTTAATAAGTTTATTATTCAGTCCTGCAGGTATTATGGTGGATGGGCGGTATCAACGAACTTTAAATTAGAAAAAAAATGCGTCAATTGGGGCGAGATGACCAAGTGAAATGGTGTGTTTTCCTTTGTTCAAGATGTGGAAAAAAGACAACGTAGTGGTCAGCGTCGGTGGCGGAGTATTTTATAAGAGTATAAGAGGTGGGAGAGAGTACAACGCACTTTGTGAATGTGATGAATCCGTCGCACAAACATAGCGCACATTGGCACACGGCAACGTGCAATGGACACGTCGTCTTCAAGTTCAAGGTCCTCCAAGTCCTGCCTCCTGCCGCCGGCCACACCGCCACCGTCAGTCGCTTATAAATGTCCTGTGTTGTCAAATTGCCCGGTTTTTCATACATATGGCCAAATCTGGTTTTGATACAGAACCGTCTAGCTTGTTATTTATTCATTGTAAGGTGTTTCATAGAAGAGTCTACTGCAAAAAAGCTGGACGCATCAAGTGCTTCATGATAGCGAAGTTTCATAAAAATCGTTTAAACCACAGTAAAGCCGAAACAAAAGTTTCACAAAAATTGTATCTCTGAAAATAATGAAACTGGTTTTGCTATACATACCAAAATTCGATTATCTGTGTTCACAAAATTAGGTTATAAAAAAATGAAAAAAATCTCGGGACGCAGCAAGTGCGTTATGGTAGTGAATTTTCATAAAACTATTTTTTAATAGCAATAATGTGTGTTTTTTTTAAGAAAGCAGGCATCAAATTTGGTTACCAGTATAATCTATATAGTAAAAACAATGAGCCATGTTTCATCAAAATAACTTTATTGTTTGAAAATGTAAAAAAAATTCCGAAAGTAAACTTAAAGTGTTCCCGAAAAAACTCGTTTTTTGGTCAACCTTATAGGTTAATAGCAAATTGAGCAATTCAAATATTAAGCATTTGATCAAAATTGGCTACCATAACGCACTTACTGCGTCCAGAATTTTTGTTCTTACAAACATGCATTATATTTCGATGGAAAATACAAAAATGCAATAACATAAGGCGTGTTTGATTTAAAAAATTTTCATTAAAATGTTTTTAATAACAAATGTGTGTGTTTTTTTAAGAAAGCAGGCATCAAATTTGGTTACCAGTATAACCTATATAGTAAAAACAATGTGGCATGTTTCATCAAAATAACTTTATTGTGTGAAAATGTACAAACATTTCCAAAAGTAAACTAAAAGTGTTCCTAAAAAAACACGTTTCTTGGTCAACCTTATAGGTTAATAGCAAATTGAGCTGTTCAAATATGAAACATTTGATAAAAATTCGCTACCATAACGCACTTGCTGCGTCCAGAATTTCTTTTCTTACAAACATGCATTATATTTCGATGGAAAATGCAAAAATGCAATAACATAAGGCATGTTTGATTTAAAAAAAAGGAAATTTGTATCACCAACGACTTATGAGCCATCCTGTGATTGTACAAATATTATTTTAAGATGTAGCTCAAAACACCCTATAATTAATATATACAATTTTTTTTCATGTCTTATATAATAACGGATATATTGAGCTTTATTGATTTTCTACGAAAATTCGACAAAAATTATATACCATTAAACGGTAAACTCTATAGCTAAGGCTACTGTCAAGCCTCAGAGAAAGGGTCTATTTGAAATGAATTTTCTGCAAATATTTTAGTAAAATGAAGGACAATGACGGTTGAAACTAAGACTTCAGCGTTTGTAAAACATCCTTCTTGAGACATTTTATTTCTATAGCCCGTATTAGATTCAAGTTACTTGCCTAAATGTTGTCAATTTTGACATTTTAAATCGCCACTTTGACGTTTTGAGGAAAACCCCAATTTATTTTTCTTTAAATGCTTATAACTTTTTTGTCTTTTGAGCTACATAGCTAAATTTTGGTAGGTAACTTACTTATAAGGATATAAACTTGTGTACCAAATTTGGTTGTCCTTACTTTGTAAATTCCGGAGATATAAATTTTTTTCGAAAGAAAATACAAAATTTTCCGGGAAAACCTAGGCAGATTTTCCTGGCTAACGAACTTATCCAAGCCATTTGCAAAAGGAATTTTTTCACCAAATTTAATCAAAATCGGCCCATTATTTTTTGAGTTATCGGTGTGATACATATATATATATATAAATATATATATATATATATATATATATATATATATATATATATATATATATATATATATATATATATATATAACATATAAAAATTGAAACTGACCCCGGATATGTTTTCTGGGGGGCCTAATTAGCGCTCATTTGAAGAAATTTTTTCAAAATTCAAAAGTCGAGATCTCCTCATTAGTGAATTTTTTTTAAGAAAATTCACTAAAAAGAAAGTTTTTGAAAATACGCTATTATAACTCATTTTCTGCGTCAGAATATATATATATATATATATATATATATATATATATATATATATATATATATATATATATATATATATATATACACCGTTTGTCGATTATTTACTGAAGAAAGCGATTTTTTCAAATTTATTTAATGAAACAAAGAAATACATATGGATAACACTTTTAAATCACAAACTTTTATAATTTAAGCGGCTACCAAAACATCGCAGAAAGCATCTATTTGAAATAAATTTTCTTTTTCTGACTGTATTTTATTAAAATGCAGAACAACTACAGTTATTAAAACAGAAAATGATTATCTTCTTAAACACTCTTATTACTTGTTGCAATCTTTGTTGTCCATGGTCCATAAGCTGCACTCGTTTCATACTGAGATCCCAAATCGTCACTTATGCGTTGTTACAAGAAAAACCATAAGATCTTTAAACCACAACATTTCTCTTCTGGTTTATACTGTATGGTTCTATGCAGTTTAAGATTTTTCTGAAATCTGACCGCAGGACAATTTACCAGTTATTCTTTTTCAGTGATATTTAATATATTTCGTTAACCACATAATATTTTAGTCTTATCCCTTCCTTTGACCTTCAGTACGACCAACATTTTATTGTTTTCTCCATAGTTTACTAGTTCAATTCTTTGTTCGGTGCTATAAACGATTAAAAAAAAGTCTGGACGCAGCAAGTGCGTTATGGTAGTGAATTTTCATAAAATTGTTTTTAATACCAAATATGTCAAATTTAATTACCAGTATAACCTATATAGTAGTGCCGTGTTTAATCAAAAAAACTTTCTTGTTTGAAAATGTACAAAAATTTCCGAAAGTAAACTTCTTTTCTTACAAACATGCATTATATTTCGATGGAAAATGCAATAACATAAGGCGCGTTCGCTTAAAACAAGTTTTTAATAGCAAATACGAGTAGGCATCAATCTGATTACCGGTACAGCCTATGTAGTAGAAACAATGTACTATATTTTATCAAAATTACTTATTGTTTGAAAATGTATACAAATTTTCCGAAAAAAAACTTAAATGTTGGTTTCCTAGCCAACAAACCTTACGTCAATAGCAAATTGGGTTTTTGAAATTTGAAGGATGTAACGAAAATTCGCTACCAAAATGCACTTCCTCCGTCCAAATTTTTTTCTTACAAACATGCATAATATTTCGATTAAAAAATTCAAAAATGCATGAACTAATTCGTTCTACGAAACTTAGCTAAACCTTATAAAAGGTTAAACCACAAACTTAACTAAACCTACAGCGAAAGCATCCACTTAACTAAACCGACAGCTAAAGCATCAGAGAAAGAGTCTATTTGAAATGAGTTTTCTGTAAATATTTTAGTAAAATGAAAGGCAATGACGGTTGAAGCTGAATCTTAAGGGTTCGCGGAACACTCTTCTTGCAACATTTTTTTTCACAATCCGTATTTGTTTCACGTTCTTTGCCTAAACATTGCCAATTTTGACGTTTCAAATCGCGACTTTGACGTTTTGAGGAAAATCCCAATTTATTTTTCTTTAAATGCCTATAACTTATTTATCTTTTAACTTACAGTGCTAAAGTTTGGTAGGTAATTTATCTATCATGATGTAAACCGGCGTACCAAATTTGGTTGCCCTTACTTGGTTATTTCCGGAGATGTGAATTTTTTTCGAAAGAAAACACAAAATTTTCCGGGAAAATCTGGGCCGATTTTCCTGGCTAACGAACTTATCCAAGCCACTTGTAAAAGGAAAGTATTCACCAAATGTAATCAAAATCCATTATTTTTTTAGTTATCGGTGTAATATATATATATATATATATATATATATATATATATATATATATATATATATATATATATATATATATATATATATATATATATATATATATATATATATATATATATATATATATATATCATGTAAAAATTGAAACTGACCCCGGATATGTGTTCTAGGGGGCATAATTAGCGCACATTTGAAAAAAAATTCAAAATTCAAAAGTCGGGATCTTCTCCTCATTAGTGATTTTTTAAAAGAAAATTCACTAAAAGAAACATGATTGTAGAGACAATGAAAGCAGCTTCAAAATGATGTCACTCGACACCACAATTTTTTGAAGGGCTGGCTCTGGGCGCTAGAGGGGTGCAGAAATAACTTCGAAACCAAGAAAAAATGTGGTCCCCCTTCAAGTTAAAACTGACATGTTTTAGCATTTTTCCCACACGAAATCTGACATTTTAGGGATTAGAGGGTGCAAATTTTATATATATATATATATATATATATATATATATATATATATATATATATATATATATATATATATATATATATATATATATATATATATATATATATATATATATATATATATATATATATATATATATATATATATATATATATATATATATATATATATATATATATATATATATATATATATATATATATATATATATATATATATATATATATATATATATATATATATATATATATATATATATATATATATATATATATATATATATATATATATATATATATATATATATATATATATATATATATATATATATATATATATATATATATATATATATATATATATATATATATATATATATATATATATATATATATATATATATATATATATATATATATATATATATATATATATATATATATATATATATATATATATATATATATATATATATATATATATATATATATATATAGTCTCAGTCGTGATGTTGTTATAGGCGAAAGAGAAAGTTTAGGGATTAATTTTTCTAAATATGTAGATGTAGAACGACAAATAAAATTAGGAGAGATGCTAGGAAGTGTATCGTATGAATCTGGCATCAGTGGTAGTTTATGAGGCAGCATCGTGAGCAAGCAACAACAAAACAAGTGAGGGTCGACTGCCGTTGCTTACAAAGGCGCGCACCGTGCCACTCGGAGTTCCGCCGCAAAAGCAGCAAGCATTGTTTTCACTGCGCGCCTCCATCGGCTATAAATAACTTCAAAGGTTCCATTTCTCGATTCATAGGTATTTCGCAAAAAAAACCAACAGAGCTTGGCATAAGCAAGCGCTCCCGTTGTTTTGGACATAACCTTCAAATTATCGCACATTGTATCTAAACTGTAAAGTGAGAGGTGGTCAACTGTCCGTTGTCCGGTCATCCGGAAAACCATCGACTCATTCTTTTCCTTAGTTTTACAACAAAGAACTTTTGTAGTTTGTAGTAACATTTGAAACCTAGCAGCCTAGCCCGTTATCTGTTTGTAGTCGTCGTCGTCGTCGTGTGGGGTTAGTGTTTTGAACTCTCGCCCTTCAACACACGACATTGTAAACTTTGTGAGAATCTGCGTTTCGGGAATAATAGGAGGGAAAGAAGACAAGGGTTGTTACTAGATGCAGTGTGTTCCCGAATTTGGTGGCTGCACCAAACATTGTATCCACTTCGGATCGAGCTTGTTCTGGTATATCAACAAAGTTTTATGATATTTACTCTGCACCTCTGACAGGTTAGTAGTCTTTTTCATTGTTTCACATATTTTTATAGCAACATTTTGAATCGAGTAATGTGCTTTTTGAATAATAATCAGAGGTCTTTATTAGGGCGAAGTTAATTTTACAATTTTCTTCCACTTAACCCTTAAAAGATAACTTAAACTGTTTGAATTACAAAATAAATAAATTATAAATGATATATGTTTTTCAAATAAATAATAAATATACATTTTTGTAGGTGAGTAAATATAAAAGTTTAAATTTATCAGAGACATTGGTAAGCGATGCACCCTTCTAAAGAATCACAGAAGTGTAAATCACTAGTTACCTACTATCAATAAAGGTTGCATCGCACCATCAACAATATTGCCATTTTCTTACGTATCATAAGAGTATACATATACGTAATCTAACCTCTAATTTTAGTGAATTTTCCTAGAAAAAATTCACTAATAGGGAGATCCCGACTTTTGAATTTTGAAAAAAATTTTGCAAATGAGCGCGAACTAGGACCCCTAAAACCCATATCGGGGGTTAGTTTCAATTTATATATATATATATATATATATATATATATATATATATATATATATATATATATATATATATATATATATATATATATATATATATATATATATATATATATATATATATATATATATATATATATATATATATATATATATATATATATATATATATATATATATATATATATATATATATATATATATATATATATATATATATATATATATATATATATATATATATATATATATATGTATGTATCACACCGATAACTCAAAAAATAATAGGCCGATTTTGATAAAATTTGGCATGTACGTTTCTTTTGTAAATAGCTTGGATAAGTTCGTTAGTCAGGAAAATCGGACGAGGTTTTCCGGGAAAATTTTGAGTTTTCATTCGAAAAAAATTCTTATCTCTAAAAGTAATGATTTTAATAAAATTTGGCATGTACCTTCCTTTTGTAAATGGCCTTGATAAGTTTGTTAGCCAGGAAAATCGGACGAGGTTTTCCGGGAAAATGTTGAGTTTTCATTCAAAAAAAAAATTTTTATCTCAAAGAATAATGGGCCGATTTTGATAAAATTTGGCATGTACCTTTTGTAAATGTCTTTGATAAGTTCGTTAATCAGAAAAATCGGACGAGGTTTTTCGGAAAAAATTTAAGTTTTCATTTGAAAAAAAATTTTATCTTAAAAAATAAAAATTCTATGATAACCAAATTTGGTAGGTAGGTTTACGATATAAAAAGTAAACTATACACCAAAATTTAGATTTCTATGTTACAAGAAAAAAAAAGTTATAATAAAATATTTTGTGCCAGATCATTTTTATGAAAATTCACTACCATAACGCACTTGCTGCGTCTTCGACTTTTTTATTTTCTCTTGTGTTCTGTAAAATATTGCCGAGTAATGTAAATATTCCACACTAATTTTCCCTGTGAAGACGTTTGTAGTGCACAATGCACCAATGCACACTTGAACTATGGTGAAGAGTACCTACATGTTGTATACTTACTACTTACTCGGGATTAAAATATTGACCTACACACTGTCTAGTGATAAAATGTTTGGTGAATTTGCAGATGACCTCCCGAACAGTTTTGGATAAAAAAAGACTGCTGATAGATAAAGTTTGGTATCTTAGATGCACGCTGACACTATCCTTACCTTTTGTTCCCTTGCCTTTCCAGAGTTATTTACATTTAGAGTTTTTTTACACATTACACACTTTTTAAACAATTTCTCAGTACAACGGTTCTGTTTAGTGTCACCCTTTTCCCTCCCAAACATTACATTTGACCGAAAGTTCACATTGACTTTGGGACTCCCTTAAATATTCTAGACACATGGACTATTGGCTTCTACTGCCAATTTATCAATTCGCTTTTAGTACGCCGCTAGTACGTATACCCGTTTAGACGGTTTCTTTTATATATATATATATATATATATATATATATATATATATATATATATATATATATATATATATATATATATATATATATATATATATATATATATATATATACATATGTTCATGTGTTCACGAACGTTATTTCTGAAACTGTGCGTTGTTTACCTTGTTCTCTTAATGACCATTAGTGTTATAGTTGTGTAAACGTGCATGTGCCTCTAGTTCCTGATCTGTATCTGTAGTATGGGAACTTGATTACACGGCGGTTGAGTGTATAAGACTTCACCACACATCTTTTAATATTCAGTGAGATGTTATTAATGAAGCACCGCACTGGTACTCCATTAATTCTACGCAAACATCACTCAATAACCGAACAATCGCAGAGACTAGCAATGGATGAGAAGATTTTTACATCATCCGCATACAGAAGATGGGGTAAGTCGATGACATTTGAAATATCATTGATGACTAGATTGAACAAGGGTCCCAGAACAGATCCCTGAGGAACACCCGATTTAGCCAAGACCCCCCCCCCCACGCACTGACACCCATGATAGTGGACAACACTAACTCGATCACGAAGATATAAACTTCAGCGAGTTCGGTGAGAAACCCAGTTTCCTCAAAACAATATCGGAATTTAATCTATCAAAGGCCTTGGAGAGGTTCAGGTAGATAACATTCATCTGCGACCCATTGTCCATGGAAGAAGATATATATTCAGTTAGGCTTATTAAGTTAGTGGTCGTGGAGCGGGCCCACACGAAGCCATGCCGAGCGCTGCTAATCACATTTTTTACCGCAAACGAAATCATTCCATGCAAGACAATCTCAAACACTTTCGCAAAGTTGTCCATTATAGCAATTTCTCTATGGTTCTCAGTCAACGTAGAATCACCTCCCTTTGGAACCGGTGTTGACTTCGCCTTCTTCCAGGTGCTAGGAAATGCAGAAGACCCCAGCGATATATTAAACAGTGTAGTCAGGGGCTATATATATATATATATATATATATATATATATATATATATATATATATATATATATATATATATATATATATATATATATATATATATATATATATATATATGCGTGGCTAGAAATAGTGCAAATAAACCTGTGTTGTGAAATTCAAGTACTTTGGTACACAATACTTAGAGTTTATTCCAAATTAAAAATAAAATCCCAAAGACATGCGTTCAGACGACGTAGTGATTAAAGTCCAATGTCAGAGATAGAGTAATTAACTGCCACGCGTAGATTGATTCATACAACAGGTATAAACCGTACATCAACGGTAACCAAACTAAATATATACCAGGCATAAACATACTACCCGAACCAACAATCGTGAAAGCTCGGCCGCAATTATGGAAAATGATAGACGACATGAAATTAAAACTTTGAAGTAATTGTTTTCATTTTAGGTTATTGAGAGAATAGGTTATTTTTCGATTGATAATTTTAGTTTATATGAAAAGCTTGTGAACTAAGTCATTGCCGAAAACAACAAAGTTATTTGATCATATTAGTTGTCAAAGACCCTAACTGATAAAATAAGTTATGTTATTAAATTAATTCTTTTACACAGGAACAGTACGTATGCAATCAGGACTGTTAAACATTGTGTAAATATTGCAAAATTAAAAAAAAAATTAATTCTTTATTTAAGATCGAAACGGCAATACCACGTTGAAAAAGCCGATTGTCGTGCGATCACGGAAGTTAAGCAACCTCGGGCATGGTCAGTGCTTGGAGAGGTGACCGCCTGGGAACATCGTGTACTGTTACCTCGTCTTTTACGTAGTAGCATTTCTGCTTTGTTCTTATTTGCCAATTTTTATTTGAAAAATCAAGTGTATTTTATTTTTTTTAAATTCGCTAATCGATAGGTATCGATGGTGAGACTTTGAAAACATTTTAGATACCATGCTTTAAAATTGTACATTTAATACAGCCACAAGCCTAAGCTTATTTGTATTGTACCTTGTAAAATGCATGTCAGAAATAAATATATATCCATGTATATATAAACATATAAACATTTTAACGGACCTTGGTTTTGGATTCTAGGGGCCCAAATTCGCGCTCATCTGAAGACTTTTTTTCAAAAGCTTTTCATCGTGACCTCTCTATTAGCGATTTTTGGATAATGAAAATTCGCTTAAAAAGTGTTTGCAAATTCACATGGAAAATCTGTTTTCGAATTTTTTTGAACAGTAATTTGTTTAGCAAATTGTGTAAACTATTGTTACCTCGCTAATTTTCGTAAAAAGAATTTTAAATAATTTTTTTGAGCATTTAAGCCGATTTTCGTAAGAACATGGTTAATTTTCGTGAAAAGGGTTGTTTGCAAATTTTTGTGTAATTTGTTTTCAAATTTTTGTCAAAAAGCTTTTTGTGAATAATTATATCTTGGCTAGTGTAGTTTTTGTGTAAATCATTCGAATTGGTTCGTTGTCTAGAAAATCGGATCAGTTGTTTCGGGAGAATTATGTTTATTTGCGGAAAATGTTTATATTTTTTGAAGAATAATGTGTAACACGACCCTACCTTGTTTACATGGATACCTTGGCCTGATAGTTATATTTCATCCCCATAGAAGCATGCAGGGTACGCCAGCCCCATCGGGCCAGTTTTTCTGGGGAGAAAAAAAATATTTTCCGAAAAAAAATTGTATCTCAAACCAATAACGTTATTTTGATCCTATTTCGTATGTTGCCCTCGAAAATACCTTACTTCACGAAAACTCTAATTTCTAGATTTATAGAAAATTGAGATACAAATTTGAAGCATTTAATGAAAATTCGCTACCATAACGCACTTGCTGCGTCCCGAAATTTAATCTTGTGACAGGCCGTCAAGGGTCTGCTCTTCATTCTTCAGATTAGAGAGGTTTCGATGGTGAGACTTTGCAAAAAAAATTCAAATGAGCGCGAATTAGAACCCATATCCGGGGTCAGTTTCAATTTTTATATGTTTATATATATATATATATATATATATATATATATATATATATATATATATATATATATATATATATATATATATATATGTATATATATATATATATATATATATATATATATATATATATATATATATATATATATATATTCTTTTAAAGAGACTTACACTATCTACAGATATAGCAACATTTAATTCTGTAGTATCATAGAAAATTGAGTTTTGGACATTTTTCTTAAAAGCAGTTAGAACACAATTTTTTGTTTATGATCGATGGTAACACTTTTAAAAGAATTTTTCAAATGTGCGCCTACTAGGACCTCTAAAATCGATCTTCAAGGTCTGTGTAAGTTTAAAGTATTAACTTTACTAATTTGCCGTATAATAAGAGTGTATAATTCTTATAAAAAATCGCTACTATAACGCACTTGCTGCGACCCGAAATGTTTTTCTTTTGTAATCGCTTGGACGGACGAATTCGTTAACGCAGTAGTCTTTACACAATATATCGTTTATTAGGAGAATAAGTTATTAGAATTTTAATATTTTTCGGTGAAGATTCGCTACCATAATGGACTTAGTGCTTCCCGATATTTTTCATTTGCATGTTCTTCACATGCAAGCGCAAGTCTTATTCAATATGGCACGAGGACAACTGGCGGCAGAGGGCACAGGTATCTCACCTTTGTATCTACATCCGCATGTAACAGTTCTTTTATATTATCCCTAACCTTGCTTCTAAGGTACCCTGTGTTTTTGTGTGTTTGTGTCTAGTCACTAGCCACTGGTCACCTTTATAAGTTACTACTAGCACACCATAAGAAGACTGTTTCGTATGCTGAATGCTGTCGTCTAATCATTCAGTATTAAGTGATTTCGTGAACGTGGGGCTTGTAACATTTTCTAGGTTCTGTTAATTATGGGTTGTATGTTTTCTGCATTCCCATCATATTATTATTGCCCCTGCCGTCGTCGGCTTCAGTTTAGACTTTCCAATCTTTTATATTTTATAGAAAATATACGGCAGTTTTGGCGGTGCTGGAAGCGGTGGTGAGTTACTTTTAAGATCTGGTAGACTAGTAGTGTAGCTAATTGAAATGTATTATTTGGCACTGTTCCTAGACACCATCGATTTCTTAAGATCTAAATATTGAAAAATTATTATTATATAGGTACCTACATAATGTATATTATATCAGTAAATGAAATTCAATACATTCTTGAATAAAGTTGATTTTGTTTGGAACGTTTTCCATATTTTTAATAGGTGCCACCTGACAAAAAGATAATTAAATGTGCACGGCCGTTTTTGCAATGTTATGATTTTGGTGTCACTGTCGTGTCGGATCTGGGTCTAGTATTCACAGATAATGTCAGGTTACTTTTCACATAATATACCTAATAGACAGACTTTCTTAGAAACGCATATTGTAGCTTGCTTTCTTGTTTCTACAAACCTCATTGTTAGTACAAATAGCCAAATGAAATATAAGCCAATAGTTTGCCATGTGGTTTTAAAACTTCATTCAAACACAGATTGTTTACTTATATCAATATGAATATTCTACATCCACATGTTTGTTCATAAAATTACTGCTTATTAAAATTATTGGCAATGTTTACTTTTTAACATTTTCAAAAATTATAGGTATATTTCCGTGTAGCCTGAAGTAGCAAACTAGCAAACCCTTCATCTATAGACCTAGTTTCCTGAAAAGGTAACTTTGTCCAAATGTCCTATTGTATATTTAGTATTAGTGAATTTTCTTTAAAATATTCACTCATAGGACATCCCGACTTTTTAATTTTGAAAAAAATTCTTCAAAAATGAGCGCGAACTAGGCCCCCTAGAACACATATCCAGGGTCAGTTTCAATTTTATATATATATATATATATATATATATATATATATATATATATATATATATATATATATATATATATATATATATATATATATATATATATATATATATATATATATATATATATATTTGTGTATGTGTGTGTGTGTGTATCACATCGATAACTCAAAAAATAGTGGGCAGATTTTGATCAAATTTGGTATGTACCTTCCTTTTGCAAGTGGCTTGGATAAGTTCCTTAGCCAGGAAAATAGACCCAAGTTTTCCCGGAAAATTTTTATATCTCCGGAATTAACACAGTAAGGGCATCCAAATTTGGTACACGTGTTTGAATAATAAAGAGTGAACCATGTGGCACAACTGTAAGTTAAAAAACAAAAAAGTTATAGGCATTTAAAGACAAAAAATTGGGGTTTTCCTTAAAACGTCAAAGTCGCGAATTGTAACGTCAAAATTGGCAACATTTAGGCAAAGAACCTGAAACAAATACGTGTTATGTAAAGACAATGTCGCAAGAAGCCTGTTCTGCAAACCCTTAGTTTCAGCCACAACCGACAGTGTCCTCAATTTAACTAAAATAATTCCAGAAAATTAATTTAAAATAGACCCTTTCTCTGATGCTTTGGCAGTAGTTTTCGTAAAGTTTATGATTTAACGGTCTATAATTTTTAGCTAATTTTCGTAGAAAAAAATCGTCAATGGGGAGACCGCGACTTTTGAATTAAAAAAATATTTCTTCAAATGAGTGCAAACTAGGCCCCCTAGAATCCATATCCGGGGTTAGTTTCAGTTTTTATCTGTTTATATACAGGGTAAGGCATTTTTACGGTAAAGATCAATATAATTGTTATTAGACAAGATACGAGAACAAATTGTATACGTTAATTATAGGGTGTCTTAAGCTGCATCTTATAACATTATTTTGAAAGTCACAGGGTGTCCCCTAAGTCGTTGGTAATACCTAAAAAAAAATTTCGGCACCGTTGTATTATTGTGCATTTTTGCATTTTTCATCTAAATATGATACATGTTTGTAAGAAAAAACGTAGACGCAGTAAGTGCGTTTTGGTAGCGAATTTCCATTAAATGCTTCAAATTTCAATATATCAATTTGCTATTAACCTAAGGTTTCTTAGCTAGTTTTAAATTTGAACAAAATACTTTTGTAATTACATAATAAGAATTTTTGTAAGGTGTATTTGGTTTAAAAACATTGTAAATATCCTCCTAATTGATTTAGTAATTCATGTTTTATAATGTTGGAAGAGAAGTGTTTAATGAATCGTAGGTACCTAGGCAAAGAAATGGATTTGGTAAGATGATTACTGTTGCAATGTTATATGATGTAAAGATAATTATTGTTAAAATAGTGCTCACAAATAGACAATGCACAACCTACTTAATGTTAAATAAAACCAATTGTTATAGAAAGTAACTCGCTTGGAACTTATTCGTAATATTTTCCCAACTACATAATTACATTTACAATGGCGATTGTAATTTTTGCAACATACTGTTTTGTTATCATGATAATATCATAATAATTACATACTAGCTATTACTCACTGTTCACATTATGCTAAGAAACAGTTTTCATTTTGTCAAGATAATAAATAACTGCCGATAATTACCAATATTAAGATTACTTTAACTTCGTCTAAATGTTATCTTCAGAATTATGAAATGTTGATTAGTCTATTTACATAGAGAAAGAAATGCGAATTATTAAGAATTTGTACGAATTAGTAAGAAATTAGTAAGAAAAGAAAAGCTGAAACACAGCAAATCACTTTCACCATCGTTTTACTAGTCCTGGTTAATAGTTAACAGTTTTTATTTGCACATATCTACTAAATGGACGTTCTACTTCTCTAGTAGGTATTCATGGTCCAGCATAAAGTGGCACATCTTAACAGATGCATATTCTTGTTAAAGATGAATATCTAAATACCTATATAATATCTAATGTAACAAAACTATATTGTTGACATTATAAGAAACAACGGCTTGCATAAAAAGTCGGGACACGGCAAGTGCGTTTTAGCAAATTTTCATACGTGTTGTATTAACAATCATAAGTGAAGAGAAGTAGGTACGCAAAAAGGGAAGTTGTACGAACAAAATCCAGTAGAAGAATTTGTGAAGTAGGAGCGTCCTGAAGAAGCTGGAATTTTAACAAAATTGGTCGTACCTACCTAACTAACTACCTAACAGTTCCAGAAAGTGTTTGACATTTATTTAATTAGGCATTTCATCTCTAACTAAATTGTTGTGTTTCTTACATACACAAGCGAAAGCTTATTTGTACGACACACTGTATTATCTATATACAAAATAAATTATACTATACATAATGCAATTTACTTATGCGAGCGAGCCAGCGCTTGTGTTTTCAATGCTCCATGTGGTTGTATGAAACTACAGTCCATATCATTAACTGACCCTGCTTAAAAACGGAGCGTTGTCGATGAAAAGAAAAAGTCTGGACGCAGCAAGTGCGTTATGGTAGTGAATTTTCATAGAAATGATCTGGCACAAAATATTTTATTATAACTTTTTTTTCTTGTAACATAAAAATCTAAATTTTGGTGTATAGTTTACTTTTTATATCGTAAACCTACCTACCCAAATTTGGTTATCATAGATTTCTTATTTTTTAAGATAAAAATTTTTTTCAAATTAAAACTCAAAATTTTCCCGGAAAACCTCGTCCGATTTTTTTGATTAACGAACTTGTCAAAGTCATTTACAAAAGGAAGGTACATGCCAAATTTTATTAAAATCGGCCTATTATTCTTTGAGATAAAAAATTTTTTCGAATGAAAACTCAAAATTTTTCCGGAAAACCTCGTCCGATTTTCTTAACTAACAAACTTGTCAAAGCCATTTACAAAAGAAAGGTACATGCCAAATTTTATTAAAATCGGCTTATTACTTTTTGAGATAAGAATTTTTTTCGAATGAAAACTCAATATTTTTCCGGAAAAACTCGTCCGATTTTCTTGACTAACAAACTTGTCAAAGCCATTTACAAAAGAAAGGTACATGCCAAATTTTATTAAAATCGGCTTATTACTTTTTGGATAAGAATTTTTTTCGAATGAAAACTCAAAATTTTCCCGGAAAACCTCGTCCGATTTTTCTGGCTAACGAACTTATCCAAGCCATTTACAAAAGAAAGGTACATGCCAAATTTTATCAAAATCGGCCCATTATTTTTTGAGTTATCGGTGTGATACATATATATATATATATATATATATATATATATATATATATATATATATATATATATATATATATATATATATATATATATATATATATAAACATAAACATAAACATATAAAAATTGAAACTGACCCCGGATATGGGTTCTAGGGGTCCTAGATCGCGCTCATTTGAAGAAATTTTTTCAAAATTCAAAAGTCGAGATCTCCTCATTAGTGAATTTTTTCTAAGAAAATTCACTAAAAAGTCTGGACGCAGCAAGTGCGTTATGGAAGTGAATTTTCATAAACATGTTTTTAATAGCAAATATGTATCTCTAATGTAAGCAGGCATCAATCTGGTTACCGGTATAACCTATATAGTAGGAACAATGTACCATATTTTATCAAAATAACTTATTGTTTGAAAATGTACAAAAATATTTCCGAAAATAAACTTAAAATGTTTCCGAGAAAACTGGTTTCCTAGCCAACAAACCTTAGGTTAATAGCAAATTGAGTTATTGAAATTTCGAAAAAATTTCTTCAAATGAGCGTTAATTAGGCGCCCTAGAACACACATCCGGTCAGTTTCAATATATATATATATATATATATATATATATATATATATATATATATATATATATATATATATATATATAGAAATTTTTTCAAAATTTAAAAGTCGGGATCTCCTCATCAGTTAATTTTTTAAAGCAAATTCACTAAAATGTGAACCATGTACCAAAATTTAGCTATGTACGTTGAAAGACAAAAAATTTATAGGCATTTATAGAAAAAAAAACCTCTGGACGCAGCAAGTGCGTTATGCTGGTGAATTTTCATAAAAATGTTTTTATTGCAAATATGTGTTTTCTTTTAGTGAATTTTCTTTAAAAAAAAATTCACTAATGAGGAGATCCCGACTTTTGAATTTTGAAAAAATTTCTTCAAATGAGCGCTAATTAGGCCCCCCAGAAAACATATCGGGGGTCAGTTTCAATTTTTATATGTTTATATATATATATATATATATATATATATATATATATATATATATATATATATATATATATATATATATATATATATATATATATATATATATATATATATATATATATATATATATATATATATATATATATATATATATATATATATATATATATATATATATATATATATATATATATATATATGTATCACACCGATAACTCAAAAACTAATGGGCCGATTTTGATTAAATTTGGTGAAAAAAATTCCTTTTGCAAATGGCTTGGATAAGTTCGTTAGCCAGAAAAATCTGCCCAGGTTTTCCCGGAAAATTTTGTGTTTTCTTTCGAAAAAAATTTATATCTCCGGAATTAACAAAGTAAGGGCAACCAAATTTGGTACGCAGGTCTACATCCTTATAGTTAAGTCACCTACCAAAATTTAGCTATGTAGGTCAAAAGACAAAAAAGTTATATGCATTTAAAGAAAAATAAATTGGGGTTTTCCTCAAAACGTCAAAGTGGCGATTTAAAATGTCAAAATTGGCAACATTTAGGCAAATAACTTGAATCTAATACGGGCTATAGAAATAAAATGTCTCGAGAAGAATGTTTTACAAACCCTGAAGTCTTAGTTTCAACCGTCATTGTCCTTCATTTTACTAAAATATTTCCAGAAAATACATTTAAACTAGACCCTTTCTCTGATGCTTGGCAGTAGCCTTAGCTATAGAGTTTATCGTTTAATGATATATAATTTTTGTCGAATTTTCGTAAAAAATCAATAAAGCTCAATATATCCGTTATTATATAATATATGAAAAATTTTTGTATATATTAATTATAGGGTGTCTTGAGCTACATCTTAAAATAATATTTCTACAATCACAGGCTGGCCCATAAGTCGTTGGTGATATTTTTTTAAATCAAACACGCCTTATGCTATTGCAGTTTTGCATTTTCCATCGAAATATAATGCATGTTTGTAAGAAAAGAAATTCTGGACGCAGCAAGTGCGTTATGGTAGCTAATTTTGATCAAATGTTTCATATTTGAACAGCTCAATTTGCTATTAACCTATAAGGTTGACCAAGAAACGTGTTTTTTCGGGAACACTTTAAGTTTACTTTTGGAAATTTTTGTACATTTTCACACAATAAAGTTATTTTGATAAAACATGGCACATTGTTTTTTACTATATAGGTTATACTGGTAACCAAATTTGATGCCTGCTTTCTTAAAAAAACACACATATTTGTTATTATAAACATTTTTATGAAAATTCACTATCATAACGCACTTGCTGCGTCCAGAGTTTTTAAGAAAGCAGGCATCAATTTTGGTTACCAGTATAACCTATATAGTAAAAACAATGTGCCATGTTTCATAAAAATAACTTCATTGTGTGAAAATGTACAAAAATTTCCAAAAGTAAACTAAAATTGTTCCCGGAAAAACTCGTTTCTTGGTCAACCTTATAGGTTAAAAATTCTGGACGCAGCAAGTGCGTTATGGTAGTGAATTTTCATAAAAATCTTTTTAATAACAAATATGTGTTTTTTTAAGAAAGCAGGCATCAAATTTGGTTACCAGTATAACCTATATAGTAAAAACAATGTGCCATGTTTCATCAAAATAACTTTATTGTGTGAAAATGTACCAAAATTTCCAAAAGTAAACTTAAAATGTTCCCGAAAAAACACGTTTCTTGGTCAACCTTATAGGTTAATAGCAAATTGAGCTGTTCAAATATGAAACATTTGACCAAAATTCGCTACCATAACGCACTTGCTGCGTCCAGAATTTATTTTCTTACAAACATGCATTATATTTCGATGGAAAATGCAAAAATGCAATAACATAAGGCGTGTTTGATTAAAAAAAGGAAATTTGTATCACCAACGACTTATGGGCCACCCTGTGATTGCAGAAATATTATTTTAAGATGTAGCTCAAGACACCCTATAATTAATATATACAAATTTTCTTCATATCTTATATAATAACGGATATATTGAGCTTTATTAATTTTTTACGAAAATTCGACAAAAATTATATACCATTAAATGATAAACTCTATAGCTAAGGCTACTGCCAAGCATCAGAGAAAAGGTCTATTTGAAATGAATTTTCTGCAAATATTTTAGTAAAATGAAGGACAATGACGGTTGAACCTAAGACTTCAGGGTTTGTAAAACATCCTTCTTGAGACATTTTATTTCTATAGCCCGTATTTAATTTAAGTTATTTGCCTAAATGTTGCGAATTTTGACATTTTAAATCGCCACTTTGACGTTTTGAGGAAAACCCCAATTTATTTATTTTTAATTCTCCATAACTTTTTTGTCTTTTGACCTACATGGCTAAATTTTGGTAGGTAACCTACCTATAAGGTTGTAAACCTGCGTACCAAATTTGGTTGCCCTTACTTTGTTAATTCCGGAGATATGAATTTTTTTCGAAAGAAAACACAAAATTTTCCGGGAAAACCTGGGCAGATTTTCCTGACTAACGAACTTATCCAAGCTATTTGCAAAAGGAATTTTTTCACCAAATTTGATCAACATCGGCCCATTATTTTTTGAGTTATCAGTGTGATACATATATATATATATATATATATATATATATATATATATATATATATATATATATATATATATATAAACATATAAAAATTGAAACTGACCCCGGATATGTTTTCTGGGGGGCCTAATTAGCGCTCATTTGAAGAAATTTTTTCAAAATTCAAAAGTCGGGATCTCCTCATTAGTGAATTTTTTTAAATAAAATTCACTAATAGCAAATTGGGTTATTCAAATGTGAAGCATTTGATCAAAATTTGCTACCATAACGCACTTGCTGCATCCAGAATTTCTTTTCTTACAAACATGCATTATATTTCGATGGAAAATGCAAAAATGCAATAACATAAGGCGTGTTTAATTAAAAAAAAAAGAAAATTCGTATCACCAACGACTTATGGGCCAGCCTGTGATTGTAGAAATATTTTTTAAGATGTAGCTCAAGACACCCTATAATTAATATATACAAATTTTTTTCATATCCTGTATAATAACGAATATATTGAGCTTTATTGATTTTTTACGAAAATTCGACAAAAATTATATACCATTAAACGATAAGCTCTATAGCTAAGACTACTGCCAAGCATCAGAGAAAGGGTCTGTTTGAAATGAATTTTCTGGAAACATTTTAGTAAAATGAAGGACAATGACGGTTGAAACTAAGACTTCAGGGTTTGTAAAACATCCTTCTTGAGACATTTGATTTCCATAGCCCGTATTAGATTCAAGTTATTTGCCTATTTTGACGTTTTAAATCGCCACTTTGACGTTTTGAGGAAAACCGCAATTTATTTTTCTTTAAATGCCTATAACTTTTAGTGAATTTTCTTAAAAAAAATTCAATAATGAGGAGATCCCGACTTTTGAATTTTGAAAAAATTTCCTCAAATGACCGCGAACTAGGCCCCCTAGAACACATATCCGGGGTCCGTTTCAATTTTTATATGTTTATATATATATATATATATATATATATATATATATATATATATATATATATATATATATATATATATATATATATATATATATATATATATATGTATCACACCGATAACTCAAAAAATAATAGGCCGATTTTGACTAAATTTGGTGGAAAAATTCCTTTTGCAAATGGCTTGGATAAGTTCGTTAGCCAGGAAAATCTGCCCAGGTTTTCCCGGAAAATTTTGTGTTTTCTTTCGAAAAAAATTTATATCTCCGGAATTAACAAAGTAAGGGCAACCAAATTTGGTACGCTAGTTAATATCCTTATAGGTAAGCCACCTACCAAAATTTAGCTATGTAGGTCAAAAGACAAAAAAGTTATAGGCATTTAAAGAAAAATAAATTGGGGTTTTCCTCAAAACGTCAAAGTTGCGATTTAAAACGTCAAAATCGGCAACATTTAGGCAAAGAACTTGAATCTAATACGGGATATGGAAATCAAATGTCTCAAGAAGGATCTTTTACAAACTCTGAAGTCTTAGTTTCAATCGTCATTGTCCTTCATTTTACTAAAATGTTTCCAGAAAATTCATTTCAAATAGACCCTTTCTCTGATGCTTGGCAGTAGCCTTAGCTTTAGAGTTTATCGTTTAATGGTATATAATTTTTGTCGAATTTTCGTAAAAAATCAATAAAGCTCAATATATCCGTTATTATACAAGATATGAAGAAAATTTGTATATATTAATTATAGGGTGTCTTGAGCTACATCTTAAAAAAATATTTCTACAATCACAGGATGGCCCATAAGTCGTTGGTGATACAAATTTTCTTTTTTTTAATCAAACACGCCTTATGTTATTGCATTTTTGAATTTTTCAGCGATGCATGTTTGTAAGAAAAGAAATTCGGGACGCAGCAAGTGCGTTATGGTAGCGAATTTTCATTAAATGCTTCAAATTTGAATAACTCAATTTGCTATTAACCTATAAGGTTGACCAAGAAACGAGTTTTTCCGGGAACACTTTAAGTTTACTTTTGGAAATTTTTGTACATTTTCACACAATAAGGTTATTTTTATGAAACATGGCACATTGTTTTTACTATATAGGTTATACTGGTAACCAAAATTGATGCCTGCTTTCTTAAAAAGGAAACACACATATTTGCAATTAAAAACATTTTAATGAAAATTCACTACCATAACGCACTTGCTGCGTCCAGAGTTTTTTTGTCTTTTGACCTACATAGCTAACTTACCTATAAGGATATAAACCCGCGTACCAAATTTGGTTGCCCTTACTTTGTTAGTTCCGGAGATATAAATTTTTTTCGAAAGAAAACACAAAATTTTCCGGGAAAACCTGGGCAGATTTTCCTGGCTAACGAACTTATCCAAGCCATTTGCAAAAGGAATTTATGCACAAAATTTAATCAAAATCGGCCTATTATTTTTTGAGTTATCGGTGTGATACATATATATATATATATATATATATATATATATATATATATATATATATATATATATATATATATATATATATATATAAACATATAAAAATTGAAACTGACCCCGGATATGTGTTCTATGGGGCCTAACTAGCGCTCATTTGAAGAAATTTTTTCAAAATTCAAAAGTCGGGATCTCCTCATTAGTGATTTTTTTTAAGAAAATTCACTAAAATGAGGGTGTTCCTCAAAGGACCTGAAACGAATGCGGGTTCTATAAAGAAAATGTCGCAAGAAGAGTGTTCTACAAACCCCTAATTTTCAGCTTCAACCACCATTGTCCTTATTTTACCACCATATTTGATCATATATATATATATATATATATATATATATATATATATATATATATATATATATATATATATATATATATATATATATATATATATATATATATCGAAACTGACCCCGGGTATGGGTTCAAGGAGTCTTAGCTCGCTCTCATTTGAAGAAAATTTTTCTACGAAAATTCACTAATTAAGAAATGCTGAGGATGTTACAGTGGTAGCACAGCATAAAGAAGACTGTTAATTATGCTGTGGTAGTAGTAGTGGAAGGAATGATGAGGGAAACTAAATACCATTATTAGAGTAGTCTCGGCGAGGGCGGAGGTTTTGGTTTTATTCGAGCATTATCAAGTTAGATGCAGTTAGTTTCATGAATTTTAAATGACTATGTCTAGCCCAAGCCGCTAGCCGCTAGCCGCCTGTCTGTATGTAAGTCTGTAGTCGTAGTAGTCTACTTGCAGTCTGCAACTGCACTTACACCTCCTACCTCTTCCTTATGCACCGATCAATTCTGTCATCAGCATCAGACGGGCGGGACACAGCCGCAGCCACCAGTTGCTAACTTGCTCCTCCGGGTCTTTGAACTCTCCAGACTGATCTCTATTTTATACTTATAAAGTCATTAGCCTTCACCTTAAGTATTATTAATAAAAACTCTGGACGCAGCAAGTGCGTAATGGTAGTGAGTTTTCATTAAAATGTTTTTAATACCAAATATGTGTGTTTTCTTTTTAAGAAAGCAGGCATCAATGTTGGTTACCAGTATAACCTCTATAGTAAAAACAATGTGCCATGTTTCATAAAAATAACTTTATTGTTTGAAAATGTACAAAAATTTCCAAAAGTAAACTTAAAGTGTTCCCGGAAAAACTCGTTTCTTGGTCAACTTTATAGGTTAATAGCAAATTGAGCTATTCAAATATGAAGCATTTAATCAAAATTCGCTACCATTACGCACTTGCTGCGTCCAGAATTTCTTAACTTACAAACATGCATTACATTTCGATGGAAAATGCAAAAACATAAGGCATTTTCGACTAAAATCGGCCCATTATTTTTTGAGTTATCGGTGTGATACATATATATATATATATATATATATATATATATATATATATATATATATATATATATATATATATATACATACATATATATATATATATATATATATATATATATATATATATATATATATATATATATAAACATATAAAAATTGAAACTGACCCCGGATATGTGTTCTGGGGGGCTTAATTAGCGCTCATTTGAAGAAATTTTTTAAAAATTCAAAATTCTAATTAGTGAATTTTTTTAAAGAAAATTCACTAAAAAGAAAATTTGTATCACCAACGACTTATGGGCCATCCTGTGATTGTAGAAATATTATTTTAAGATGTAGCTCAAGACACCCTATAATTAATATATACAATTTTTTTTCATATCTTATATAATAACGGATATTATGAGCTTTATTGATTTTTTACGAAAATTCGACAAAAATTAGATACCATTAAACGATAAACTCTATAGCTAAGGCTACTGCCAAGCATCAGAGAAAGCGTCTATTTGAAATGAATTTTCTGCAAATATTTTAGTAAAATGAACGACAATGACGGCTGAAACTAAGACTTTAGGGTTTGTAAAACATCCTTCTTGAGACATTTTATTTCCATAGCCCTTATTAGATTCAAGTTACTTGCCTAAATGTTGCCAATTTTGACATTTTAAATCGCCACTTTGACGTTTTGAGGAAAACCCCAATTTATTTTTCTTTAAATGATTATAACTTTTTTGTCTTTTAAGATACATAGCTAAATTTTGGTAGGTAACTTACTCATAAGGATATAAACCTGCGTACCAAATTTGGTTGCTCTTACTTTGTTAACTCCGGAGATATAAATTTTTTTCGAAAGAAAATACAAAATTTTCCGGGAAAACCTGGGCAGATTTTCCTGCCTAACGAACTTATCCAAGCCATTTGCAAAAGGAATTTTTTCACCAAACTTAATCAAAATCGGCCCATTATTTTTTGAGTTATCGGTGTGATACATACCAATATATATATATATATATATATATATATATATATATATATATATATATATATATATATATATATATATATATATATATATATATATATATATAAACATATATAAACATATAAAAATTGAAACTGACTCCGGATATGTGTGTTCTGGGGGGCCTAATTAGCGCTCATTTGAAGAAATTTTTTCAAAATTCAAAAGCCGGGATCTCATTAGTGAATTTTTAAGAAAATTCACTAAAACCTATGATAACCAAATTTGGTATGTGGGTTTACGATATAAAAGGTAAACTACGCACCAAAATTTAGATTTCTATGTTACAAAAAAAAAAGTTATAATAAAATATTTTGTGCCAGATCATTTCTATGAAAATTCACTACCATAACGCACTTGTTGCGTTCAGGCTTTTTTTATGTGGAATACAATCTGTCTTATTTTATTGCAAATACATAATTACAACGGTGTCTCCTTTATATATATATATATATATATATATATATATATATATATATATATATATATATATATATATATATATATATATATATATATATATATATATATATATATATATACAGCTATATCACGTGTAATAAGATAATAAGACAGTTCCATAGTTCGATCAATGACAAACTTTGTTGATTGGATCCCGGCTTTGGTGTTATATTTTGTTTCTTTAACGTCGGTGTATGTCCGCGACTACGGCCAATCACCGACGCTAGGGAGCAGTTTTACCTCATTATTCTGGAAATTTACTATTACAGCGTCACAACCTCGGTTGATGTTAATTTGCAGTATGTACCTACTGAAAAATAATTTGATGCTTCTAATGGGAATAGTACCCGGGACCCTTGGGTTCAGAGGCACACGTCCTTACCCCTGTGGATTACCGAGGCTGCTTTCACGACACACACACGCACACCCATATATATATATATATATATATATATATATATATATATATATATATATATATATATATATATATATATATATATATATATATAAATTGAAACTGACTCGGGGTATCATTTGAAGACATTTTTTCAAAATTAAAAAGTCGGGATATCGTCATAAGTGAATTTTTTTTAAGAAAATTCACTAAAAATAACATATTGAGCTTCGCGGATAACTACAAATGTGTTCTAATAAACCTTTTTTGTTGTTTATTGTTTGCAAAAGCTGGATGGGTTGACTAAAACAAAACCATCCAAACAATTAATATGGAAAAATCCCTGTCATATTTATAATTTGACAGGTACATTCCCTTTGTAAATATTTTTTTTCTGGCAAAATTTTATAACTAATAAAATTTGCAACACAATTTTTTTAAAGACACTTGAAGTACTTAATATCTAAGACTAATTTTTTAGCTCCATATAAAATATAAATTTTTCCAAATAATCGCTAACTGGGGCTCTAAAACCGATCTCCAAGGTCCATTTAAATTTAAAGAATTGGTTTTAATAGTATACCTTACTAATAGTGTACAATTCTTATGAAAATTCACTACTATAGCGCACATGCTGCGTCTCGAACTTTTTGAGTTATCGATTGTGTATATATATATATATATATATATATATATATATATATATATATATATATATATATATATATATATATATATATATATAACATTTTAGCTGACCATGGAAATGAGTAGAAGGGGCCCTAATTTGCGCTCATTTGAAGGAATGTTCCGAAGGTCTTAGGATCGATACCTCTCAATTAGTGAATTTTCATAATGAAAATTCACAAATAAAGCTAAGGTATAATACACATAGTTTATGTGCGCTGCTACAAGAGCGTCTCCATCCAGCCCATTGCCCGTGTTCCGGTTCAGTAATAATTATGATGTCGATGTGCTGCTGTACCTGAAACGTTGACCGGTGTAATGGCCCCGTAGTTCTTTATATTATGTATCATTATCCTACATTATTAACAAGAACAACCCGGAGCAAATATCGATTATACATATAAAAGGGAAGGCTTTTCACATCCGTGTACCTTGTAGCTTTGGCAAAGAACGCACTTTAAGAGAAACAAATAATGTACACCTTGTAGGTTAGGTACCTATACATACCTGGCAATGCTGTCTTATACCTACCTAATTTCTACTAATAATAACATCACTTTCTGTTTTGTATCGAGTCTCATAGGAATCATTATATTTAGGTGGGTAGGTAGGTAATGTTATGCTTGATTCGCGTGTAAGTTTTTGATTCTTTCTAAAAACACATTGCATAAAATTACCATAGCTACAACTACAACATTTTTAGTGAATTTTCTTTAAAAACTACTACACTAATGAGGAGATCCCGACTTTTAAATTTTGAAAAATATCTTCAAATGAGCGCTAATTAGGCCCCCTAGAACACATATCCGGGGTCAGTTAAGCTATTTTAATTAAATTTGGTGGATATGTTGCATTGGGAAAGACCTTACTACATACCACAATTCAACTTTCTAAGTTTATAGAAAATTGAGTTATTCAAATTGAAGCATTTAATGAAAATTCACTACTATAACGCACTTGCTGCGTCCCGAACTTTTGCTTTTTGCTTTATTACACCCTCCTGTAGTCTTTGCTATACAATACATTTATTGTAACAGCTACCTAGCCACCTGGGTGCCTACGTTACAAAATAAAATGTTGTTTGGCTTTAAGGAGATGCTACTGTTTTATGTTGATTAGCTATATATTATTCGCAACGGGGATATTTATAGGTTTTATATAAATGTTTCGTCAATTTCTCTTACTGAAAAGAAAGAGGTAAATAAACGGTATATTAATAGGAGCCATACTCAAATATATCTTTCAGTGATAATAATAACGTTCTCAAAATAGTTTGCTGTTCTAAATTGTATCTTTGGCAATGATATTCTCTGCTTTTGTTTATCTTCCAGTTATAATTTATATTACATATATTATTATTATTATTATTATTATTATTATTATTATTATTATTATTATTATTATTATTATTATTATTATTATTATTATTATTATTATTATTATTATTATATGACATTTCAAAAAGTCTGGACGCAGCAAGTGCGTTATGGATGTGAATTTTTATAAAGATGTTTTTAATAGCAAATACGTCTCTTTAATGCAAGCAGCCAACAATTTGGTTACCGGTATAACCTATATAGTAGAAACAATGTGCCATATTTTAACAAAATAACTTTGTGTTTGAAAATGTACAAAAATTTTCCGAAAATAAACTTAAAATGCTTGTTTTCTAGCCAACAAACATTAGGTTAATAGCATATTGAGTTGAAATTTGAAGCATTCAATGAAATTTCCTACGAAAAGGCATTTACTGCGTCTCGATTTTTTTTTCTTCTTACAAACATATTTCGATAAAAAATTCAAAAATGCAATAAAATATGGCTCTTCGAAAAAAAATTGAAGGGATCACCAGCCTGTTATTATCAAAATAATTTTATAAGATGCAGCTCAAGGCACCCTATAATTAACTTATACCATTTTTTTTCGTCTCTTATATAATAATAATTATATTGAGCTTTACCGTAGCAAGCGTCACTCTGTATATATGTAAACAGATAAAAACAAAGTAAACCGGGATATGGATTGTAGGGGGCCTAGTTTGCGCTCATTTGAGGAAATCTTTTTGTGTGTGTGTGTGTGTGTGTGTGTTTTGTTTCTTTAACGTCGGCCTATTTCCGCGACTATAGCCAATCACCGACGCCGGGGAGCAGTTTCACTTCACTATCCTGGAAATTTGCCGAACCCCCGCCTTTCTGTAAGGAGGGTAGGGACCTTTAACGTGCCCAACATCGCATGGACATGGGACCGATGGCTTTACGCCCCCTCCGAAGGGCGGAACGTGCAGACATTCAACTTGCTAAAATACAATGCCAGAACCTCGATTGTTTGTTAATTTTACAGTTTGTGCTGAAAAAGTGAAAGGAGTACCCCGGGATCGAACCCAGTACCCTTCGGTTTAGAGGCACACGTTCTTACCCCTGAACCACTTAGGAAATCTTTTTAAAATTCTAAAGTCGCGGTCTCCTCATTAATTTTTTTTCTGCGAAAATTAGCTGAAAATTATAGACCATTGAACCATAAACTTAACTAAAACTACCGCCAAAGCGTCAGAGAAAGGGCCTATTTGAAATGAATTTTGTGTAAATAGTTTACTAAAATGAAGGACAATGACGGTTGAAGCTGAAACTCAAGGGTTTGCCGAACACTCTTCTTGAGACATTTTCTTTACATAACCCACATTCGTTTCAGGTTCTTTGCCTAAATATTGCCAATTTTGACGTTTCAAATCGCGACTTTGGCATTTTGAGGAAAACCCCAATTTTTTTTTCTTTAAATGTCCATAACTTTTTGTCTTTAAACTTACAGACCTAAATTTTGTTACATAGTTCACTCTTTATAATAGAAACACGAGTACCAAATTTGGTTGCACTTACTTTGTTGTTTTCGCAAATATATTTTTTCCGAAAGAAAATCCAAGCCACTTGCAAAAGGAAGTTACTCAGATACTTTGATCAAAATCGGCCCATTATTTTTTGAGTTATCGGTGTAATACACACACACACACACACACACACACACACACACACACACACACACACACACACACACACACACACACACACACACACACACACACACACACACACACACACACACACAGACAGAGAGAGAGAGAGAGAGAGAGAGAGAGACAGATACAGATACAGATACAGATACAGATACAGATACATATATATATATATATATATATATATATATATATATATATATATATATATATATATATATATATATATATATATATATATATATATATATATATATATATATATATATATATATATATATATATATATATATATATATATATATATATATATATATATATATATATATATATATATATATATATATATATATATATATATATATATATATATATATATATATATATATATATATATATATATATATATATATAGAAAGACATATTTTATATTAAAAACATTTTTATTGAAATTCATTACCATAACACACTTGCAGCGTCCAGACTTTTTTTACCCAAAACCGAGGTCCGTTGAAATTTTTATATGTTTCTATATATATATATATATATATATATATATATATATATATATATATATATATATATATATATATATATATAATTTGGTACCCATGCTGCTTTTATATAGGTTTTACTAATATCCAAATTGAAGATTCTAGCTTAATGGGAAATTGAGTTATCGATCGCATTTGAAATATTTTGACGAAAATTCGCTACCATAACGCACTTGTCTCACCCAGGCACTTTTCAACGCTCATTTACTATTGCTGTATCCATACTTTTTGAATGGTAAAATATAGTAGCCCTCTATGTGAGACTGACAAACAAAGCAACCGAAAATTCGTTTTTGGACAACTATTTTAGACAAATGAGATGAGGTAACAATTTAAACATAAATTTTAAGAACTTATCAAAACACATGACAAGCAATATTTTGTTCTCCAGAGGACGTATTTGTTTGAGAATTTTGGTTTGCTTCCTCGTCGTGGGAGTTGTCCTCTCCCTTCTGCATGTCTACAACCAGCTTCAATGCATAAACAACACAAATTTCTATGAAACAACTCCTACAAAATTCACTAATGAGAAGATCGCGCCTTTTGAATTTTGAAAAAATTTCTTCAAATGAACGCGAACTAGTCCCCCTTTTATATGTTTATCTATGCATATATATATATATATATATATATATATATATATATATATATATATATATATATATATATATATATATATATATATATATATATATAATTTCCTATTTTGATGTGTCCGATTGACGTAGTACCTAAACCTAATGCATGTTTGTTTGCATCATACAAATTACAAATAGAACGTTGTATGTAACGATAAAGATAATGTACACAACGAAAACTTGATAAGAAAGGAACCAACACACTTGGTAAACATCTGGTCCGTTTACTTGTAGTATAATTATTTTCGTTGCCAGAGGTGTCCATCATTAATAGACTTAAACACTGCGGCGATCGTTTACCTTGTGATGTATTGTTCTTGTTAAATATTTTACTGACCTACCTGCCTGCCTGCTTCAGTTCCAAATTCCAAATGGAAATTGCCTATACATCGAACTGTGAATTTTAGTCATTTATTGGAATCTCTTACCATTTAAATAATTACTCGTGAGTAATTTATATATTTATTTTCACTGCTGTTTTACGTAGCTATGTAACTGAAGGAGTTAATTAATTATTAATAATATACAAAAGGAGTAAATAATCATATAATTGCTTAGCTTAGAGAAACATCGTAACGTCGTTTGTTGAATCAGTTCAGTTTAACTAGTATTTTTTATTAGCAACATTCTATAAATACAATTTCTTCAAAAAAAAAGGTAATCAGTATAATATTTTGAAAACATTTTCTCAATGGAAGGGAGTCTGGAAGCCACATAACGGGTTCACTGTAATTATTATTATGTGTTTATATTTGGTTATTTCAGTTGTTAGCACTTACTTAAATGCATCCTGCTTTGTTAATTTTCGTAGAGAAAATTCACTAATGGGCAGATCCAGACTTTTGAATTTTGAAAAAAAAATTGCAAATGTGCGCGAACTAGGACCCCTAGAACCCATATCCGGGGTCATTTTCAATTTTTATATGTTTATATATATATATATATATATATATATATATATATATATATATATATATATATATATATATGTATGTATGTATGTATGTATGTATGTATGTGTCACACCGATAACTCAAAAAATAATGGGCCGATTTTGATAAAATTTGGCATGTACCTTCCTTTTGTAAATGGCTTGGATAAGTTTGTTAGTCAGGAAAATCTGACTAGGTTTTCCGGGAAAATTTTGAGTTTGCATTCAAAAAAAATTTATATCTCCAAAAATAAAAAACTCTGGGCGCAGCAAGTGCGTTATGGTAGTGAATTTTCATTAAAATGTTTTTAATTGCAAATATGTGTGTTTCCTTTTTAAGAAAGCAGGCATCAATTTTGGTTACCAGTATAACCTATATAGTAAAAACAATGTGCCATGTTTCATAAAAATAACTTTATTGTGTGAAAATGTACAAAAATTCCCAAAAGTAAACTTAAAGTGTTCCCGGAAAAACTCGTTTCTTGGTCAACCTTATAGGTTAATAGCAAATTGAGCTATTTAAATTTGAAGCATTTAATGAAAATTCGCTACCATAACGCACTTGCTGCGTCCCGAATTTCTTTTCTTACAAACATGCATCGCTGAAAAATTCAAAAATGCAATAACATAAGGCGTGTTTGATTAAAAAAAAAGAAAATTTGTATCACCAACGACTTTTAATGAAAATTCGCTACCATAACGCACTTGCTGCGTCCCGAATTTCTTTTCTTACAAACATGCATCGCTGAAAAATTCAAAAATGCAATAACATAAGGCGTGTTTGATTAAAAAAAAAGAAAATTTGTATCACCAACGACTTATGGGCCACCTGTGATTGTAGAAATATTTTCTTAAGATGTAGCTCCAGACACCCTATAATTAATATATACAAATTTTCTTCATATCTTGTATAATAACGGATATATTGAGCTTTATTGATTTTTTACGAAAATTCGACAAAAATTATATACCATTAAACGATAAACTCTAAAGCTAAGGCTACTGCCAAGCATCAGAGAAAGGGTCTATTTGAAATGAATTTTCTGGAAACATTTTAGTAAAATGAAGGACAATGACGGTTGAAACTAAGACTTCAGAGTTTGTAAAAGATCCTTCTTGAGACATTTGATTTCCATATCCCGTATTAGATTCAAGTTCTTTGCCTAAATGTTGCCGATTTTGACGTTTTAAATCGCAACTTTGACGTTTTGAGGAAAACCCCAATTTATTTTTCTTTAAATGCCTATAACTTTTTTGTCTATAGACCTACATAGCTAAATTTTGGTAGGTGGCTTACCTATAAGGATATTAACTAGCGTACCAAATTTGGTTGCCCTTACTTTGTTAATTCCGGAGATATAAATTTTTTTCGAAAGAAAACACAAAATTTTCCGGGAAAGCCTGGGCAGATTTTTCTGGCTAACGAACTTATCCAAGCCATTTGCAAAAGGAATTTTTCCACCAAATTTAGTCAAAATCGGCCTATTATTTTTTGAGTTATCGGTGTGATACATATATATATATATATATATATATATATATATATATATATATATATATATATATATATATATATATATATATATATATATATATATATATATATATATATCGTCGGCTTACTTGCAAAAGCTCCTATGTCTTATTTGTCACATTTTTCAGGAGACATAAAAAACTGTTTATTGTTAGTCATGCTACATATTAAAACTGCGTTTTAAATGTAAAGTTTACAAATTGGATTATTGATTCATAATTTTGCAAAAATGTTAGAAAATTTTGGAAATCTAACTTTTTTCATGGACATAGGAGGTTTTTTCAACTTATTTGGAATAATAATTAGACTTAGAAGCTTTTATGTTATTTATTCAAAATGAAAAATACAATTCTGGTGGCTAAATACAGGGTATATTATACAAAAATTAAGAAAATTAATCAGTGATGTACGGCAGGGTGTCGTAAAATAAATGATGATCTGGTGGAATAACATTTTTCAATTGCTGCAAATGATCAAATTTTGACTTCTTAATAGGAATTTGGTTTTTGTGCAACGAGCCAATTTCGGGATTATTTGAACGACTGATTCTTGTTCGTTTTTCTAAGAGTCGCCACTCGCTTGAAAATTCCAGCTTGTATTTAATTTCTAAGTTGGGAGAATATTGTAATGCACATAAGTCTGTAACTGTCGGATCCCCCGCTTTTGAACCTGGCCTGATGGAATTGTAGTATTTTAAAGTTGAAAAATTTTTAAAAAATGGGTGGCGCAGGTATTGTACATCAAATGGTCTTGGTTTCATTCTTGCCTCTTTGGCCGCCGAAATGTAGCAAGCGGGAGAATAGATCTCTCTGTTACGAATTTTTCGCTCTATGCATGAATGCATGCTGTCGCATTCCATTTGCGTATGACCAGACACTAAATATTTTTGGGTAATATAAATATTTTTAGTTTTGGCTAGGTGTAATAAGGCATTCGCTAACGTCGAATTCCGATTTTGATATGAGCAGCCATCACTGGAAAGTATTACTTCTTCGCCGGAACCAATCTGAAGCTTGGTTTCCAAAAAATAGTAAATTATGGAGCTGAATTCATTTGCAGTTACTCCTCCTTCTACCTCGTTCCAGATAAAGCAATATCCGTCCTTAGTTTTAAGGTTGTATAGAGTAAAGTTGTGTACAACTAATTTTTGTTTAAAATAGACCGCTGATGCTTTCAACATCGGTGCAAGCAATGTTGACTGTAGATCCATGGTAAAAATATTATTATGGTTTGCATTTTCTTTATCTCTGATCTTCTCCTGCCTGGCTGCGTTTTTCTTATCTATGTGTTTCTGATACACTTCCTTAGCAGTATTTCCCACCTGAAAACTAATACAGAGATCGCATTGATCCTTCTTAGGGCGAAACAAACTTAAATTTGAATCAACGAATTCTTCATGAAATGTTTTTATGGATAGAGCAATATGTTGTTTTTTCTCACAGTAACTTCTATACTCTTTATATAGAGCCATCTTAGACTGCCAAATTGGCTCTAAATATAATTTTTTAGAAGTTGCCCTACAGTAATGCGACTCCATTTTCGGGAGTTCTTGTAAAAAATGCCTCAAAATTGTTCGTTCCTGAGAAATTCTGTTGCTTTCCCGCATTCTGGGCACAGGCATTTGTCCTGGTTCGTCACGTTCTAATGACTTTGACCAATTTTGTAATGACCAAGAGCCAATTGACAATGTATTTAACAACATTGTACGGCAAACTCTTACTCTAACGCCATCCTTTTTTAAATGATAAACAAGACTGTTGTTTCTATGTGACACATCGTTGGTTTGATTTTTTTTGTCTTTTGCTGGCACTACATCTACAAGCGTTTGAAGCGAAACTTTTCTTTCACACCAACTCAGATCTCTCCAAAAATGTTGGTAAATTTTTCTTCTGTCTTCTTCTGAAAATAGGTTACATTGGATCTTGGAATTTTGTGAACTTAATTTACATTGACAAGGAGGCTTCATTATTCTTTGTGCACGGTCACGTTGTTCCCATTTCCCTTCATCACTTCTTTTCAAACCTATATATTTTTCTCCTTTTTGCCTTTTTAATTTATTTTCTTCGCGATTCCACTTTTGCTTATCCGGTTTTCTCTTTCGTTTTGGGGCAATGCTTGCTTTTTTTATATCAATTTCTTCCACCTCCGAGTCTGTATCTGAAGAACTGTTTCCCTCATGATCATTCAGTTGATTTCCGTCACTTGACTCCGTATCAGTGTCACTTTCCGTGTTTTCTTCTATAATTTCAGGAGTTGCTCTTAAATTGTTATCAATCGTGGTTTCTTCGCTGTGTCCGGTTTGTTCAGTTGGTACCTTCATTTTTTTCATCAAATCGGTGTTTATTTCTTCTTCTACTACATTCTCTTCTATTGTTTCCTTTTCTAATGATTCCGTAAAGTTTGATTCGGCGAAAATGACTACAGAAACATCAGTTGGATCATTTTCCTGGTTAGTAGAGAGAATTCCGTAAGCTGCATTCATTTCCTTCTTCAGTTCGACTAGAGCTTGATCATATTCCTCTTCGTTTGGTTTCGTGGGAATAATTTCGTCAGGTAGTTCAATAGTTCCTGCTGTTTTCTGCATTGATGCATTTTCAGACTGGCGCGCCATAATCGTCATAAGCCTTCCTCTTGACAATCCAGTTGGTAATAATGCCATCTAGAAATCATTTTCTATTCGTGACAGAGTTCACAAAGATCTTTAATGCTGAGGTTAGAAGTTTTTATATTTTTTCAGAACTAATTTATCATATAAAATTGTGGACTAAATTTACTTAGGGCTTTAAACGAACTGGAAATTCGGTGGACAGCAGCGGGCGTCACAACTTACAACAAGAAAGGAGAAAACAGAAGAAGCAGAACGTAATTGTACAGATTCGTACTTTTACATTACCTTTACGTAAGATAATAGTAACTATAATTTTAGTGTTAAAGTAATAACATAAAAAGTACAGGAAGAAACAATCAACGTAAACGTTGTTGAATACTCCTAAGTCTTTATGTAGCAGAAGCAAAAGGTATCTTTCAAAACCTCCTAAGTCGTGTTTACTTTTTAACATAAAAACTTTCTTTTGCCCAGATATAAATTTAAGAAGAAATCGTCTTACTTACCTTAGACATTCCGTAAGTATCCATTTTGTCACAGTAATTTAGCATGAAATACTCGAAAAAAAAGTTTATTTGAGACCGCCAAAATTAACCTCTACTTTGCGTTTGGTTTCTTAGACATAGGAGGTTTTGTTTCCCAGATTGGCAGAGGCAGACATGGGAGCTTATGATATTAGTTCCTAGATGGTGCCACATGCACAATAGACTTAAAAGGTTTTGCCGTAAGGAAGATTACGCCCCACAATATTCATTGCCATCAAAAACTTAAATTCGGCAAAATACAGACTTAGGAGGTTTTGCAGGTAAGCCGACGATATATATATATATATATATATATATATATATATATATATATATATATATATATATATATATATATATATATATAACATATAAAAATTGAAACGGACCCCGGATATGTGTTCTAGGGGGCCTAGTTCGCGGTCATTTGAAGAAATTTTTTCAAAATTCAAAAGTCGGGATCTCCTCATTAGTGAATTTTTTTTAAGAAAATTCACTAAAAAGCTATGATAACCAAATTTGGTAGGTAGGTTTGCGATATAAAAAGTAAACTATAGACCAAACTCTAGATTTATATGTTACAAAAAAAAAAGTTATTATACAATATTTTGTGCCAGATCATTTCTATGAAAATTCACTATCATAACGCACTTGCTGCGTCCAGCCTTTTTTAAACTTTTTATGATGTTCTCCATAGATTAAGTCCGTGTGTCCGTTTTAAGAGTTAAATTTTCCACGAAACATGGCAGTTAATTATTCTTCTCAAAATGCTATCTTTTAGTGAACTTTCTTTAACAAAAAAATTAACTAATGAGGAGATCCCGACTTTTGAAAACATTTCTTCAAATCACCGCGAACTAGGCCCCCTAGAACCCATATCCAGGGTCAGTTTCAATTATTATTATTATTATTATTATTATATATATATATATATATATATATATATATATATATATATATATATATATATATATATATATATATATATATATACATACATACATACATACATACATACATACATACATACATACATACATACATACATACATACATACATACATATACATATATGTATATGTCTGTATCACACCGATAACTCAAAAAATAATGGGCCGATTTTAATCAAATTTGGCACGTACCTTCCTTTTGCAAGCGCCTTGAATAGGTTCGTTAGTCAGGAAAATCGGCGAAGGTTTTCCCAGAAAATTTTGTGTTTTCTTTCGAATAAAAATTATATCTCCGGAAATAACAAAGTGAGGGCAATCAGATTTGGTACGCTGATTTCTGTCATAAAAAGTATCCTATGTACCAATCTCTGTCTTAAAACATAAAAAAGTTAGAGGTAAATTAAATTTTAATTAATTAAATCTGATTCAAGAAAGTTAAAACGTCAAAATTGATTGATCAAAATGTGAGTGAAAAAAAAAGTTCAGGGCGCAGCAAGTGCGTTATAGTAATGAATTTTCATAAGAATTGTACACTATTAGTAAGATATATTATTAAAACTAATTCTTTAAATTTAAATGGACCTTGGAGATCGGTTCTAGAGTCCCAGCTAGCGATTATTTGAAAAAAAAAATATTTTATATGGAGCTAGAAAATTAAAATTCGGTCTTAGATATAATATGTAAGTATTGCAAGTGTTACAAATTTCATTAGTTACAAAAGTTTTGCAGAAAAAAAAATAATTATTTACAAAGGGAATGTACCTGTCAAATTATAAATATGGCAGTTATTTTCCTTATTAATTGCTTGGATGGTTTGTTTTAGTTAACCCATCCAGTTTTTGCAAACAATAAACAACAAAAAGGTTTTTTAAAACCAATTTGTAGTTATCCGGGAAGTTCATTATGTTATTTTTCGGTAAATTTGCTGATTAGCTCCGGAACGCTTTTGTGAAAAATTTCTTCACAGACATTCCTGAAACCCCCCTAGAGCAAGGTGCAACAAGAAAAATTTCTTGTTCTGCCCTCCAAGGGAAGTTACGGGGCAAGGAGCGAATAGGGGTGCTGGGTGGGAATGATGATAAAAAGGAAATACAAGCCTGAAAATGCGAAAAAAAGCCTAGGGCGCCGATAAAAAGTCGCCCTTTTCAACAATTCGAAACACCACCACCCCCCCCTAACTCCGTCCCCAACACCACCGCCATGGCGAAGATGACGTAACGCTGCCGGACAGTATGCCCAAGGATATGAGCAGAGAGCTGATGCATGCAGCGGGAGAAGGAAAATTCCGATCCCTACAACGATATCAGGGCCCCAAATCGGAGAGGTAATACCGGTGAAGTGATCGACTAGCACCTCCCGGATTAAGTTGAACCAGTCAACAACCGTGTGCGCCGCTAAATCGGTCTCCTCCATGGCAAACCGCAACCGCGGCGGGTTACGGGACAGGTATATCATAACAAGGTGACATACCTGTTGCACATCAATGCGGGACCGGAGAAGAAGGTGTCGGTCAGCGCGGAGACCCGGAACCTACAGGTACCACGATGCCTTGCGGTATATCGCAATTGAACACCGGTATATACACCGCGGGGTCACCTTTCGCGAGCACTTTCGGCAGCAGGTGTGGCAAAGAAGCGCCCCGTGAGCCCTAAGATATTCTGTTAGGGGGAACGTTGTCCAGCAGCAGCGCGGTAAAGTTTAGGTTTTTCATGTAGCAAAAGTCACATACGTTGTAACCGCACTGTTAAACGGTGGGCAATACTGGAACAGTTTGTGCAGTTTGTTAGTTAGGGGCAGACTATTATAACAAAGCGATAACTCAAAAAATACTTCACTGATTTGGACCAAATTTGGGATTTACACTTATTTTGCTAATGGCTTGGATGAGTTCGTTCATCAAATCTTAATGGCTAATTTTTCTTAATAAAAAATTAAAAAAATATTTTTTAAAGCGCAATATATCTCAAATTGTCTGAGTGATTGAAACGAATATTTACAACGTGAAAGAACATAGATAGACGTGGTTGTGTACCAATTTTCAAGTCGTTTCATCAAAGGAAAATAAAGTTATTCGAAATTAATAATAAAATAATCCTAGACATCCCTTCAGTTTCTGTAATACAATATCTACAATGTTGGTCAAAGACAGATGACGTTGTCTATGTATTGCTATGCTAATCAAATAAGTCGTAGATGAAAATCCAAACAATGGAGGTTTTCGCAAGTTATCAGCCTGGGTAGCGTTGTGAGAGATATACGACAGGGACACCCTCTCGGTGCAGGACCAGCTAGTATCACTAAGTGAGTGGTGAACGTGTCGCCACCTAGTTCGGAACCAAGTACTATGTTGTCACGCCCGCTCCAAATAACACAGAGTGTTAAAAATAGAGACGGTATACAACTAACTAACAATTTAAAAAATTGTTAGCCCTGGCCCATTTCTACCCCAATATAGGGACAAAGTATATAAGACTAGATGCATTCTCGCAACAATTAGAACCGTAGACCGGTTTCGCGAAACCGGTCTACGGTTCTAATTGTTGCGAGAATGCATCTAGTCTTACAGCTAGTATCAGTTCTAGTTTACACAAAATATAGAAGATAGAGCTGTATAATTGTGTAATGTCAGTCTTGGACCATTTATTTCTTAAAACCAGGATAAAGTTTTATAGGCCGTTAATTTTAGCATACCCTAATATAATTTAAAAAATTCGGGACGCAGCAGGTGCGTTATAGTAGTGAATTTGCATAAGAATTGTACACTATTAGTAAGATATATTATTAAAACTAATTGTTTAAATTTAAATGGACCTTGGAGATCGGTTTTAGAGTCCCAGTTAGCGATTATTTGGAAAAATTTATATTTTATATGGAGCTAGAAAATTAAAATTTGGTCTTAGATATAATATGTAAGTACTGCAAGTGTCTTTAAAAAATTGTGTTACAAATTTCATTACAGTTAGAAAAGTTTTCCAGAAAAAAATAATTATTTACGAAGGGAATGTATCTGTCAAATTATACACATGGCAGGTATTTTCCTTATTAATTGCTTGGATGGTTTTGTTTTAGTAAACCCATTATGTTTTTGCACACAATAAACAACAAAAGTCTGGACGCAGTAAGTGCGTTATGGTAATGAATTTTCATAAAAATGTTTTTAATGGCAAATATTATGTTTTTAGTGAATTTTCTTAAAAAAAAATTGGCTTCAAATTTCAATAACTCAATTTGCTATTAACCTAAGGTTCGTTGGCTAGGAAGTTAGTTTTCGCGGAAACGTTTTAAGTTTATTTTCTGAAAATTTTTGTACATTTTCAAACAAGTTATTTTGATAAAATATGGTACCTTATTTCTACTATATAGGTTATACCGGTGACCAAATTGATGCCTGCTTGCATTAAAAGAGACATATTTGATATTAATAACATTTTTATGAAAATTTACTTCCATAATGCACTTGCTGCGTCCAGACTTTCTTAAACTTGTTGAATGATTTACGTTACACCTTACACATATCGTTCATATTGACATTTTAATGGTGTTTATATAACTCAAAATTAGATATTTGTTGAATGAACGTTTTTCATTCGCGAAAATTAATCAAAATAAAAAGCACGCAAAAATTCAAATCATGACGACTGTGTACAACCATTCTCCCAAATGAAATAGACTTTGATTCAGTAAAGACGCAAAAATTGTTTATAAATAGACAAAGGAGAGACAACAAAATATTTTATTCAACAACAAAACGTATGATACCTATATTTAATAGTAATAATAGACAAAGAAAGCAAAAGAGGAGATACGTATGCGTAGAACGGGAGAGTGATGGCATCAAGCTCAGTGTATATGCGTGCATTATACAAATACCCGCCCGCACATGATAAATAATATTACTGTCCTTTGTTGTTTGTTGTTTGTTTACCTAATGCAGAGACCGGTTAATAAACTTACATTTCACCATTTCAACTTAACACAGCCATCGATTAAATAGCTATCTCATTATTATTTAATTCAACTTCACTCTTTAGCATTTTATTCTCTCTCTTACAACCTGATGTTCTATTAGGGAATTTTCCTAGAAAAAATTCACTAATGGGGAGATCCGACTTTTGAATTTTGAAAAAATTTCTTCAAATGAGCGCGTTCTAGGACCCCTAGAACCCATATCCGGGGGTCAGTTTCAATTTTAGTGAATTTTCGTAGAAAAAATTCACTAATGGGGAGATCCGACTTTTGAATTTTTGCAAATGAGCGCGAACTAGGACCCCTAGAACCCATATCCGGGGGTCAGTTTCAATTTTAGTGAATTTTCGTAGAAAAAATTCACTAATGGGGAGATCCGACTTTTGAATTTTTGCAAATGAGCGCGAACTAGGACCCCTAGAACCCATATCCGGGGGTCAGTTTCAATTTTAGTGAATTTTCGTAGAAAAAATTCACTAATGGGGAGATCCGACTTTTGAATTTTTGCAAATGAGCGCGAACTAGGACCCCTAGAACCCTTATCCGGGGGTCAGTTTCAATTTTAGTGAATTTTCGTAGAAAAAATTCACTAATGGGGAGATCCGACTTTTGAATTTTTGCAAATGAGCGCGAACTAGGACCCCTAGAACCCATATCCGGGGGTCAGTTTCAATTTTAGTGAATTTTCGTAGAAAAAATTCACTAATGGGGAGATCCGACTTTTGAATTTTTGCAAATGAGCGCGAACTAGGACCCCTAGAACCCTTATCCGGGGGTCAGTTTCAATTTTAGTGAATTTTCGTAGAAAAAATTCACTAATGGGGAGATCCGACTTTTGAATTTTTGCAAATGAGCGCGAACTAGGACCCCTAGAACCCATATCCGGGGTCAGTTTCAATTTTTATATGTTTATATATACAGTAAAAGTCGAATATAACGACGACGAAGGGACCGTGAAATTTGCGTCGCTAAAACCGGACGTCGCTAGAAGCGACGGCCGGATTTTTTTTCATACTTACTATTTTATAAGTGATTATGTTCCTTTTTATAATAATGAGACCTATAAATCTATATATACTACATACGTTCAAAAATAAAAAAATAACGAATGTGCACTCAACAATATTTATTACCTGTGTTTGAACAAAATGATAGATGTATGTATATGTACATAATTGATGTATGTTTGTACTTACATTATATCAGACCGCCATGGTCAATTTGTTACATTTTTATTTAAAAAGTCCGTTATTTTAGATTGTTTTTTAATTTGCGAATTGTAATAAAGTTTTTCCAATTTTTTCTCAATGGAGCACACTTGTTCTACTAATATCTCATCATCAACATTATTGTATGACAGATATTTTCGAATATTCTCAATAGCATTAAATGCATCTAGCGCAGATGGCGGTTGAAAATCATCATCGTGATCGTCGTTAATGTCACTCGCACTGTTACTATCATCACCAATTATGTCCTCACACACCCTATCTACGATTTCTTGTTCAGTTAGGTAACCACACGTTTCCACTCCGTTGTCCACATTCACATATTCCACGAGTTGATCGTCGGTAAGTTCGAAAATTGCACTGTTCTTAACCCACAACGCCAATGGTATTTCGTCATCTTCGTCAAAGTCGCCGTCTTTGTCACCAACATTACTCAATTGTCCTTGTCCTAGTCCTAATGATAGCTCATCAGCTTCTTCGTTTATATGACTAGAAAACCCAGCATGCTTGAAACAATTCGCTATTGTTTTTGCGGTGACTTTACTCCAAGCTTTGGATATCATCGTTATTGCGTCTATAAGCGTAACTTTCCACGTTTCATTCCGATCGGCGTATTCAATTAGCTTCATAATATACAGTTTCCGAAAATAGACTTTTAAGGCCTTAATGATTCCTTGATCTATTGGTTGCAGCACGGATGTAGTATTGGCTGGTAAAAACACTAATTTGATGGCTTGTAAATTTTCTATGTGAGGATGTGCGGGGCAGTTGTCTACAAGAAGCAAAATTTTTTTCTTGGATTTTAATAGTTTCCTGTCACAATTTTGGATTATATTCTTAAATATTTCTGATGTCATCCATGCTTTCGTATTGTTTTCATACACAACCGGTAAGGACTTAACATGTTTGAAACAACGCGGGTTCTTTGACTTGCCTATAACAACAAGTTTCCGTTTTTCTGATCCCGTCATATTACAGGCAACCAAGACAGTGATCCGATCTTTGGACATCTTTCCTCCCGTACATTTTTCGCCTTTGAATTTTAAGGTCTTATCTGGAGTCATTTTGAAGAATAATCCAGTTTCATCCGCATTGAATATCTCTTCATCTTTGTAACCTTTCCGTATTTCTGGCCAAACCGTTTTCAGCCAGTTTTCTGGAACTCCTGCTGGAACACTAGCAGCTTCCCCGGAAATGTTCCCAAATACATACGATATTGTGACGTTGCCGGAAACGCTTTATCCAGCTTTCTGCACAATTGAAATCAATTTTCCCAAATAATCTGCCAAAATGAATTGCTTTTTCTTGTAATATGGGTCAGTTTATTGGGATTCCTCGATTTCTCTGAGTGGTGAACCACTGTAGTAATGCAGCGTCGATATCTTCATGGTGCGATGTCCGCAACCGCTTATTTTTTAGTGCATTATTGTTAAATGCACCCTTTATTTTCTCTCGATTCTTCCAAATCGTAGAAACAGTTGAATGCGATAATCCGAATTCATTCGCTACTTTTGCGTTAGATTCACCAGCTTCTAACCTTTGGATAATGAAACCTTTCTCTTCGATTGACAAGACTTTGCGTTTTGATGCCATCATTCTGTTTTATACACTTTACACGAAACGTAGGTAACAATATTTTAGCTCGAGCACTCGCTACAAAATATGAACTCAAACTAAATATTTTTGCTGTGAAAAACACAGCCGTCCGCTATAATAATTGAGGGTTTAACAGTCGGGTGTTTTATTACTGTTAGTTGTTAGATATTATTCTCAGAATCTTAGTTCATTTTTGTACATGTGCACTTGTAAACTTGACCTCTAAGCCTCTAAATCCTGGACATTGACCAGGCTCCAAGTTATTTATTACAACAGCATCACAGCATAATAAGACATCTTATTATGCTGTGACAGCATCCTACATCTGTAAGCCATAAAATATCTTCCCCTTGTTCTTGTTTATGCCTGCTGTGATCCTAAATTCCACCATCAACACTTACCGCACCGCACGGGTCGTTATAACTGACCTATGAATGCAAAAATCAACAATATTTCCGCCGTTTAAAGCGACTGCGACGCTATAAGCGGCGTCGCTCTAAGCGACCGATTTTAACATTGTCGCTTATGGAAATCCAACCAGATGGTTGCAATTTACGACGTAACAACCGGCCCGTCGTTATACACGACGTTGCTATAAGTGACTTTTACTGTACATACATACATACATACATATATATATATATATATATATATATATATATATATGTATGTATGTGTATATATATATATATATATATATATATATATATATATATATATATATATATATATCACGCCGATAACTGAAAAAATAATGGGCCGATTTTGACACGTACCTTTCTTTTGTAAATGGCTTGGATAAGTTCGTTAGTGACGAAAATCGGACGAGGTTTTCCGGAAATTTTTTGAGTTTTCATTCGAAAAAATTCTTATCTCAAAAAGTAATAAACCGATTTTAATAAAATTTGGCATGTACCTTCCTTTTGTTAAAGGCTTTGACAAGCTTATTAGTCATGAAAATCGGACGAGGTTTTCCGGGAAAATTTTGAGTTTTCATTCAAAAAAAATTTTTATCTCAAAGAATAATGGGCCGATTTTGATAAAAATTTGGCATGTACCTTCCTTTTGTAAATGGCTTTGATTAGTTCGTTAATCAGAAAAATCGGACGAGGTTTTCCGGGAAAATTTTGAGTTTTCATTTGAAAAAATTTTTATCTTAAAAAATACAAAAAACTATGATAACCAAATTTGGTAGGTAGGTTTACGATATAAAAAGTAAACTATACACCAAAACTTAGATTTCTATGTTACAAGAAAAAAAAGTTATAATAAAATATTTGGTGCCAGATCATTTCTATGAAAATTCACTACCATAATTATTATATTGTAGCTATTATAAACGTGCACTAGCTGTATTTATGATAATAGCAAAAGAAAATAAAATAATTCGTTTTAAAATTAATAGTTCCTATGTTTAGGTATTTACCTACATTCATTTGTAATAATGTTTGCAGCTATCGTTGAAAAGCCGTAACGTATTTTTCAGAACAAATGTATTTACTAAGCAAGAAGATAACAACAGATAAGATAATATTGTTGCAAAATAAGGAAAACACTCCGACTGGATAAGTTTGGTCACTAATTTGTTTATAAACAAAATCGTGCGACTTTCATTGTTTGTTTTACTTATTTCGCAATATAATAATTAAAAACATTTATTACAGACACTAAACTTGCGACCTTGTACAATATTTTCTAGCAAGCTTAATTAAGAATATTCTCATTGTGCCGGTGCCGACCACTTTTATAACGAGTAGCAGGCAGAATGGGTCAGTTCGCGAGGCGAGTAGTAACCTCTTAACATTCGGACCATGACAAGGCCCGTATTCAGAGAGTCTGTTCTTTTCACTCGAATGTGGAAGGGTCGGCTTCTCATGAGTTATGGGTGGTGGTGGTGTCCTTTGTCTATGATATATGTGTATCTATGTGTGTAAGCTTCCCCGCACGACTCTTGAGCTTACTTTTTTTTTTTTTTTTTCCCTCAGGGCTCGTCCGCGGCCTTGCCGCCCCGATAGCACCGCAACCCTTGGTTGATTGTGCATACCCCTAGTCTTACTCCACCCATTCCAAAATCACTGTGCCTTGAACTAGTCTGCACAGCGATTGGTAGGGTGAAGTTTTATATTGCTCTGTCTCCGGTCTAGAGTGACCGTAGATCAGTTGTCTTTTCCGGTCCAGAGCTATACACTCGCACAAGATGTGCTGGGCTGATTCCTCCCCCTCGCCGCAGAGTCTGCATGCGAGGTCCCCTTCGAACCGCCCCATTTTATGTAGGTGTTTCTTGACGGCCATGTGTCCCGTCAAGAGACCTGTTGTGTTTCTGAGCTGTCCTCTGCTAAGGTTTAGCAGCTCCACAGCTCTCTTTGAACTGGGTCCGTCAATTATTGACTTCCCATGTCTGAGCCCTGGACAGTCCGCCCAGTACACCTTGTGTTGGTTTCTGACCCAGGACTTAATGGCTCCCCTGGCAGTGCTCTTTGACACGCCCAGAGCCGGTTCTGGTCCCATAAATGGTTCTGCTGACCCCCTCTTTGCGAGACTGTCAGCTTCTTCATTGCCTTTGACCCCCGAGTGACCCGGCACCCAGATGAGGGTCACCTCATTCTGCCCAGCCAGGTCGCTCGTCTCGTCTCGGCACTCACTCACCAGCCAGGAATTTACCCGTGGGCTACTTAGTGCCTTAAGGGCTGCCTGGCTGTCTGTGGCTATGAGGATCCGCTTGTTGGTGTAGCCCCTCCTCTTGTTCTCCCGCACACAGTGCAGGATGGCGTACATCTCGGCCTGAAACACCGTTGCATGGGCTCCGAGGGAAATACTGTGACTTACCCTCGGTCCTTCCGAGTAAACACCTGCCCCCGTCCCACGCTCCCCGCCAGATCCGTCCGTGAACCAGACGAGCGCGTCCCGTGGTATGCCCGGTGTCTCCTCCCGCCATGCTCCGCGATCAGGGATTTCCACTGTGAAGTTGTTTTCCCTGCACATTCGCGGGCTCGCGAAGTCTGACCTCATTTCAAGCATGGGTTCCTTCACGATCTCCTGAATTTTGCAGTGGCCCCTGAAGCCTGGGTTGATCTTCAGTCTACCATTGCAGGCTAGTCTGTATAGTCCTAGCCTGGCCTCTCCCATAATAACGAAGTGTAGGGGGGGTAGATCCAGCAACACCTCCATGGCGGCTGTTGGGGTTGAAGACATGGCCCCTGTGATGCCTAGGCAAGCCATCCTTTGGATCTTGCCTAGTTTTTGTTTGGCACTGGATTGTGTCACCTTAGGCCACCAGACCAGTGCCGCATATGTTAACGATGGTCTGACCACCCTTGTGTACAGCCAGTGGGCCATACTAGGTCTTAGTCCCCACGTTTTTCCATATAGCCGCCTAGTGACGGCTAAGGTCATGACTGCCTTACGCAGTATTTTTCCAATGTGACCATTCCAGGTTAGCTTAGAGTCCAATACGACCCCAAGATATTTTACCTCCCTGGCCATTGGAACGCTCCTACCGTATAGAGTGAGAGTTCTGTGGCTTTCACACTTCCTCCTCCTCGTAAACGGCACGACGGTTGCTTTCTCGGGGCTCACCCCGAGCCCTTGATCAACCGTCCACCCTTCCACCACTTTCAGTGCAGTCTGCATACGCTCCCACACTGCCTGTGTGACCTTTCCTCGGACTATGATGACAATGTCGTCCGCATAGCCCTGTACCTCATACCCCCCTCCCGAGAGCCTCCCCAGCAGGCCGTCCACGACTAGACACCAGAGCAAGGGAGACAGAACGCTCCCCTGCGGACACCCCGCCGCGACCCCCGCCAGCAGAGTCCCTCCCGCGAGTGAGGTGAACACCGCCCTGTCCCTGAGCATGGAACCGATCCACCTGCAGCAGGTCTCCTCTATTCCACGCTCCCGGGCAGCTGCCAGAACCGATCCGAACGAGGTGTTGCTAAAGGCCCCCTCTATGTCTAGGAAGGCCCCCAGCGCCACCTCCTTGTTCTCCAGCGTATTCTCCAGTTTCAGCACCAGTTGGTGCAGTGCTGTTTCTGTTGAGAATCCTGCTCTGTATGCATATTGTCCGCAGTGTAGAGGATATGCTTCCAGTACACCGCCCCTAATGTGCCGGTCGAGCAGTTTTTCCACTGTTTTCAGCAAGAAGGACATGAGACTTATTGGCCTCAGGGACTTTGCCTGGTCTGTTGGACGCCCAGGTTTAGGAATAAATACAACCCTGGCCAGTCTCCATGCCCTCGGAATGTACCCCAGAGCCAGGCTGGCCCTCATAATGAGGGTAAGCACCGGCGCCAGTATATCTATCCCCTGTTGGAGCATGATGGGCATTATTCCATCAAATCCCGGCGATTTGTATGGCTTAAAGCTGTTAATGGCCCATCTGATTTTGCTCCAGGTAACCACCTCTTTAGCGACTGTCCAGTCTACTCTAGATGCCCGCCTATAAGGCGCCTCTATTTCTGAGTGTTCCCAGTCCGGAGGTGATTGGTTTATTATGTTACAGCCGGGGAAGTGCGTCTGGAGTAAAATTTCCATAGTTTCCTCCCCCGAGCTTGTAAAGCCTCCCGTGGGTGTTCTAAGGGAGCCTATGTTAGTCTGAGGGCCCTTAGACAGGATCTTGTGTAGTCGAGCACTCTCGGACGTGTTTTCCACTTCTTCGCAGTGCCTCCTCCACGACTCCTTCTTGGCGTCCCTCAGTCTTTTGTTATAGGTCGATAGGGCCTGTCTATATTCATCCCATGCTCCCGACCTTTTGGCCGCGTTAAACAGCTTACGAACCTGCGTCCTCCTTTGCCTGAGGTCCTCGTTCCACCATGGGACGTTCCTGGTGGACACCCTCATTTTCAGGGGGCAGTTGGCGTTATAGGCCGAGGTAATTGCGTCTCGCAATTGGACTGCTGCAATCTCGAGGTCTATTGAATCCCTTATGGCCCTCTCAACCCCCCGCAGTTCCACAGCTAGGTCTGCCCTGTAGGCTTCCCAGTCCGCCTTGCGGGGGTCCCGGTACCATACCGTTTCTCTTTCGACTTTGGCGATTTCAAACCGGATGTATCTGTGGTCTGAGCTACTCACTTCCCCAGACACAGCCCAGCTTTTAACAAAGTCACCCAGAAACTGGGTGGAAACTGTTAGGTCTAAAACTTCCTCACGCCGTGTTGTGACGAATGTCGGTTTATTACCTCTATTCAATATGTCTAAATTAAATTTCATAAAGAATTGTAAAAGTGCCTCACCCCTAGAGTTTGTGTCCGAGCTACCCCACAACTCATGGTGCGCATTCGCATCCATGCCGATGATGGTCTGCCATCCACCTGCTCTGCTACCCACCATCAGCTGCTCCAATTCGTTGGGTGGAGGAGGGTCCGTGCTGTCCCCTGGCAGATAGGCTGACGCGACAGTAATGTCCCTCAGCCCATCCGCTCCTCCACATCGGATTTTGATCGTTGCCAGGTCCCTGGAACAGAAATTCATTAGAGGGAGAAACTCTATCCCTTCCCTGACAAAAATGCAGGCCCTCAGATTCTCGCTGGACCTGCTGTAGATGAGCTTTCCATTAGCTCCGCCGAGTCCCTTGATCTCTCCTTTGTAGGAGTACGGTTCCTGGATGAGGGCCACATCCGTGTTCCTCAGAGCCATTAGTAGTCCGGCCGTGGCTGCCCTACTGTGTTGGAGGTTGACCTGAAGGAACCTAAGTCCCATTAACCCTTAATTGCTTCCCCAGTGGGCGGAAGCTAACCCTTCCCATGCCCCAGAATGCCTTGAAGGAGGTTCCTTCAAGGGCTCTGTAAGATGTCGGGTCGATCGAGAAGGCGAGCGTCTGTCCTTTCTCCTCTGCCTTCCTGCTTAGAACCGACCAGTGTTGCGTCCCCAGTTCAGGGTTCTGGATCTTAAGTCTGCTGATCACCGTCTCCTGCGGGACGGTGTCAGGGATCCGTTAGAGGACCTTGCGTCTCTTTGGGAGTTCCTTGGGCTCGACGGCTGTCAAGTCCGCCCCCTCCCAAATCTGACCGAGGCCCCCGATCGTTTTCCGCAGCCAGTCCCGCGACTGCGGGCCGGCACAGGTTATCCAGAGGATGCCCCCCGTCAGGCGCGTCCGGTGGAACTGAGGCGGGCTCTCCCCTTCCTGAAGAGAGTCCACTGCAGCTACCACCGCAGCCTGGATCAGGTCCGCCTTCCCCTGGTCTAGCGTGACCTCAGGATGGCGTCTGTCAATCACCGCCATCCCGAGGCCCTCCGCAGCCTCCCTGTAAGAGCCAGTCTGCGCCGGTGTTCCGGCCTTAGTTCCTTTGGGAGGTCTGTCTGTAGTAGGCGTGCTAGAGCCAGAGCGCGGCGTCTTCCGACTCGCACTCTCCTCTTGCGCCTTTACAGGCACCCTGGCCCTTTTGGAACGTCTGTCTGTAGTGGGCGTGCTAGAGTTCGAGCGCGTCCTCTTCTGACCCGCACTCCCCTCTTGCGCCTTTACAGGTTTCTCGACCGTCCAGGTCCCGGCCGCCATTTTTTGCGCCCTCCGGAGCTTCTTTCTTTGCGCCCCGGAAAGACGCTTGGACTGCCGGGGCAGTCCCTCTACTCTAACAGTAGAGTCCTCACTGGTGGAGGGGCCCCCGGAGTCCGCGGAGCTCGCCGCCCTCCGGTGGGACCCAGCCTCCAGCTTGGGTGTCGGGGACAGGTCTCTGGCCGAAGCTACCCCCTGATCCCCCGTATCTACGCCGGTCGTGGGACCTCCAGAGTCCGCTGCCGCACCCTGGCTCGTCTCCGTTTCCGGGATAGACTCAAGGCTCAAGTCTGTAGCCGGAGCCACTCCTCGAGCCTCATTGGTTTTGGTTTTATATGTATTTATAATCTTCATGTTGTTCCCACGAGAATGGGGGAAATACTGTCCACACCATCAGAACCCCCTGTGTGGTGCAAGGCGGGTTACTCTGGAGGGTTGCCTGGTACTCCAGAGGTTCCGTTCACGACACCATCGCCCTGGTGCCATCCATCCATAGGCACGGGTCACGTGACACCGTAGATTGGGGGAGTTTAGTTCGACCTCCTTGTCTAGATCCGTCATGTTTAGTTATTAGCAGGGTCACCTCGTGCAGGATGCGGATTTTTACCGCGCATGACGGTCTTGGGGAAAGCTTCATCGGGAGTTTATGTTGTTATTTCCACTTCCTCAGTTTGCCCCCTGGAGTCCTTTGGCCCGCGACTCCTTAACCCCCTTGAGCTTACTTGGTGAGGAGCGGAGTTTGCCTTCTACTGAGATGTGTTTTACCTATTATTATGAAAATGTAAAAAAAATAGTGCTGCAAATGGAATCATAACTTCCACATAGCTGTGATCATCTACTTTCCCCAGAAAGACATTCTCATTAAACAAATTTAGGGTCCATGACTCACAAAGAAAATATTTATATTACTGTACCCATAAACTCCTGAAACGTTAAATTACTCGACTTTTAACAACAACAAAATGTTAATTTTCACTAAATCACCTCTCATTTATACCCTACCCCTAAAGCTATCTTACTCAAAAACAATTCGAAGCGTTCCTTTGTTCGGTGCTAATTAGATACCAAATTTGAAGATGATATTTCAATTCGTTTGAAAGTTATTGTGCCTACTAAGAGACAAACATACCGGCCGACAGAACGACCGACCGACCGACAAAGAAAAAAAATGTCGTTCCAGAATCAAGTTTTCTGTATGTTTTAAGACTTTTTACCCCACTTTAGCTAAAAAAAAAATTTCGAAATTTCTGCCATCGATATTCCATCCCCACAAATTCAACCCCTAATTTAATTTCAGCACAGAATACCAGATGTTTTATGAAATTGAAAGTTTTCTCATAAACAAACCCTAAAATGTTATATTACTCGAGTTTTAACGAAAAAATGTCAATTTATATATATATATATATATATATATATATATATATATATATATATATATATATATATATATATATATATATATATATATATATATATATATATATATATATATATATATATATATATATATATATATATATATATATATATATATATATATATATATATATATATATATATATATGTTAACGGGCCTTGGTTTTTGGTTCTACGGACCCAAATTCACGCGCTCATCTGAAGAAATATTTTCAAAAGCTTTTCATTGTGACCTCTTTATTAGTGAATTTTTCTTAATGAAAATTCACTAATAATGTACAAAATTATATTTTTTAATAGGTATTGACTTTAAAGGACTGTAATTTTTTAAGGGTGCTGTTGGTGTATAGGTAATTTGAGTGAAATCGGCATTAATTAACCTCAAGTTTTGAGGGTGTCGATTTGGCTACAGATTTTGAAAACATAATGTACTTGTATGTAGGTACATTAAAGTTGTGTGTTAGGTGTGAGTACCTTACCTTTCATAACATATTATTATTATAATTAGTTGATTATCATTGTCATTATTGCTGTCACTGCATCCATTTGCTATATCCATCTATCATGCGCTTCTAGACTCAGTTCTGTCAGTTGTTCTTGTTATACATAATGTAATTATTAGTGAATTTTCGTAGAAAATATTCAAATTTGCAAATGAGCACGAACTAGGACCCCTAGAACCCATATCCGGGGTCAGTTTCAATTTTTATATGTTTATATATATATATATATATATATATATATATATATATATATATATATATATATATATATATATATATATGTATATATGTATGTATATGTTTGTGTGTGTGCGTACGTGCGCGCGCGCGTGTGTGTGTGTGTCACACCGATAACTCAAAAAAGAAGGCGCCGATTTTGATCAAATTTGGCACGTATCTTCCTTTTGTACGTGACTTGGATAAGTTCGTTAGCCAGAAAAATCGGACCAGGTTTTCCGGGAAAATTTTGAGTTTTCTTTCGAAAAAAATTTTATCTCAAAAAATAAAAAAGCTATGGTAACCAAATTTGGTAGGTAGTTTTACAATATAAAGAGTTAATTATACAGCAAAATTTAGATTTCTATGTTACAAGAAAAAAAGTTATAAAAAATATTTGTTGCCAGATCCATTCTATGAAAATTCACTACCATAATGCACTTGCTGCGTCCAGACTTTTGTATAATTACTTACATGTAGGTATGTGCCTTATATTAACACAGACATATTTCAGGTGGTTTTGGGGCTAGCAACATGTGGTAATGTTTGTAAATGGTAGGTAACGTTTATTTATTTTACATTATTTATGCATAATAGGTACATTACAGTTTAACAGTTGCACGACCGACTTCTTTCAACATCAACCAAAAGAAACTACATTTATAAATACCTAATGATTATTAGTGAATGTTCTTAGAAAAAATTCACTAACGGGGATATCCAGACTTTTGAATTTTGAAAAAATTCCTTCAAATGAGCGCGAACTAAGACCCCTAGAACCCATATCCGGGATCAGTTTCAATTTTTATACCACATACGCCACTGTCTCTCACCTCTATATGTTTCGTTATTTAGAATTTATTTCAAACGGAGATTATGTATGTTGAAAAGGACTACAACCTCCAATTATTTTCAAATATACAGGTGATCCAAAAAAGTGACACCTTAAAGTTATGCCTTTTCTTATGCAACCCCCGGTATTTGACAATGGTTTCGAATTCTACGGGAAAAATAAGGTTCACTTACTCCAAGGATCCCTATACCTAGCTATTGCGGTTTCCCAAATATCTTGATTTTTCGACGAATGTGAGGTTCTCGAAAAAATCTTATTTCCATTGTCAGACGATATCGTAAAAAAACTCACTAGCTTTTGTTGATGGATTTAGTACTTCATCAATTACTGTAGTCAATATTTTGCAATACTCTACAGGTGTTCCAAAATTTAAGTTTTCTTATCGGCACATTCAAAGCAGATTATTTCATTTATTTCAAATGGAACACCGTATATGGTTTTGCAGCATTTCATAGAGAAAATAATTCCCTTTCATATGATACTGGGGTTCCCCATACCCATGTGTAGCGGTTCCGGCACTATTCACACTTTTATTATTGTTTTTGCATAAATAAGAATTTTTCATTTTTAACAACAAATTTGCTTCGTTTAAAATTCAATCTGGGAACTAATGCAAGCTAAAAAAAATATGATAAAAAAAAAGGTTCGGGGCGCAGCAAGTGCTTTATAGTAGTGAATTTTCTAAGAATTCTACACTATTAGTAAGATATATTATTAAAACTAATTATTTAAATTTAAATGGACCTTGGAGATCGGTTTTAGAGTCTCAGTTAGCGATTATTTCAAAAAATATATATTTTATATGGAGTTAAAAGTTAAAATTTGATCTTAGATATAATATGTAAGTACTGCAAGTGTCTTTAAAAAAAAATGTATTACAAATTTCATTAAAGTTACAAAAGTTTTTCAGAAAAAAATTATTATTTACAAAGGGAATGTACCTGTCAAATTATCAATGTGGCAGGTATTTTTCCTTATTAATTGCTTGGATGGTTTTGTTTTAGTCAACCCATACAATTTTTGCAAAAAATAATTACTATGTAAGACTGAAAAACAGGGCACTTCAAAATAATTTTTGGAAAAATATTTAAAAAGATGAAATGAGATAACAATTTAAACATAAATCTAAAATCTTGGTTCGCTGCTTCGTCGCGGGTGTTCTCCTTCCCCTTGTGCCTGCGTACAATCACCCTCAATGTGCAAAACCAGAAAAATGTAAACAAGAAAAAATCCTTTGGAGCAACGCCTAAAAATGTTACGGGACCTGCGGTGAATACAGAGGTTCTGCGTGCGATAAACAAGATGTTAAGAAAGTATAGTTGCAAAATGGGATAAAGGCAGCTTAAGGAAGTCCCAACTAAGCGGTTTCTTTCGCACTTTCCGCTCACATTTTCTTTTTATATTCTTCTCCGCCCAGCACCCCTATACACTCTTGGTCCCGTAACTTTCTTGTGGGCTGTTTGCAAGAAATTCTTCTTGTGGTTTGGGCATCCAGAAGGGGTTCTAAGCATATTTCTGGATATATTTTTCTAAACACAATTATAATAAACATAGTTCTACAAATGCTCAAACGGACGTCCACCCTGTGCAATGCATAATTGTAGCCTTTGATCAAAGGACTGCTGAACATTGAGCAACATTTGCGGCGATATTGTATTGAAAGCATTCCGTATATGTTGTTTCACGTCATCTTGTGTGGTCGGAGGCATTTCATATACGATATTCTTAATGTCCCCACAAGAACAAATCAAGACATGTTAGGTCTGGTGATCTGGCGGGCCAGGACCTCCTCGTCCTAACCATTTATTGGGAAAATGTCTACCAAGTTCTTGTCGCACTCTGATTTGAAAATGTGCCGGAGCACCATCCAGTTATATCCACATCCGCCTTATGAAAGATAGTGGACGTCTTCCAAAAGTTCAGGCAAACTTTGACGAAGAAACCTATGAAACATGCCTCCATTTAGGTGTTCGCTGAAAGAGTAAGGACCTATTACTCTCGACTCTAATATTCCACCCCACACATTAATAGAACAACGATTCTGACGGTTAATACCGCGGCAAAAATGTGAATTGTCATCAGCGTAGTAATGAAAATGATGTCTGTTTACCAAGCCGTTACTATGGAAAGTCGATTCGTTGTAAACAGTACATAATCGAAAAAGTGTTCATCCTCACCCAATATCTCTAATGCCCACATCCAGTAATCAAGTCGTCGATTGAAGTCAGCATCTGAAAGTTCTTGATTAAATTGGATATGGTAGGGATGAAATTTGTGTTTTCTAATTATTTTGCCAATGCTCTGCCTGCTCAACGCCGGCCGTTTCCTGACTGACTTTGCGCTGGCTTATGTGGGGATTTTCTACAAGGGATCCGATGACCGCAAACACATTTTCTTCATTTTCGGTAATTGGACTCTGGTCTTTTCATATGCTACGCTTCCAGTTCTTCGAAAAACTCCTAACAATCTTTCAAAACTTCTTATGGGTGGATGATTTCGTGCTGGATCTTTTTGTGTGTAAACTCGTGACGCCAGTGACATTAACCAATAGTTAGAATCATATTGATTCGTTCCTGTATAGGATACGTTTTCATTTCAAACAACAATTTTAGAAATGGATAAAATTATAAAAGTGAGTAGCGATATAATTGAAGTATTAGAAGTTGCGCAATAGGTAATCACAAACAAGAATGAAGAAAAATTGACAAATGTCACAAGCATATGTACAATCAAGTAACCCATATACGTTTCATTCATTTCAATATCGAATGCAGAGAATCTGTTATCAAGAGAAAAGTCTTATCTATAAAAAAAAACTATTACAGTTAGCCCTAAGAAAGCCTCATGCAGTTTTTAAGACAATCGAATATCGCTTTAGATTAGCCTATAAAATACAGGCTGTTCAATTTGAAACGAACACAATAATCTACTTGGCATGTGTAAACAATAATAAAAGTGTGAATAGCGTCAGAACTGCTGTACTTGGGTATAGGGAACACGAGTATATGACAGGGAATTATATTTTCCATGAAATGTTGCAAAAAATATATAGGGTGTTCCATTTAAAATTAATGAAATAAGTTGTGCATTTTCAAACAATAAGTAATTTTGATCAAATATGGTGCATTGTTTCTACTATATAGGTTATACCGGTAACCACATTGATGCCTGCTTGCATTAAAGAGAGATATTTGCTATTAAAAACTTTTTTATGAAAATTCACTTCAATAATGCACTTGCTGCGTCCAGACTTTTTATTAGTTCCGCATACGTAGGTATTTTGCATTCATTTAAAATTTCACAACGTTGAACAATGAGAGAAGAGTTGCTTTGAATTTATGAAATGTTTTCTTTCAATTAAAAACTGTTTATCGTCACATACAATTAACATTTCATCCATATTAACTCCGTAAATCTTCTTTTTGTGTCCAAATTGCCTGTTTCTGACACTCTAATCAGACTGTTAAAAACAACGCTTTTCCGATCAAGCTTGATGAAAACAAAAAAGTCTGGACGCAGAAAGTGCGTTATGGTAGTGAATTTTCATAAAAATATGTTTTATAGCAAATATGTGTGTTTTTTTAAGACAGCAGGCATCAAATTTGGTTACCAGTATAACCTATATAGTAAAAACATTGTGCCATGTTTCATCAAAATAATTTCATTGTTTGAAAATGTACAAAAGTTTCCGAAAGTAAACTTAAAGTGTTCCCGAAAAAACTGGTTCCTTGGTTAACCTTATAAGTTAATATATAGTAGAAACAATGTGCCATGTTTCATCAAAATAACTTTATTGTTTGAAAATGTACAAAAATTTCCGCAAGTAAACTTAAAGTGTAACCGAAAAAACTGGGGTCTTGGTCAACCTTATAGGTTAATAGCAAATTGAGCCATACAAACTTGAAGCATTATAGAAAATTCGCTACCATAACGTACTTGCTGGACAATGACGATTGAAACTAAGACTTCAGGCTTTGTAAAACATTCTTCTTGAGACATTTTCCCTCCCATAGCTCATATTAGTTTCAGCTTCATTGCCTAAATATTATCAATTTTGACGTTTTAAATCGCGACTTTGACGTTTTGAGGATAACCCAAATTTATTTTTCTTTAAATGCCTGTAACTTTTTTTGTCCTTTAACCTACAGATCTAAATTTTGGCAGGTAACTTACCTAATGATATAAACGCGTGTACCAAATTTGGTTGCCCTGACTTTGTTATTTCCAGATATATAATATAATTTTTTTAGAAAGAAAAGACAAAATTGGCCGGAAAAACCTCGGCGGATTTTCCTGGCTAATAAACTTGTCCAAGCCACTTGCGAAAGGAAGGTACTCACCAAGTTTTATCAAAATCAGGCTATTATTTTTTGAGTTATCGAAAAAACTCGTTTCTTGGTAAACCTTATAGGTTAATAGCAAATTGAGCTATTCAAATATGAAGCATTTGATCAAAATTCACTACCATAACGGACTTGCTGCGTCCAGAATTTCTTTTTTTACAAACATGCATTATATTTCGATGGAAAATGCAAAAATGCAATAACATAAGGCGTGTTTGATTAAAAAAAAAGAGAATTTGTATCAGGAACGACTTATGGGACACCTGTGATTGTAGAAATATTTTTAAAGAAGTAGTTCAAGACACCCTATAATTAATGTATACAATTTTTTTCATATCTTGTATAATAACGGATATATTGAGCTTTATTGATTTTTTACGAAAATTCGACAAAAATTATATACCATTAAACGATAAACTCTATAGCTAAGGCTACTGCCAAGCATCAGAGAAAGGGTTTATTTGAAATGAATTTTCTGGGAATATTTTAGTAAAATGAAGGACAATGACGATTGAAACTAAAACTTTAGGGTTTGTAAAACATCCTTCTTGAGACATTTTATTTCTATAGCCCGTATTAGATTCAAGTTATTTGCCTAAATGTTGCCAATTTTGACGTGTTAAATCGCGACTTTGACATTGTGAGGAAAACCCAAATATTTTTTTTAAATGCCTATAACTTTTTTCTCTTTTGACCTACAGAGCTAAATTTTGGTAGGTAACTTGCCTATAATGACGTAAATCCGTGTACCAAATTTGGTTGCCCCTACTTTGTTAATTCGGGAGATTTAATTTTTTTTCGAAAGAAAACACAAAATTTTCCGGGAAAATCTGGGCCGATTTTCCTGGCTAACGAACTTATCCAAGCCATTTGCAAAAGGAAGGTAGTCACCAAATTTAATCAAAATCGGTCTAGTATTTTTTGAGTTATCGGTGTGATATATATATATATATATATATATATATATATATATATATATATATATATATATATATATATATAAATATATATATATATATATATATATATATGTATGTATGTATGTATGTATGTATGTATGTATGTATGTATGTATGTATGTATGTATATATATATATATATATATATATATATATATATATATATATATATATATATATATATATATATATATATATATATATATATATATATATATATATATATAAACATATAAAAAGTGAAACTGACCCCGGATATGTGTTCTGGGGGGCCTAATTAGCGCTCATTTGAAGAAATTTTTTCAAAATTCAAAAGTCGGGATCTCCTCATTAGTGAATTTTTTTAAAGAAAATTCACTAAAAGTTCGGGACGCAGCCAGTGCCTTATGGTAGTGAATTTTTATTAAATGCTTCAAACTTGGATAACTCAATTTTCTATGAACTTGAACAGTTGAATTTTGGGATGTAGTAAGGCCTTTCCCAAGGCAACATATCAAATGTCATTAAAATAGCTATGCAATTTTCGGAGAAATTTTTTTTTGTTTTCAAAGAAAACTCAAAATTTGGAAAACACAATTTTTTATAAATTTAGAAAGTTGAATTTTGGTACGTAGTAAGGTTTTTCACAAGGCTACATATACACGTACATAACGTACAAGTGCGTTATGGTAGTGAATTTTAATAGAAATGGTCTGGCACCAAATATTTTATTCTTTTTTTCTTGTAACATAGAAGTCCAGATTTTGGTGTGTAGTTTACTTCTTATATCGTAAACCTACCTACCAAATTTGGCTATCATAGTTCTTTTATTTTTTGAGAAAAAGAATTTTTCGAAAGAAAACTCAACATTTTCCCGGGAAACCTCGTCCAATTGTCCTGGCTAACGAACTTATCCAAGCCACTTACAAAAGGAAAGTACAAATTTAATCAAAATCGGCCCATTATTTTTTGAATTATCGGTGTGATACATATATATATATATATATATATATATATATATATATATATATATATATATATATATATATATATATATATATATATATATATATATATATACAATATATAATAACAATATGAAAAGGCTTTGGTTATGCGTTTAAGCATATATATATATATATATATATATATATATATATATATATATATATATATATATATATATATATATATATATATATATATATATAAATTGACACCGACCCCGGATATGGGTTCTAGGGGTCCTAGTTCGCGCTCATTTGAATTTTTTTACGAAAATTCGCTAAAAACAACGGTTAAGTAAAGTAGTCTTACATACATCCAATTACAGTGCGACCAAATGATAATGTCTGGTTCGCTTATGCAGTTTCATTTGCTTAATCGAATGTCAGTCAAGTTTATCGATTATTGGCTTTTTGTCTCTAAAAGTGGAGTGATTTTTAACCATCCACTAGCAAACTTTTTAGTGTAGTTACGTTATTTATTGATGAATCTATCACACGGTATATAATTGTATTAATAGTTTTTTAAAGATATTAAGCAATTATTATGAACAGCATCGTAGATACCTGATATAATACTAGTGTCTGTTCTTCTGTGGCAGTAAATACATATTTCGAAGAGATGAAGAAACTGCATTTGATCATAGTCTGTTCTTCCGGGTCTATTTGTGTAAATAGAACGACGGACGATGCGGTGTGTGTGTGTGTGATGGTGAACGTGCGTGTGTCTGCACTTCCGGGTTTTGCAATAAACGCTGTTTCTCTAATATTCCCTCTCGTTCGATAACTTTCAATTAGGTCACATCACATGTAACACTGCTACCAGGAAGTGCATAATGTCCCAGCAGATAATCTCACTTGCTCCAGGTCATAATTTACTCACAGGCTTTAACATCATTCAAATCGTCTTCTGTTCTTAACCATAACAAAACTTCGGGACGCAGCAAGTGCGTTATGGTAGCAAATTTTTATAAGAATAATATATTATAGTCAATTAGCCTTATATTAAAAGTTATACAACATTACTTTATTTAATTAGAAACGGTAAAAATATGGTAAAGAAGGGCAAGCAAAAACCTGACCTCTTAACAAATATTTATACAGTAATTTGGATACAAAACTCAAACAAAACAGTTGATAAACAGGAAATATACTCAATAAAAAATACACTAGAAAGCGGAACATACAAGTCTGGACGCAGCAAGTGCGTTATGGTAGTGAATTTTCATTAAAATGTTTTTAATACCAAATATATGTGTTTTTTTTTTCTTCAAGAAAGCAGGCATTGAATTTGGTTACCAGTATAACCTATATAGTAGAAACAATGTGCCATGTTTCATTAAAATACCTTTATTGTTTGGAAATGTACAAAAATCTAATTAGCGCTCATTTGAATAATTTTTTTTAAAATTCAAAAGTCGGGATCTCCTCATTAGTGAATTTTTAAGCATGTGTTTCTTGACGGTCGTGTGTCCCGTCAAGAGTCCTGTTATGTTTCCGGGCTGTCCTCTGCTAAGATTTAGAACCTCCACAGCTCTCTTTGAACTGGGTTCGTCAATTATTGACTTCCCATGTCTGAGCCCTGGACAGTCTGCCCATTACACCTTGTGTTGGTTCCTGACCCAGGACTTAATCGCTCCCCTGGCAGTGCTCTTTGCCATGCCAAGAGCCGGTTCGGGTCCCATAAATGGTTCTGCTGACCCTCTTTTCGCGAGACTGTCAGCTTCTTCAATGCCTTTGACCCCTGAGTGACCCGGCACCCAGATGAGGGTGACATCATTCTGCCCAGTCAGGTGGCTCGTCTCGTCTCGGCACTCACTGACCAGCCAGAAATATACCCGTGGGCTACTTAGGGCCTTAAGGGTTGCCTGGCTGTCTGTGGTTATGAAAATCCGCTTGTTGGTGTAGCCCCTCCTTTTGTTCTCCCGCACACAGTGCAGGATGGCATACATTTCGGCTTGAAAGACCGTTGCATGGGTTCCGAGGGAAATACTATGACTTACCCTATGTCCTTCCGAATAAATACCCGCCCCCGTCGCACGCTCCCCGCCGGATCCGTCCGTGAACCAGACGAGCACATCCCGTGGTGTGCCCGGCGTCTCCTCCCGCCGTGCTTCCCGGACGGGGATTTCCACTGTAAATTGGTTTTCCCTGCAGATTCGCGGGCTCGCGAAGTCTGACTTCATTTCAAGCATCGGCTCCTTTACGATCTCCTGAATTTTGCAGTGGCCTCTGAAGCCTGGGTTGAGCTTCAGTCTACCATTGCAGGCTAGTCTTTATAGTCCTATCCTGGCCTCCCCCATAATAACTAGGTGATGGGGTAGAGAGGGGGGGGTCCTGGTCAGATCCGGCAACACCTCCATGGCGGCTGTTGGGGTTGAAGACATGGTCCCTGTGATGCCTAGACAAGCCATCCTTTGGACCTTGTCTAGTTTTTGTTTGGCACTGGATTGTGTCACGTTAGGCAACCAGACCAGTGCCGCGTATGTAAACGATGGTCTAACCACCCTTGTGTACAGCCAGTGGGCCATACTAGGTCTTAGTCCCCACGCTTTTCCATATAGCCGCCTAGTGACGGCTAAGGTCATGACTGCCTTACGCAGTATTTTTTCAACGTGACCATTCCAGGTTAGTTTAGAATCCAATACGATCCCAAAATATTTTACCTCCCTGGCCATTAGAATGTTCCTACCGTATAGAGTGAAAGTTCTGTGGCTGTCCCACTTCCTCCTCGTAAACGGTATGACGGTTGCTTTCTTGGGACTCACCCCGAGCCCTTGACCAACCATCCACCCTTCCACTACTTTCGGTACTGTCTGCATACGCTCCCACACTGACTGTGTAACCTTTCCTCGGACTACGATGACAATGTCGTCCGCATAGCGTTGTACCTCATACCCCCCTCCCGAGAGCCTCCCCAGCAGGCCGTCCACGACTAGGCACCAGAGCAAGGGAAACAGAACGCTCCCCTGCGGACACCCCGCCGCGACCTCCGCCAGAAGAGTCCCTCCCGCGAGAGAGGTGAACACCGCCCTGTCCCTACCGATCCACCTGCAGCAGGTCTCCTGTATTCCACGCTCCCTGACAGCTGCCAGAACCGATCGGAATAAGGTGTTGCTGAAGGCCCCCTCTATGTCTAGAAAGGCCCTCCGCGCCACCTCCTTGTACTCCAGCGTATTCTCTAGCTTCAGCACCAGTTGATGCAGTGCTGTTTCTGTTGAGAATCCTGCTCTGTATGCATATTGTCCGCAGTGTAGGGGATATGCTTACAGTACACCGCCCCTAATGTTCCAGTCGAACAGTTTTTTCACTGTTTTTAGCAAGAAGGACATGAGACTTATTAACCTCAGGGACTTTGCTTGGTCTGTTGGACGCCCAGATTTAGGAATGAATACAACCCTGGCCAGTCTCCATGCCCTCGGAATGTATCCCAGAGCCAGGTTGGCCCTCATAATGAGGGTAAGCTCCGGCGCCAGTATATCTATCCCCTGTTGGAGCATGATGGGCATTATTCCATCAAATCCCCGGGATTTGTATGGCATTAAAGCTGTTAATGGCCCATCTGATTTTGCTTCAAGTAACCACCTCTTTAGCGACTGTCTACTCTAGATGTCCGCCTATAAGGCGCCTCTATTTCTGAGTGTTCCCAGTCCGGAGGTGATTGGTTTATTATGTTACAGCCGGGGAAGTGCGTCTGGAATAAAATTTCCTCCCCGGAACTTGTAAAGCCTCCCGTGGATGTTCTAAGGGAGCCTTTGTTGGTCTGGGTGCCCTTGGACAGGATCTTGTGTAGTCTCGGATGTGTTCTCCACTTCCTCGCAGTGCCTCCTCCACGGCTCCTTCTTGGCGTCCCTCAGTCTTTTGTTATAGGTTGTTAGGGCCTGTCTATATTCATCCCATGCTTCCGAGCTTTTGGCAGCGTTAAACAGCTTACGAACCTGCGTCCTCCTTTGCCTGAGGTCCTCGTTCCACCACGAGACGTTCCTGGTGGACGCCCTCATTTTCAGGGGGCAGTTGGCGTTATAGGCCGAGGTGATTGCGTCTCGCAATTGGGCTGCCGCAATCTCATTGCCTATGGTACTCTTAACCCTCCGCAGTTCCACTGCTAGGTCTGCCCTGTAGGCTTCCCAGTCCGCCTTGCGGGGGTCCCGGTGTCTTTCGACTTTGGAGATTTCAAACCGCATGTATCTGTGGTCTGTGCTACTCACTTCCCCAAACACAGCCCAGTTCTTAGCAAAGTCACACAGAAACTGGGTGGAAACTGTTAGATCTAAAACTTCCTCACTTCGTGTTGTGACGAAGGTCGGTTTATTACCTCTATTCAATATGTCTAAGTTAAATTTCATAAAGAATTGTAAAAGTGCCTCACCCCTACAGTTTGTGTCCGAGCTTCCCCACAACTCATGGTGCGCGTTCGCATCCATGCCGATGATGGTCTGCCATCTACCTGCTCTGCTACCCACCATCAGCTGCTCCAATTCCTTGGGCGGTGGAGAGTCCGTGCTGTCCCCTGGCCTATCGCTGACCCGACAGTAATGTCCCTCGGTCCATCCGCTCCTCCACATCGGATTTTGATCGTTGCCAGGTCCCCGGAACACAAATTCATTAAAGGCAGAAACTCTATCCCTTTCCTGGCAAAAATGCAGGCCCTCGGGTTCTTGCTGGATCTGCTGTAGATGTGCTTTCCAGCGGCTCCGCTGAGTCCCTTGATCTCTCCTTTATAGGAGTACGGTTCCAGGATGAGGGCCACATCAGTGTTCCTCAAAGCCATCAGTAGTCCGGCCGTGGCTGCCCTACTGTGTTGGAGGTTGACCTGAAGGAACCTAAGTTCCATTAACCGGTAGTTGCTTCCCCAGTGGACGGAAGCTAACCCTTCCCAGGCCCCAGAATGCCTTGAAGGAGGTTCCTTCAAGGGCTCTGTAAGACGCCTGGTTGATCGAGAAGGCGCGAGTCTGTCCTCTCTCCTGTGCCTTTGCTCAGAGAACAGATGATATCTCATAACGGCCCTAATAGCCTTAAAAACATAATTAGTAAAAACACCAAAATAATTAATACAAATAGTTCAGTTTAAATTCTGCAAGGAAATTATGCAAACATTTCAATGAATTAGAGGTCAACATTGTATGGATTGACATTGAAATTACCACGTTCAGCATATAAACAATAACAAATGAATTTGTAAGATAGACAGGAATGTTAAGTCAGCAAGGTTAAGAATCAAAATATGTTATTGTTGGTAAATATAAAGGAGATTCATTGTAGGAAGAATAATATAGTTAATTAAACACCGTTTTAAAATGTAGACGGAAAATATATCGTTCATTTAAATAAGCTTCTGAAATGTAGTCGGTAAAATAACGCCGCGATAATTTAATCATGTAAACACTGTTAAAAATAATAGTCAAAGATGACCATACCTAAGTAAGTTTCTCTTATTCAATTTGTTATATCGTTATTTCTATTGTTTATTAAGTTTTGTGCTTTAATATAGTTACCAATATACCGTTATCTATGTCATACATATGTGCTTCATTCCTACATTTTATTCCTATCGTTAACATCCGCTTCCACCCTCAAACAGCCTTAGAACCGACGAGTCTTGTGCCCCCAGTTCAATGTTCTGGATCTTCAGTCTACTGATCACCGCCTCCTGCGGGACGGTGTCAGGGATCCGTACGAGGACCTTGCGTCTCTTTGGGAGTTCCTTTTGCTCGACGGCTATCAAGTCCGCCCCCTCCCAAATCTGACCGTGGCCCCCGATCGTCTTCCGCAGCCAGTCCCGCGACTGCGGGCCGGTACAGTTTATCCAGAGGATGCCCCCCGCCAGGCGAGCCCGGTGGAACTGAGGCGGGCTCTCCCCTTCCTGAAGAGAGTCCACCGCAGCCTGGATCAGGTCAGCCTTGCCCTGGTCTAGCGTGACCTCATGATGGCGTCTGTCAATCACCGCCATCCCGAGGCCCTCTGCAGCCTCCCTATACGAGCCAGTCTGCGCCGGTGTTCCGGCCTTGGTCCTTTTGGGACGTCTGTCCGGCTACAGACTCAAGGCACGAGTCTGTAGCCGGAGTCACTCCTCGAGCCTCATTGGTTTTGGTTCCATATGTGTTGATAATCTTCATGTTGTTCCCGCGAGAATGGGGGAAATACTGTCCACATCATCAGAACCCCCCGCGTGGTGCAAGGCGGGTTACTCTGGAGGGTTGCCCGGTACTCCAAAGGTTCCGTTCACGACACCATCGCCCTGGTGCCATCCATCCCTAGGCACGGGTCACGTGACACCGTAGATTGGGGGAGTTTACTTCGACCTCCTTGTCTAGATCCGTAATGTTTAGTTATCAGCAGGGTCACCTCGTGCAAGATGCGGCTCTTCACCGCGTATGACGGTCTTGGGGAAAGCTTAATCGAAACTTTATGTTGTTGTTTCCACATCATCAGCTTGCCCCCTGGAGTCCTTTGGCCTGCGACTCCTTGATCCCTTGAACGGCCTTACTGGACGCTGGATGATATGGAAGTGATCAAGTGTTGAGCTCTCTCGTCTCTCGTCGCTGCTTCTCTTGATTGGTGACCTGTCAAATATACTTGATGTGACAGTTCTAATTACACATGACAGTTTTGGATAACACAACAATTCTGATGACAGGTGACGCTCGATGACAACTGTCACAGTGATACCAATGTTGTACCGCGCTGGTGGCTGCAGTTGTGAACTGTTGCAGGAGTGCCAATGTAGTCCCTGCGCCTTTGGTTGCTGTTGGAGGCATCGAGGGCAGTTTTCAGGATGGAAACGCACAGGGTCGAACTCGGGAGATGAGCGTGGGGATCAAACAATATTAGAACACAACAATAACTATGACGAATACAAAACCAATTTAATTTTTTTATGAACCTTTCCCAAATTTCTTTTAGATTCCGGAACATTTTAGAATGTTTAGAATTTTTTTTTATAAGTATATGCTCTTAAAAGTAGTATAAAATTGTAGTGTGCCAGAAGATGTAGATAATCTTTAATGTGATCTATATTTTAGGAGAAACAATAACCTGTTTAGGTATTGACTCAGTAGAATGCCATGGCCGTGGCCATTGTATAATGATGATAGGTAGCTATCTCGTAAAATGAAAATTACCCAAATGACTTCTTAAATAACCCTTTAGATCATTTCGGGAATGCTACGGCGCCGGCGCGGCGCACATATCAAATCTCAAAGTAGATTTAGATATCATGCTTGTGATAAATTTGAGATGTAACGGCCGGCTCCCGGCTAGAAGTCACAAAGCTGCCACAAAATATTATATGTACGACAATTGTAATAATTAACAGTTACACTAGCAAGAAATCCTGGATTTCTTCCCATAATTAAGCTTTTATCTGTAGTTTGTCCACACAGACGACAATTCCCTGTAAACAAATCTCAGTGGCAGCAGACTTTAAGTAAGGTGTCTTATCTGTTTATCATGGCCAAATGTACGTATCCTTTTTGACGGCAAGGTCCCATAACGACATAGCAAATTTTCGTAGAAAAAAAATTGTATTTCAGTGAGAGCTCGTAAATATCGTTGTTGATAATAATAATTTGTTAATAGTAGTGTTTGTTTGTTTCAGGTGTGACAGGTCCGCATGGCCTGCCGTCGCGGCTGCCACGACACCAGGCACCACCAACAGAACCACGGGTACCACAGGCACGGCCACCGCAGCCGCCAGAGCAGGCAGCAGCGTCAACATGGTGAAGACCTTCCAGGCGTACCTTCCCCAGTGCCACCGCACCTACTCCTGCATACACTGCCGCGCTCATCTAGCCAACCACGACGAGCTCATCTCAAAGGTGGGTCGGTTATTGATTCTTGTCTAACAAACATATATTATATCCTCATCCTCGTCCTCACCATACCACAAGCACACTATCACACTACATCTCCATCACCCTATCACCTCTTGTCATGGACAAATATAAAGTAAGGCAGATGTACAACTCCCATTGTAAAAAAAAAGTGGAAAGGGCTTTGTTTTAGGTTTTAGCACAGCTAAACAATTAGTTTTACTTTGGACTTTAGTTGGAGGGCGCTGCAAGCGTATACAAGGAACTATATATTCTTGATGATCAATAATATAGGGTTCTATAATTATTACTATAAGCTTGCGCGGGCTAATTCAAAATAAATTAAATGTTAAAATTCAGTTTCCATTTACATTTACTGTGCATAACAATTTAGACAAGGAAATAAAATGTCGCTTGTCGCGCCCTTTTACCAAAGTCTACACTGCAAGAGACTCCTCTCTATTTTACTTCAACATCGTCGCAACGTGTGGAAGTATCGCATCGGCGACAAAAATTTTAAACATTTTTGTTCGCTTAAAAGTCTTTAAAAGTGGCAAAACATATAGAAAACATGATTTGGGAACGAATTTTTTTTCTGTCGGTCTGTATGTCTGTCTGTAGCCACGATAACTTTAGAACCAATTGAGATATAGTCTTCAAATTTGGTATACAGTTAACAGCCGACAAACGAACGGTTCGGATTGTTTTTGGGTAAAATCGCTCTAGGGGAAGGGGATGAATGGGGGTGGGGGGTGGTGTTAGGTATATTTGGTGAAAATTGAAATTTTTTCGTTAAATTTTAAGGAATATAACGTTTTAGCGTTTATTTATTAGAAAACTTTATATATTAATGAGGTGTTGCTGAAGGCCCCCTCTATGTCTAGGAAGGCCCCCAGCGCCACCTCTCTGTTCTCCAGCGTATTCTCCAGCTTCAGCACCAGTTGGTCCAGTGCTGTTTCTGTTGAGAATCCTGCTCTGTATGCATATTGTCCGCAGTGTAGGGGATATGCTTCCAGTACCCCGCCCCCTAGTGTGCCGGTCGAGCAGTTTTTCCACTGTGTTTTAACAAGAAGGACGTGAGACTTATTGGCCTCAGGGACTTTGCCTGGTCTGTTGGACGCCCAGGTTTAGGAATGAATACAACCCTGGCCAGTCTGCATGCCCTCGCAATGTACCCCAGAGCCAGGCTGTCCCTCATAGAGAGGGTAAGTGCCGGCGCCAGTATATCTATCCCCTGTTGGAGCATGATGGGCATTATTCCATCAAATCCCGGGGATTTGAATGGCTTAAAGCTGTTAATGGCCCATCTGTTTTGCTCAAAGTAACCACCTCTTTAGCGACTGTCCAGTCTACTCTAGATGCTCTATAAGGCGCCTCTATTTCTGAGTGTTCCCAGTCTGAATGTGATTGGTTTATTATGTTACATCCGGGGAAGTGGGTCTGGAGTAAAATTTCCATAGTTTCCTCCCCCGAACTTGTAGGCTTTACACGTGTATGTTCTAAGGGAGCCTATGTTGGTCTGAATGCCCTTGGACAGGATCTTGTGTAGTCAAGCGCTCTCGGACGTGTTCTTCACTTCCTTGCAGTGACTCCTCCACGGCTCCTTCTTGGCGTCCCTCAGTCTTTTGTTATAGGTCGTCAAGGGTTGTCTATATTAATCCCATGCTCCCGACCTTTTGGCCGCGTTAAACAGCTTAGGAACCTGCGTCCTCCTTTGTCTGGGGTCCTCGTTCCACCACAGTACGTTCCTGCTGGGGCCCTCATTTTCAGGGGGCAGTTGGCGTTATAGACCGAGGTGATTGCGTCTCGCAATTGGGCTGTCCCAATCTCGAGGTCTATTGAATTGTCTACGGTACTCTTAACCCTCCGCAGTTCCACTGCTATATCTGCCCTGTAGGCTTCCCAGTCCGCCTTGCGGGGGTCCCGGTGTCTTTCGACTTTGGAGATTTCAAACCGCATGTATCTGTGGTCTGTGCTACTCACTTCCCCAAACACAGCCCAGTTCTTAGCAAAGTCACACAGAAACTGGGTGGAAACTGTTAGATCTAAAACTTCCTCACTTCGTGTTGTGACGAAGGTCGGTTTATTACCTTTATTCAATATGTCTAAATTAAATTTCATAAAGAATTGTAGAAGTGCCTCACCCCTAGAGTTGGTGTCCGAGATTCCTCACAACTCATGGTGCGCGTTCGCATCCATGCCCATGATGGTCTGCCATCCACCTGCTCTGCTACCCTCCATCAGCTGCTCCAATTCCTTGGGTGGAGGAGGGTCCGTGCTGTTTCTGGCAGATAGGCTGACACGGCAGTAATGTTCTTCGGCCCATCCGCTCCTCCACATCGGATTTTGATCGTTGCCAGGTTCCTGGAATAGAAATTCATTAAAGGCAGAAACTCTATCCCTTACCTGACAAAAATGCATTCCCTCGATTTCTCGGAGGATCTGCTGTAGATGAGCTTTCCAGCAGCTCCGCCGAGTCCCTTGATCTCTCCTTTATAGGAGTACGGTTCCTGGATGAGGGCCACATCCGTGTTCCTCAGAGCCATAATTAGTCCGGCCGTTGGTGCCCTACTGTGTTGGAGGTTAACCTGAAGGAACCTAAGTCCCACTAACCACTAATTGCTTCCCCAGTGGGCGGAAGATAACCCTTCCCAGGCCCCAGAATGTCTGGAAGGAGGTTCCTTCAAGGGCTCTGTAAGACGCCTGGTCGATCGAGAAGGGGCGAGACTGTCCTCTCCTGTGCCTTCCTGCTTAGAACCGACGAGTGCTGTGTCCTCAATTCAGGGTTCTGGATCTTTAGTCTACTGATAAACGTCTCCTGCGGGCCGGTGTCAGGGATCCATACGAGGACCTTGCGTCTCTTGGGAGTTCCTTGGGCTCGACGGCTGTCAAGTCCTTCCCCTCCCAAATCTGACAGAGGCCCACGATTGTTTTCCACAGCCAGTCCCGCGACTGCGGGCCAGTACAGTTTATCCAGAGGATGCCCCCCGCCAGGCGCGCCCGGTGTAAATGCTTCCGGAAGAAACTCCACCGCTGCCTGGATCAGGTCCGCGTTCCCCTGATCTAGCGTGACCTCGGGATGGCGTCTGTCAATCACCGCCATCCCGAGGGCCTCCGTAGCCTTCCTATACGAGCCAGTCTGCGCCAGTGTTCCGGCCTTGGTCCTTTTGGAACTTCTGTCTGTAGTAGGCGTGCTAGAGCCTGAGCGCGGCGTCTATTGACTCGCACTCTCCTCTTGCGCCTTTACAGGTGCCCTGGCCCTTTTGGGACGTCTGTCTGTAGTAGGTTACAGGTTTCTCGACCGTCCACGTCCCGGTCGCCATTTTCTGCGCCCTCCGGCGCTTCTTTCTTTGCGCCCCGGAAAGACGTTTGGACTGCCGGGGCAGTCCCTCTACCCCTACAGTAAGGTTCTCACTAGTGGAGGGGCCCCCAGAGTCCGCGGACCTCACCGCTTTCCGGTGGGGCCCAGCCTCCAACTTGAGTGTCGGGGACAAGTCTGTGGCCGAAGCTACCCCCTGATCCCCGTATCTACGTCGATCGTGAGATCTCCAGAGTCCGTAGAGTATGTAGCCGGAGCCCCCCCCCTCGAGCTTCATTGGTTTTGGTTCCATATATATTTAAGATTTTCATGTTGTTCCCACGAGAATGGGGGAAATATTGCCCACACCATCAGAACCCCCTGTGGGTGCAAGGCGGGTTACTCTGGAGGGTTGCCCGATACTCCAGAGGTTGCGTTGACGACACCATCACCCTGGTGCCATCCATCTCTAGGCACGGGTCACGTGACACCGTAGATTGGAGGAGTTTATTTCGACCTCCTTGTCTATATCCGTCATGTTTAGTTGTCAGCAGGGTCACCTCGTGCAGGATGCGGCTGTTCACTGCGCATGACGGTCTTCGGGAAAGCTTCATCGAAAGTTTATGTTGTTGTTTCTACTTCCTCAGCTTGCCCCCTGGAGTCCTTTGGCCCGCGACTCCTTGACCTCCTGTTGTGGACTTGTTCCACAGTTATTTCCACAGATTCTTCGGCATGTCCACAGGGACAGTTTGGCTCTGCAGATTACATTCTCTAACTGTTCGTTACAGTTGAGCTTCTTATCTAGGGTAACCCCCAGATATTTCGCTTGTTTCATAACTGGAATTGTTTCTCCCATAAGAATAGGTCGTTTTATTTTGCCTTCTTACCTTCTTCTTCTGCTAAATGGAACAATGATGGTTTTGCGGGAGTTCACAGACATCTGTTCACCCGACACCAATCATTCACTACATTTAGTACCTCTTGAGCAGTATTTAAAAGTTCCTCTTCAGATTTACCGCTAACCATTATAACAAGATCGTCCGCATACGCCTGGACCTCAACCTCCCACAGCCCCAGGATAGCCAGCAAATCGTCCACAAAGAGAGACCAAAGCAGGGGGGATAATAATACCCCCTGCGGGCACCCCCTCGCAGTCCTGAAGCGGACAACCTCCCCCTGCATTGAGGTGATCACGGTCCGATTGTGAAGCATGCTACCGATCCAGCTACAAATGGTAGGCTCCACCCCTCTAGGGATGGCTGCTTCGTAAAGGGAGTTTGGTAGTGCGTTCTTGAATGTTCGTTCAATGTCGAGAAACGCAGCCACCGTCACTTCCCTGTTATCCAGGGAATGTGTGATTTTCTCAACAAGGTTATTGAGCGCTAACTCAGTAGATTTGCCAGTTTGGTAGGCATACTGGTGGGTATTAAGGGGGTTGTTGACTAAGATGCTCCCCCTAATGTGTCCGTCCAGTATTTGTTCCAATCCCTTCAGGAGAAATAAAGTAGCACTGACACCCCATCACAAGGTGATTATTGTTCCTCTTGCAGTAGGTGATCAATTTTCGCACCTCTGCTGGAGGAGGTTGGTCTGCATCTCTGTCTCGGGGGAAGTAAGCTGAGCTGGCTACTACATCTAGCCTGGTCTCTCCGGATGAGATGGATGGCTGCCATGTCCTTGGTAAAGTATTCTGAAAGTGCAAAATACTCTAAGTTCGTTCTGATCCAGATACAGGCTCTGGGGTTGCTACCGGGGGCCCACCTCTACTATCTTACCAGAAGTATTACCTAGCCCTTTGCTTCGGTTCGAATTGGTGCAGTGTAAAATTAATATGAATAAACTAAACTAACTAAATCTGCAACTAGTCAAGAAGCCAGTCGACATCACTTTCTTTCCACCATGGGATTGAGCACGCACCTATATAGGGTTTGTCCGAAGTTACATACTTTGCAGTAACTCAACATACACACAGTGACATATGTTATATATAAAAAATATATCAAATCCACAATTGAAATAATGTAATGCTTATTTTAATTATTTGAAGTTGATCAAAATAGAACTTTCACAAATTAAATTCTATTGTTCTCTGTCGGGGACTGCATAAAATCCAAAGGTCGAGCTTTTGGATAAATGGCCATCGCATCATCCATAAACTCGTAAAAGATTGCTGTTGTTATATCTGGGCCACCTGCATGTAGCTATTTCATATTTGTTATTGTCTTTTGTATTGACTAATTATTATTAATTTAATTGTTTACAGTCATTCCAAGGCAGCCAAGGTCGTGCATATTTATTCAACTCAGTGTAAGTGTTTCCCAAATTGTTCCCAAGTTGTTTCTGTGTATGTAATGTACCTATTTTGAAAATAGATAATTAAAAACTGTTCTTTGTTTTGCAGTTTTGATAATAATACCTTAATACCTATCTACTTATAAACATTCCATTGTGTGCAAATGACAAATGATAACGTTATCTACCTAGTTGTCTCGGAAAATTAAAGAAAAATGCGTTACATTTTCCTACAAATCTGCCTAGTTAAACAGTTAATAAAAACTCTGGACGCAGCAAGTGCGTTATGGTAGTGGATTTTCATAGAAATGATTTGGCACAAAATATTTTATTGTAACTTTTTTTTCTTGTAACATAGAAATCTAAATTTGGGTGTATAGTTTACTTTTTATATCGTAAACCTACCTACCAAATTAGGTTATCATAGCTTTTTTAATTTTTTGAGATTTTTTTTTTCGAATGAAAACTCAAAATTTTCCCGGAAAACCTCGTCCTATTTTCCTGACTAACGAACTTATCCAAGCCATTTACAAAAGGAAGGTACATGCCAAATTTTATCAAAATCGGCTTATTTCCTTTTGAGTTATGGGTTATATATATATATATATATATATATATATATATATATATATATATATATATATATATATATATATATATATATATATATATATATATAACCCATAACTCAAAAGGAAATAACCGATTTTGATGAAACTCGGCAAGTGCCTTTCTTTTATTAATAGCTTGGATGAGTTTGTTAGCCAGAAAATTCGGACAAAGTTTTCCGGAAAAATTTGAGTTTTCTTTCGAGAAAAAATTTTTTTCTCCAAAACTTACAAAGCTATTATAATGCAATTTTGTGAATATGTTGTCATGGTACGCCTTACTACGTGCCAAAATTCAACTTTTTAAGTTTATAGAAAATTGAGTTATTCCAATTTTGAGTTTTTTTTTTTTTTTCGAAAAAAAAAAATTTGCTCCGAAAATTACAAAGTTATTGTAATAAAATTTCGCGAATATGTTTCCTTGGGAAAGGTCTTACTACGTACCAAAATTCAACTTTCCAAGTTTATAGAAAGTTAAGTTATTCAAATTTGAAGAATTTCATAAAAATTCACTACCATAACGCACTTGCTGCGTCCCGAACTTTTTATTTATAAAAGACCAGGAATCTACCAAATTTGATTTCTTTCAGTTAAAAAGAAAATGACCTAATTAATTACTTGATGCATACAGACTTTTTATTAGTGAATTTTTTTTAATCACTGGTGAGGAGATCCCGACTTTTGAAAAAATTTATTGAAATTAGGCCCCCTAGAACACATATCCGGGGTCAGTTTCAATTTTATATGTTTATATATATATATATATATATATATATATATATATATATATATATATATATATATATATATATATATATATATATCTATGTATGTATGTATGTATCAACCGATAACTCAAAAAATAATATGCCGATTTTGATTACATTTGGTAAATACCTTCCTTTTGCAAGTGGCTTGGATAAGTTCCTTAGCCAGGAAAATCTGCCCAGTCTAAATAGATTAAACAAGGCTTTGTTTTAATTAGACAGACGGATTCCCCCGGTCCGTGCCACTTCTGAGCTGACTATTAATGTATCTAATTTCGACCACGTTAATTATAATGCATGTTTGTAAGAAAATAAATTCTAGACGCAGCAAGTGCGTTATGGTGGCGAATTTTTATTAAAATCTGCTCAGTCCAAATAGATTAAACAAGGCTTTGTTTTAATTTGACAGTCGGATTCCCCCGGTCCGTGCCAGTTCTGTGCTGATCTTTAATGTTTCGAATTTCGACCACGTAATTATAATGCATGTTTGTAAGGAAAGAAAATTTGGGACGCAGAGGTGCGTTAGGGTAGCAATTTTCTTATCAAAATCTGCTCAGTCCAAAGAGATTAAACAATGCTTTGTTTTGAATAGATAGTCGGATTCCCCGGTCCGGGCAAGTTCTGAGCTGACCTTTAATGTATCGAACTTCGACCACGTTAATTATGATGCATGTTTGTAAGAAAATAAATTCTAGACGCAGCAAGTGCGTTATGGTGGCTAATTTTTATTAAATGCTTCAAATTTGAATAGCTCAATTTTCTATTAACCTATAAGGTTTGTTGGCCAGGAAACTAGTTTTTTCGGGAACATTTTAAGTTTATTTTCGAAACATTTTCGTACATCTTCAAACATAAAGTTATTTTGATGATATATGGTACATTGTTTCTACTATATAGGTCATACTGTCATACTGGTAACCAAATTTGATGCCTGCTTTCTTTAGAAAACACATTTGCAATTTAAAAGTGTTTTATGAAAATTCACTATCATAATGCACTTGCTGCATTCAGACATTTTATACTCAACAAATACTATATTTTCATAAATATTCTTCTTGTGGTAAATCGCTATCCTAACCAGGATAGAAGTTAATAAGAAAGGTCAATATATGGTTAAAAAATCATCTGTTTAATATGATTTGTTTTTAAAAACTATTTACTAACGTAGATAAACAAACTTGTATCAGTTTTCAAATGATAGTCTTCTTATCAGTATCAAATAAGGAAGCGTGGAGAGGTCGCGAACCTGCGCCATGTGTTTGCTCATATGTGAAAAGTCTGGACGCAGCAAGTGCGTTATGGGAGTGAATTTTCATACAAATATTTTTAATAGCCAACAGGTCTCTTTAATGCAAGCAGCCATCAATCTGGTTACCGATATAGCCTATATAGTAGAAACAATGTATCATATTTTATCAAAATTACTTATTGTTTGAAAATATACACAAAAAAATCCGAAAATAAACTTGAAATGTTGGTTTCTTAGCCAACAAACCTTAGGTTAATAGCAAATTTGAGTTACTGAAATTTGAAGGATTTAATGAAAATTCGTTACCAAAACACACTTACTGCGTCTCGATTTTTTTTCTTACAAACATGCATAATACTTCGATAAAAAATGTAAATATGCAATAATATAAGGGTGTTCAAAAAAACAATTGTAGGGATCACCAACGACTTATGGACCAGCCTATGTTTGTTAAAACATTTTTATAAGACACCCTATAACTAACGTTTACAATTTTTTCTCGTATCTTGTATAATAACAATTATATTGAGATTTACCGTAGAAATGCCTTACCCTGTATATAAACAGATAAAAACTGAAACTAACCCCTGATATGGATTGTAGGGGGCCTAGTTTGCACTCATTTGAAGAAATATTTTTTTAATTCAAAAGTCGCGGTCTCCCCATTGACGATTTTTTTCTATATATCTAAACAGATAAAAACTGAAAGTAAACCCTGATATGGATTGTATGGGGCGTAGTTTGCGCTCATTTGAAGAAATCTTTTTAAAATTCAAAAGTCGCGTTGTCCTCATTAACGAATTTTTTCTTAGAAAATTAGCTAAGAGTTATAGATGGTGACGCCATAAACTTAACTAAACCTATAGCCAAAGCATTAACTTACGAAACCTACAGCCAAAGCATCAGAGAAAGGGTCTATTTGAAATGAATTTACTGTAAATAGTTTAGTAAAATGAAGGACAATGATGGTTGAAATTAAAACTTAAGGGTTTGCAGAACACTCTTCTTGCGACATTTTCTTTACATAATCCGTATTTGTTACAGGTTCTTTGTCTAAATATTGTGAATTTTGACGTTTCAAATCGCGACTTGCCGTTTTGAGGAAAACTCCAAATTTTTAGTGAATTTTCTTTAAAAAAAATCCCCAAATGAGGAGATTCCGACTTTTGAATTTTGAAAAAAAAATCTTCAAATGAGCGCTAATTAGGCCCCCCAGAACACATATCCGAGATCAGTTTCAATTTGAATATGTTTATAATTATATATATATATATATATATATATATATATATATATATATATATATATATATATATATATATATATATATATATATATATATATATATGTATGTATGTATGTATGTATGTATGTATGTATGTATGTATGTATCACACCGATAACTCAAAAAATAATGGGCCGATTTTGATTAAATTTAGCAAATACCTTCCTTTTGCAAGTGGCTTGCTTGGATAAGTTCGTTAGCCAGGAAAATCGGTCCAGGTTATTACGGAAAATTTTGTGTTTTCCTTCGGAAAAAATTTATATCTCGGGAAATAACAAAGTAAGGGCGGGTTTATAACGTTATAGGTAAACCAAAATTTAACTCTGTAGGTTAATAGGCAAAAAAGTTATAGGCGTTTAAAGAAAAATAAATTGAGGTTTTCCCCAAAACGTCAAATACGCGGTTTAAAACGTCAAAATTGGCAACTTTTAGGCAAAGAACCCGAATCTAATACGGGCTATGGAAAGAAAATGTCTCAAGAAGAATGTTTTATAAACCCTGAAGTCTTAATTTCAACCGTCATTGTCCTTCATTTTACTAAAATGTTTCCAGAAAATTCATTTCAAATAGACCCTTTCTCTGATGCTTGGCAGTAGTCTTAGCTATAGAGTTTATCGTTTAATGGTATATAACTTTTGTCGAATTATCGTAAAAAATCAATAAAGCTCAATATATCCGTTATTCTACAATATATGAAAAAAAATTGTATACATTAATTGTAGGGTGTCTTGAGCTACATCTTAAAAAAATATTTCTACAATCATAGGGTGGCCAATAAGTCGTTGGTGATACAAATAATTTTTTTAGTCGAAAACGCTTTATGTATTTGCATTTTCCATCGAAATATAATGCATGTTTGTAAGTAAAGAAATTCTGGACGCAGCAAGTGCTTTATGGTAGCGAATTTTTATTAAATGCTTCATATTTGAAAAGCTCAATTTGCTATTAACCTATAAGGTTGACCAAGAAACTGATTTTTTCGGTTACACTTTAAGTTTACTTTCGGAAATTTTTGTACGTTTTCAGACAATAAAGTTATTTTGATGAAACATGGCACATTGTTTCTACTATATATGTTATATTGGTAATCAAATTTGACCTGCTTTCTGAAAAAAAACACATATTTGCTATTAAAAACATTTTAATGAAAATGTACTACCATAACGCACTTGCTGCGTCCCGAACTATTTTGTGTTTTAACGAAATAAAAGACCTCCCTAACGTGATGCTACACGAAATCCTACCAACTGACTTTTCTGACCCGCCCCGACATCAGTTTGCCTAATTAAAAGCCAAAAGGAGAAGGAAAATGAACCCTGCCATATATCAAGGTTATGTGAGCATAATGAACTTTTCCTTTCCCTTTTACCTTCTTTTAGCTTTTGATTAGGCAGACTGATGTCAGGGCAGGTCAGGAAGGTCAGTTGGGAGGATTGTGTGTACACAGAACAGTCAGGGAGGTCTTTTATTTCGTTAAAACGACAAAAAACTCATCAAAGTTCTTACTGTCGCGACACGCTCATCTAGTTAGAAGAAACCAATGTTTAATCTATTAATCACATATTATACGTACATTTTATCTTTCTGCTCTCCTTGTTTATACACTTTAACTATGTCAAATATCACATTGCTTCATGCGCACACTGTGCTTAACAAGGGGTAGGTACAAAGTTTTTCTTCATGTATTATAATCCTATAGTTGAAACCACAGTTAAAGCATCAGAAAAGGGGTCTATTTGAAATTCGTTTTCTGCAAATATTTAAGTAAAATGAAGGATAATCGTGGCTGAAGCTGAAACTTAAGGCTTTATAGAACACACTTGTTACAAAATGTGTGCTACATCGCCCGTAATGTTAGTTTCAAGTTCTTTATTTAGCACATGTCAATTTTGACGTTTTGAATTGCGACTTTTTGACGTTTTAAGAAGAAAAACTATAATGCCTATAACTTCTTTTGATTTTAATGTAGGGATACAAGTTTTGCTACATGGCATTATTTTTATGACACAAATCCTCGTGCCCAATATGGTTGTCCTAACTTTGTTATTTCCGGAGATATAAAAAATTTCCGAAAGAAAACGCAAAATTTTCCGGGGAAAACTAGTCCGATTTTCCTGGCTAACGAACGTATCCAAGCCACTTGTGAAAGGAAGGTACTCACCAAGTTTTCTCTAATTCAGTCCATTATTTTTTAAGTATGATATATATATATATATATATATATATATATATATATATATATATATATATATATATATATATATATATATATATATATATATATATATATATATATATATATATATATATATATATATATATATATATATATATATATAAAGTGTGAAACAGACCTCGGATTTGGATTCCAGGGGTCCTAAATAGCGCGCTCATTTGAAGAAATTATTTAAAAATTCAAAAGTCGTGAATTTTTTTAAAGAAAATTCACTAAAAATGTAATCGAGTATCGAGATGTTCCCGAATGATTGCAATAAAGGCATGAAACTCATGCAGATTAGAGATAACAAAGAGAAATCTGTTGCTAGTTTTAAAACCATGTGACATCTCATAGTTAGTATGATTGATGTGCATAGTTAGTTAGTTAGTTAGTTAGTTAGTTAGTTAGTTAGTTAGTTAGTTAGTTAGTTATAGCTTATTAGGTCAAGGTGAATAATAATCATTGTTTGCTTAATTTGCAGAGTGAATGTCGGCTGTGGACCAGCAGAGGAAAGAGTCCTGCTGACAGGTCTTCATGCTGTTGCAGACATCTATTGTGAGTGCTGTAAAACAACACTCGGTTGGAAATATGTAAGTCTGTCTCAAGTTGACGATTATACAATTCTTTTCTGTTTTTTGTTTTTTTCATTTTTCATTTCTGTATTATTATAATGTATGGTATGGTACTAATGTAACAATCTTTTTTCCAGGAACATGCATTTGAATCAAGTCAAAAATATAAAGAAGGCAAGTTTATCATCGAATTAGCGCATATGATCAAAGAAAACGGATGGGACTGACGATTTTGAAGTTAACGGCTGCACACCAGTTCACCCGACACTTTATCACCAAGAATAATGATGTTCTCTGTTATGCAAGCTAGTTATCATCGTAAGGGACTTTCACTAAATACCAACTTTTGTTTCTTAGATTGGACTTAGAAAGAACTTGCAATCTCTCTTGTGTGTGATGACTTGTTAAGTGATTCAATCTCGGCGTTGGAGCAATTAAACCTCTACGTTAGGAAAATATCTAAATCCGTTGAAAACTCGACGTTTTATTTTTATACACAAAAATAATGGAAATATTAGTTGATAAGGAACGATAACTCCGGTGGTCAGATTCAAATGTTATCGTCCTTCTTAGCAGTAATGTTATAATTTACAAGTGAAGAAGCTGCAAGTTGGTATTGGAGAGGATGAAAGCAGGTGGGCTGCGCGGACGGGGGCCAGCTGCGATTAACGTAGATGTGTAAGAGGTTGTAAATGTGGTAATAATATATAGATTCTGAATGTACGCTTGTTAATATGTGTAATATGGGCTTATGGTTGTAAGAGATGTGTTGTCTCAGTACCTATGAAACGGTAGTTCTTTCAGTCCAAACCGAAACCTCTAATCAAGCTTGTTCTGTTTGATGGTCAAGTGCAATGTTTCTAACTCACCTTTGTCCACAATTCTCTTCTTCTTCTCGGTGATGTGTAATGTAACCTTTCGAAAGCGCTCTGTGGTAGTTGAACTGTGTCTGTGGTATTGCATCTGTGGTATAACTCTGAATGAATATGTGCTCTGACCTGCACTGCTACTTTTCTTCCCTTCCTTCAGAACGCCCCCCACCCCACCCCCTCAAGGGTTCTTAGGAAAGGAAGGCTTGTAACATAGAGTGTGCATATTTAAGTTTAATCAATTATTTATATAATTCGTATATCACATGGTTTTCTCTACTGTAACTAGGGTTAATTATTATCTTATTACTTTATTTATAGAAGACAAGAAAAGATATATAGACTTTATGACCACATTTATGTTTGTTAGGTCAGTCACTTTTGATTTATATATAAAATTACTGAATTCAGCCGGTTTGGTACATAAAGAGAGTTGCTATGCCAAAGCCAAGGAGATGACTCAATGCGGTTGCTTGTTTTAAAACTTGTGTGTAAATTAACATCAAAATGTATCAATTAATTCTTCATGATATTATACTTGGAAAGTGTTGACTTTTAAAAGAATTCATTCATTCATTCATTCCCTTTTACTTCTAATTTTAATACTACTTACATTACTGACTACAGTGCTCTTTAATTTAATAGGTACCCAATATGTTATTCCAGTTGAGGTAATTTATTGTATTACTTTCTAATAAGAGTCATGCCGCTCCATAATATTACATCGTGTGTTTGTTGCACTGTGCTTATTAAATTCTATGTGTTTGGATAATCAGTCTCTATGTATCTTTCCTAAACTTCAAAACATACTTATACTTAAACGTACTCTGTACGTTTGCATGTTCCCTTGTGTGGAATATGCAAACGTGAAGGGTGTAAATGTTATAGATAGAAAGCCATATACATTATATATATATATATATATATATATATATATATATATATATATATATATATATATATATATATCTTAACGTTCATATTTTTATATTAAACATTGATGGTGTGTAATTTAAAAAGTAAAACAATAAAAGGTTCTTGCACTGTTTTGCTGAAACATGCTGCATATTATAATGTAACTTTGTAATCGATGGTTAAGCCTTTTTGTGATATGATTTAGTTCTTTTGTGATATAATCCTTTTTAAAGAATTATGTAGTGTATTAGGAGATGTGTGTGCGTGTGGTGTGTGTGTATGTATGTGTGTATGTTGTCTTTTAACTACTGTACCATACACTGTCTGTTTGTCAGTTTCATTTACAATGGGATTACTGTGCTGTGACAGAAAGAGAAATAGGAACAATGGAAACTTTTATTTTCACTTGTTTCAATGCTACCTGAATGATGTGTAGGGTGTTGTAGGGGTGTAGGAGTACCAAAAGAAGGATCATACAAGAAGGTGGTCCACACTCGGAACCTGCTCTCACCTAGTTAGTACTTATGTATTTATATTAAATACAAACACTTATTATGAGATATTCATTGGTTGTTCTGATATTTAGAATAATTAATTTATCTATCCCTGTCCTTGTCCGCTTTATCAACTGACTCACTTCACTGACAGTGCTGTTTGAAAATTAGACATAACATTTGTTCTGTTTGTAGTGCAAAATGTACATTGTTTTGGCATTTTTAGTATTAATATTTTGTAAGCATTATATAATTATTGGTGACTACTTTTCCTTTAATAAATTATTAGTAATTCATTCAAATTGTAGTTTCTCATTTATTTTGACCTGATTCTTGAAATTTTTTTTAATCACTAATGACTGGTGTTTTTGGCTTTATTACAGAAAAAAAGCCTCGACGCAGCAAGTGCGTTATGGTAGTGATTTTTCATAGATATGATCTGGCACAAAATATTTTATTATAACTTTTTTTCTTGTAACATAGAAAGCTAAATTTCGGTGTATAGTTTAAATTTTACACCATAAACCTACCTACCAAATTTGGTTTTATATATATATATATATATATATATATATATATATATATATATATATATATATATATATATATATATATATATATATATATAAACATATAAAAATTGAAACTGACCCCGGATGTGGGTTCTAGGGGTCCTAATTCGCGCTCATTTGCAAATTTTTTTTCAAAATTCAAGAGTCGGGATCTCCCCATTAGTGATTTTTTTCTACGAAAATTCACTAAAAACATAACCTGTTTTAAGTAAGAACTTGATATCTTCCAAATACCTGTTTAAAAGTTTCTACAAAAGACTGACATTAATAATTAATTGATTGTTGTTGCCCTTACTTGGTGAAACTACTCCATACTACAGACTTTGAGACTATTTCTCTGGCTTCACCGTTGGGGTCGTTTCTGTAAGTGAGGGACATAGCCAGCGCGTAAGCTAATTAGTGCAAGTGGCCCTTCTGAATTCTAGATGCTCTTCAACGCTTCTGTAATAGGTTTTGCTGTTTGACAGCATCCTCAAGACAGATACAAATTGAATTAATACGAAATCATGACAACTCTAAATAAAGATATGTTTTTCTTCACTGTTATTGTTTAGTTATTTTATTGTTGTAACTGTTATTATGGTTATTACTGTTAAAGGTTAGTTCTATTTTTTATGTTAAATATTGACATATATCACATAGACATTTTGAAGGCCGCATCAGTCATTTGTTTCTTTTTATTTTCAAGCTTAGATAATTTTTTGATCAAAACATCATAACATAGCAACAGATCATTATTTGTAGTTGTCATGATTTCATATTGATTCAAATATAATCTGTCTGATGACGCTGTCAAGCAGCGAAACCGGTTGCAGAAATGCTGAAGAACATTTAGAATTCAGAAGGGCCACTTGCTCCAGTTAGTTTAAGCACTGGCTACGTCTGTCACTTACAGAAACGAAACCCAACAGCCAGAGAAGTAGTCTCAAAGTCTGCATGTGACACTAATAAATTTCATACTTTGAGAAAAAGCACTAATATTTATTTTTGAATATTGAATATGTTAAGGTGAACAAAATGAGAACCCACTTTTATAAATGTTACTATACTTAATTTTAACATGTATATACATATATACATATATATATATATATATATATATATATATATATATATATATATATATATATATATATATATATATATATATATATATATATATATTGTGTTGGCTTTATAATAAGCAAATGATGATTTTTATTGAACCATATAGTATGTCACAACAGTTGATAAAAGTGTTTCATTGTTTCTTGCAGTAGTAGAAGGATAAGTATACCCAAGTAGGATTTAATTGTAGCTATGATGGCTTAAAGTTTATGTTGAACACAATTCTTCTTTAACACTTTCCTATGGTTAGACCTTTTGATGGACTCTAGTTACTTTTACTACTGTTAAAAATCAATTAAGTGTAAGGCTCACACGGAAATCTCACGATTATCATTCATACTGCCAGTAGATTTAGTGATGTGTCATTCATCTGAACACTAGTTCACCAACTGATCCATCACACATCAACTTACTTCTATGAAATGATCTCTTAGCCAAGAAGAAATACTTGTTTGGGTAATTAAAAAAGACTCTCTTAACTGAAGCCAAACTATATGGACATTAATGTGAAATCAAGTCCACACTAGTTGATTCCTGCAATATCTCGCAATATGCCGGAACTATTGTCTCAAAGATTTATGTACTTTAGTATTAAATACTGGATACATTATTATACCTGCTCACATTAAAAGTAGTAGCTACTGCTGCAAATGATTTACAACTGTTGTTTGTATCTCCAACCGCATATAGGTATACGCTATTTTTATGGATTTCTTGGTGAACTTGTGAAACATATATGTAATATAGATGTGTGACCACCCTTCTCCAAACAGATCTACCTATTATAATAAACATTTATCAAAAAACTCAATAATCTTGTGTACCACTGAAATATTTCACCAATTTGTGCGATATTACAATGAGTAACAGTTGATATACAGTGTTTCACTTATAATAGGGATGATTGTTTTAAAAATAATGTGTAATTAAATGATTTTAAGATGTATATATATATATATATATATATATATATATATATATATATATATATATATATATATATATATATATATATAATTTCAACATAATGAATTGATCTCTTACTCTTAACTAAAAGGTAATTTGTTATTGATTGTAAACATAGATATATCTTTCAATGAGATTAATTTGTAGTAGTGTAACTAGTGTGCCTAAAAACAACACAGATTTCAATTATTTAACTGAAATGTCCAATTCTGAACACACACTATTAGAGAATATAATTACAGGTATGGTTTCTGATCTATAATTGAGTGAAAGATACTGAACACAAAACATGTGCACAAAGTCTTGATGCAGCCAGCTATTTACATAAGAGCGTTTCAAACCACAAACAGTCCAGTTCAACAATAAACATACCATGTATATAAACTGAAGAGTCAATATTTATATTATGTACCTGCTAGCTGTAATCCTAAGGAAGATAGAATTTTTAACGGACAATTGAATTTTTCTTGATAAAACTGTTTCAGTAATTCCGTTAGCCAACAAACCTCAACAAAGGCATTTACAAAATAGATACCTGTCCAGTTTTTCAAAGTTAAAAATGAGAGTGGATTAGGTATAGCAGCTCTAATGTCTAATAATTTAAAGAAATGTTTTCATAACAACATCTCCGCTCTTGGTGGATGGATTTGCTAAAATAGATGACTATTATTTTAAAGCCACAAGACTGATAATATTGATTACGTATATGTGAAGGAGCCTGGTGATCTTGCAAGAAATCAAACATTATTTATCTGCTTAGACAAGGGTGGTCAGCTAATTTGTGGTATTGTATTTTGTAATATTTAGTTGGTTAATTATTATTGTAACATTTTATATGATTATTTATTATAATTATTTGTGGAGTTAATTGAATTCATGTTGTTTTTAAAGTTGTACCATAAAGTTGCATAATAAACTTAAATAATATATAATATAGTGTTTGATTTATGTCTTCTTGAAAAATAGCTGATCCTCATTTTGAAATTATTGGTAAAAATTACTAGACAAACGTACCTATCTAGTTAAAATGTCCCCAAACATCCTCAAAATCTTTTATATATCAGGATTTAGTCATTAACAGCAATTTTTAATGCATTTTCTAGGACCCCTACAACCCATATCCAGTTTCTATATATATATATATATATATATATATATATATATATATATATATATATATATATATATATATATATATATATATATTGTGTGTGTGTGTGTGTATCACACCGATATCTCAAAAAATAATGTGCCGATTTTGACTAAATTTGGTGAGTACCTTCCTTTTACAAGTGGATTTGATAATTTTGTTGGCCAGGAAAATCGGACGAGGTTTTCCCGGAAAATCTTGTGTTTTCTTTCAAAAAAAATTATATCTCAGGAAGTAACAAAGTAACATCAACCAAGGGGTTAAGGAGTCGCGGGCCAAAGGACTCCAGGGGGCAAGCTGAGGAAGTGGAAATAACAACATAAACTCTCGATGAAGCTTTCCCCAAGACCGTCATGTGCGGTAAAAATCCGCATCCTGCACGAGGTGACCCTGCTAATAACTAAACATGACTGATCTAGACAAGGAGGTCGAACTAAACTCCCCCAATCTACGGTGTCACGTGACACGTGCCTATGGATGGATGGCACCAGGGCGATGGTGTCGTGAACGGAACCTCTGGAGTACCAGGCAACCCTCCAGAGTAACCCGCCTTGCACCACACAGGGGATTCTGATGGTGTGGACAGTATTTCCCCCATTCTCGTGGGAACAACATGAAGATAATAAACACATATAAAACCAAAACCAATGAGGCTCGAGGAGTGGCTCCGGCTACAGACTTGTGCCTTGAGTCTATCCCGGAAACTGAGACGAGCCAGGGGGCGGCAGCGGACTCTGGAGGTCCCACGACCGGCGTAGATACGGGGGATCAGGGGGTAGCTTCGGCCAGAGACCTGTCCCCGACACCCAAGCTGGAGGCTGGGTCCCACCGGAGGACATGGAGCTCCGCGGACTCCGGGGGCCCCTCCACCAGTGAGGACTCTACTGTTAGAGTAGAGGGACTGCCCCGGCAGTCCAAGCGTCTTTCCGGGGCGCAAAGAAAGAAGTTCCGGAGGGCGCAAAAAATGGCGGCCGGGACGTGGACGGTCGAGAAACCTGTAAAGGCGCAAGAGGGGAGTGCGGGTCAGAAGAGGACGCGCTCGAACTCTAGCACGCCCACTACAGACAGACGTCCCAAAAGGGCCAGGGTGCCTGTAAAGGCGCAAGAGGATAGTGCTAGTCAGAATACGCCGCGCTCTGGCTCTAGCACGCCTACTACAGACAGACCTCCCAAAGGAACCAAGGCCGGAACACCGGCGCAGACTGGCTCTTATAGGGAGGCTGCGGAGGGCCTCGGGATGGCGGTGATTGACAGACGCCATCCTGAGGTCACGCTAGACCAGGGGAAGGCGGACTCTCTTCAGGAAGGGGAGAGCCCGCCTCAGTTCCACCGGACGCGCCTGACGGGGGGGCATCCTCTGGATAACCTGTGCCGGCCCGCAGTCGCGGGACTGGCTGCGGAAAACGATCGGGGGCCTCGGTCAGATTTGGTAGGGGGCGGACTTGACAGCCGTCGAGCCCAAGGAACTCCCAAAGAGACGCAAGGTCCTCGTACGGATCCCTGACACCGTCCTGCAGGAGACGGTGATCAGCAGACTTAAGATCCAGAACCCTGAACTGGGGACGCAACACTGGTCGGTTCTAAGCAGGAAGGCAGAGGAGAAATGACAGACGCTCGCCTTCTCGATCGACCAGACATCTTACAGAGCCCTTGAAGGAACCTCCTTCAAGGGCATTCTGGGGCATGGAAAGGGTTAGCTTCCGCCCACTGGGGAAGCAACTAAGGGTTAATGGGACTTAGGTTCCTTCAGGTCAACCTCCAACACAGTAGGGCAGCCACGGCCGGACTACTAATGGCTCTGAGGAACACGGATGTGGCCCTCATCCAGGAACCGTACTCCTATAAAGGAGAGATCAAGGGACTCGGCGGAGCTACTGGAAAGCTCATCTACAGCAGATCCATCGAGAACCCGAGCGCCTGCATTTTTGTCTGGGAAGGGATAGAGTTTCTCCCTCTAATGAATTTCTGTTCCAGGGACCTGGCAACGATCAAAATCCGATGTGGAGGAGCGGATGGGCTGAGGGACATTACTGTCGCGTCAGCCTATCTGCCAGGGGACAGCACGGACCCTCCTCCACCCAACGAATTGGAGCAGCTGATGGTGGGTAGCAGAGAGCAGGTGGCTGGCAGACCATCATCGGCATGGACGCGAATGCGCACCATGAGTTGTGGGGTAGCTCGAACACAAACTCTAGGGGTGAGGCACTTTTACAATTCCTTATGAAATTTAATTTAGACATATTGAATAGAGGTAATAAACCGACCTTTGTCACAACACGGCGTGAGGAAGTTTTAGATCTAACAGTTTCCACCCAGTTTCTGGGTGACTTTGTTAAAAGCTGGGCTGTGTCTGGGGAAGTGAGTAGCTCAGACCACAGATACATCCGGTTTGAAATCGCCAAAGTCGAAAGAGAAACGGTATGGTACCGGGACCCCCGCAAGGCGGACTGGGAAGCCTACAGGGCAGACCTAGCTGTGGAACTGCGGGGGGTTAAGAGTACCATAAAAAATTCAATAGACCTCGAGATTGCAGCAGTCCAATTGCGAGACGCAATTACCTCGGCCTATAACGCCAACTGCCCCCTGAAAATGAGGGTGTCCACCAGGAACGTCCCGTGGTGGAACGAGGACCTCAGGCAAAGGAGGACGCAGGTTCGTAAGCTTTTTAACGCGGCCAAAAGGTCGGAAGCATGGGATGAATATAGACAGGCCCTATCGACCTATAACAAAAGACTGAGGGACGCCAAGAAGGAGTCGTGGAGGCGGCACTGCGAAGAAGTGGAAAACACGTCCGAGAGTGCTCGACTACACAACTGGCAGACCATCATCGGCATGGACGCGAATGCGCACCATGAGTTGTGGGGTAGCTCGAACACAAACTCTAGGGGTGAGGCACTTTTACAATTCCTTATGAAATTTAATTTAGACATATTGAATAGAGGTAATAAACCGACCTTTGTCACAACACGGCGTGAGGAAGTTTTAGATCTAACAGTTTCCACCCAGTTTCTGGGTGACTTTGTTAAAAGCTGGGCTGTGTCTGGGGAAGTGAGTAGCTCAGACCACAGATACATCCGGTTTGAAATCGCCAAAGTCGAAAGAGAAACGGTATGGTACCGGGACCCCCGCAAGGCGGACTGGGAAGCCTACAGGGCAGACCTAGCTGTGGAACTGCGGGGGGTTAAGAGTACCATAAAAAATTCAATAGACCTCGAGATTGCAGCAGTCCAATTGCGAGACGCAATTACCTCGGCCTATAACGCCAACTGCCCCCTGAAAATGAGGGTGTCCACCAGGAACGTCCCGTGGTGGAACGAGGACCTCAGGCAAAGGAGGACGCAGGTTCGTAAGCTTTTTAACGCGGCCAAAAGGTCGGAAGCATGGGATGAATATAGACAGGCCCTATCGACCTATAACAAAAGACTGAGGGACGCCAAGAAGGAGTCGTGGAGGCGGCACTGCGAAGAAGTGGAAAACACGTCCGAGAGTGCTCGACTACACAACATCCTGTCTAAGGGCCCTCAGACTAACATAGGCTCCCTTAGAACACCCACGGGAGCTTTACAAGCTCGGGGGAGGAAACTATGAAAATTTTACTCCAGACGCACTTCCCCGGCTGTAACATAATAAACCAATCACCTCCGGACTGGGAACACTCAGAAATAGAGGCGCCTTATAGGCGGGCATCTAGAGTAGACTGGACAGTCGCTAAAGAGGTGGTTACCTGGAGCAAAATCAGATGGGCCATTAACAGCTTTAAGCCATACAAATCGCCGGGATTTGATGGAATAATGCCCATCATGCTCCAACAGGGGATAGATATACTGGCGCCGGTGCTTACCCTCATTATGAGGGCCAGCCTGGCTCTGGAGTACATTCCGAGGGCATGGAGACTGGCCAGGGTTGTATTTATTCCTAAACCTGGGCGTCCAACAGACCAGGCAAAGTCCCTGAGGCCAATAAGTCTCATGTCCTTCTTGCTGAAAACAGTGGAAAAACTGCTCGACCGGCACATTAGGGGCGGTGTACTGGAAGCATATCCTCTACACTGCGGACAATATGCATACAGAGCAGGATTCTCTACAGAAACAGCACTGCACCAACTGGTGCTGAAACTGGAGAATACGCTGGAGAACAAGGAGGTGGCGCTGGGGGCCTTCCTAGACATAGAGGGGGCCTTTAGCAACACCTCGTTCGGATCGGTTCTGGCAGCTGCCCGGGAGCGTGGAATAGAGGAGACCTGCTGCAGGTGGATCGGTTCCATGCTCAGGGACAGGGCGGTGTTCACCTCACTCGCGGGGGGACTCTGCTGGCGGGGGTCGCGGCGGGGTGTCCGCAGGGGAGCGTTCTGTCTCCCTTGCTCTGGTGTCTAGTCGTGGACGGCCTGGCGGGGTGGGCTCTCCGGAGGGGGGTTTGAGGTACAGGGCTATGCGGACGACATTGTCATCATAGTCCGAGCAAAGGTCACACAGGCAGTGTGGGAGCGTATGCAGACTGCACTGAAAGTGGTGGAAGGGTGGACGGTTGATCAAGGGCTCGGGGTGAGCCCCGAGAAAGCAACCGTCGTACCGTTTACGAGGAGGAGGAAGTGTGAAAGCCACAGAACTCTCACTCTATACGGTAGGAGCGTTCCAATGGCCAGGGAGGTAAAATATCTTGGGGTCGTATTGGACTCTAAGCTAACCTGGAATGGTCACATTGGAAAAATACTGCGTAAGGCAGTGTCAAAGAGCACTGCCAGGGGATCCATTAAGTCCTGGGTCAGAAACCAACACAAGGTGTACTGGGCGGACTGTCTAGGGCTCAGACATGGGAAGTCAATAATTGACGGACCTAGTTCAAAGAGAGCTGTGGAGCTGCTAAACCTTAGCAGAGGACAGCTCAGAGACACAACAGGTCTCTTGACGGGACACATGGCCGTCAAGAAACACCTGCATAAAATGGGGTGGTTCGAAGGGGACCTCGCATGCAGACTCTGCGGCGAGGGGGAGGAATCAGCCCAGCACATCTTGTGTGAGTGTATAGCTCTGGACCGGAAAAGACAACTGATTTACGGTCACTCTAGACCGGAGACAGAGCAATATAAAACTTCACCCTACCAATTGCTGTGCAGACTAGTTCAAGGCACAGTGATTTTGGAATGGGTGGAGTAAGACTAAGGGTATGCACAATCAACCAAGGGTTGCGGTGCTATCGGGGCGGCAAGGCCGCGGACGAGCCCTGAGGGAACAAAAAAAAACATCAACCAAACTGGGTACACTTGTTTATATCGCTATATTTAAATTACCTACCAAAAATTTGCGCTGTAGGTCAAAAGACAAAAAAGTTACAGGCATTTAAAGAAAAATAAATTGGGGTGTTCCTCAAAATGTCAAAGTCGCGATTTAAAACGTCAAAATTGGCAACATTTAGGCAAATAACTTGAATCTAATACGGGTATTGTAAAGAAAATGTTTCTGGGCGCAGCAAGTGCGTTATGGAAGTGAATTTTCATAAAAATGTTTTTAATTACAAATATATCGCTCTAATGCGAGCAGGCATCAATTTGGTTACCGGTATAACCTATATAGTAGGAACAATGTACCATATTTCATCAAAATAATTATTTGAAAATGTACAAAAATTTTCCGAAAATAAACTAAATGTTTCGGAGAAAACTGGTCTCCTAGCCAATGAACCATAGGCATAAAATGGGGCGGTTCGAAGGGGACCTCGCATGCAGACTCTGCGGCGAGGGGGAGGAATCAGCCCAGCACATCTTGTGCGAGTGTATAGCTCTGGACCGGAAAAGACAACTGATCTACGGTCACTCTAGACCGGAGACAGAGCAATATAAAACTTCACCCTACCAATCGCTGTGCAGACTAGTTCAAGGCACAGTGATTTTGGAATGGGTGGAGTAAGACTAGGGGTATGCACAATCAACCAAGGGTTGCGGTGCTATCGGGGCGGCAAGAATGAACCATAGGTTAATAGCAAATTGAGTTATTGAAATTTGAAACATAAGTAATGAAAATTCGCAACCAAAACTCCCTTACTGCGTTCATACAAAAATTTTCCGGAAATAAAGTTAAATGTTCGTTTCCTAACCAACACAACTTACGTTAATAGCAAATTGAGTTATTGAAATTTGGAGGATTTAACGAAAATTTGCTACCAAAACGCACTTACTGCGTCCATATTTTTTCTTACAAACATGCAGCATATTTCGATAAAAAATGCTAAAATGCAGTAACGGATTTGTTCTACGAAAATTAGCTAAAAATTATAGACCGGTAAACCATAAACTTCACTAAACCTACAGCGAAAGCATCAACTTAACTAAACTGACAGCCAAAGCATCAGAGAAAGGGTCTATTTGAAATGAATTTTCTGTAAATATTTTAGTAAAATGAAGGGCAATGACTGTTGAATCTGAAACTTAAGGGTTCGCAGAACACTCTTCTTGCAACATTTTCTTTTCACAATCTGTATTTGTTTCACGTTCTTTGCCTAAACATTGCCAATTTTGACATTTTAAATTGCGAGTTTGACGTTTTAAATTGCGAATTCGATGTTTTGAGGATAACTCCAAAATTTGTTGCTTTAGCTGCCCGTAACTTTTTCTCCTTAAACTTAGAGACCTAAATGTTGGTACATGGTTCACTCTTTATAATACAAATACGCGTACCAAATTTGGTTGCCCTCACTTTGTTATTTCCGGAAATATTAATTTTCCCAGAAAGAAAACACAAAATTTTCCGGGAAAATCTGGTCCGATTTTCCTGGATAACGAACTTATCCAAGCCACTTTCAAAAGGAAGGTACTCACCAAATTTGATCAAGATCGGTGTATTTTTTTTAAAGTTATCGGTACGATATATATATATATATATATATATATATATATATATATATATATATATATATATATATATATATATATATATATATATATATATATATATATATATATATATATATATATATATATAGAAACATGTAAAAATCGAAACTGACCCCGGATATGTGTTCTGGGGGCCCTAATTAGCGCTCATTTGAAGAAATTTTTTCAAAATTCAAAAGTCGGGATCTCCATCGCAACTTTTACGCAAAATGAAGTTTTTAGCCGGTAGTCAGATTGGAGACGATTTCCTTAAAACTTTATTTCTACAACGTTTACCAGTCAACGTTCGTTCAATTTTGGCTTTGAGCAACGATTCTCTAGAAAATTTGTCGGTTACAGCAGACAAAATCGTGGAATTTTTCGGAGATAAATACAACGTGGCTGGAATTCAGTCACGCGAGCCCGACAAGCTAGCCAAGTTAGAAGCGCAATTAGAGAAGCTAACAGCATCAGTCAACGAATTACGAACGCGTTCCCGATCTACCTCCCGAGAAAGACCAAGCTTTCTCGAAATTCCATAAACACAAATTCCTCAACCTCCACGTGTGGGTATCATAAACGATTTGGCAACAAGGCCAAACGTTGCATCCAACCTTGCAATTTTAAAGCAAAACATGTGTCGGAACACTAATAAGGCACTCCCTCCACACGGCAGGAGACGAGAGCCACCTAACACGCCGCCTTTTAATTTTTGATAGACGCTCCAATATGAAATTTCTAATCCACTCTGGAGCGGATATTTCAGTTATTCCACCCACTCACGAACAACGGAAATTTCAATCGAAACGTACCTTGTGTGCTGCAAACGGGACCCCTATTCATGCCTATGGCGAACAACTATTAGATTTGGATCTAGGTTTACGCCGTAGGTTCTGCTGGCCCTTCACACTTGCCGATATCAAGCAACCAATTATAGGCGCTGATTTTCTAGCAGAGTTTGCTTTACTTGTGGATATGAAATAAAGATCGATACAAAGATAAACCTCTCTAAGGCCGGTGCTAACCCACCACCAGGAATTAATTCTAAAATTCACCTTGTAGACCCGACACACCAGTACTTCAAATTGCTACAACAATTTCCTGACCTTTTTAAGGAAACTTCTTCTAGCAACCTTCCAGATGTTGAGTTCTTCCATACTATAAGTACGGAAGGACCACCTGTCACTGCAAAAGCTAGAAGATTGCCCCCGGAAAAGCTAGCTCAAGCAAAGCTAGAATGATAAACTTGGGAATTTGTAGACCCTCCAAAAGTCCATGGTCAAGCCCCCTCCACATGGTGCAAAAAAAAGGATGGCTCATGGAGACCATGTGGGGATTACCGAACACTAAACGCTAAAACAATCCCAGACAAATATCCCATTCCAAATTTGCAGGATTTTAATGCCCAGTTAGAAGGCAAACGTATTTTTTCAAAATTAGATATAATTCGCGCTTTCCATCACATTCCAGTAGCACCTCAAGATATTCCCAAAACAGCAGTCATAACTCCATTTGGGTTATTCGAATTTGTTAAAACCCCATTTGGCCTTCGTAATTCAGCACAAACATTTCAAAGATATTTACATTCAATTTTAAGACATCTTGACTTTGCCTACTCCTATCTTGACGATATTCTCGTTGCATCAGCCTCTGAAAAAGAACATCAAGAGCATCTAGCAAAACTTTTTCAGACACTTCAAGACAACGGCATCCGTATCAATTCATCTAAATGTGAATTCGGAGTGGCCGAAATTTCATTTTTAGGTTTTCGTGTAAATAAATCTGGATTATTTCCACTTCCTGAACGCATCAAAGCTATTACCGACCTACCTCTTCCCGATACCATTGAAAAACTCAGAAGATTTCTAGGTCTCATAAATTTCTACCGTCGTTCTCTTCCACATGCTGCGGAAATTCAGCAACCACTATTCGACCTCTGCCAGTGGACTCCTCAGACTCGAGAAGCATTCGAACGTTTGAAAGAGGCACTAAAAAACGCTACACTAATAGCTCATCCGTCTCTTCGCTACCACTGATTCTCCATGTCGATGCTTCTGATTATGCCGTAGGTGCTTCCCTCCAACAACTACGTGATCAAACACTAGAACCCCTAGGTTTCTACTCTAAAAAGCTTACTTCAGCCCAAAAATCTTACAGCACCTACGATCGCCAACTTCTAGCTGCTTATCAGGCAGTTAAATACTTTAGATATACCCTAGAAGGTCGCCATTTCACCATTTATACGGACCACAAACCTTTGACATACGCTTTTGAACAACGCGTCTATAAAGCATCTCCAAGGCAACTACGACATTTAGACTTCCTAGGTCAATTTACCGCAGACATTCGCTACATACCACGTCCTACAAACATTCCCGCAGACTATTGTTCTCGCATTGAAACAATTTCACTTTCTTCCACTGTGTCACTCCAAGAAATTGCGCAAGCTCAGTCATCTTGTGAGGAACTCAAACACCTTCTGCAGTCTAAATCGTCCTCATACAAATTTCAAAACATGCCTCTTGACAACGGATTGAATCTTATTTGCGATTCTTCTTCAAAGAAACTTCGCCCATTCATTCCGCTCAAATTTCGCCGAAAGATTTTCGATTCTATCCACAATTTATCGCACCCAGGCATATCAGCTTCAGTCGATCTGGTCCAGGATAGATTTTGTTGGCCCAAATTGAAACGCGATGTATCTCTTTGTTCTAAAACTTGCATTCCCTGCTAGAAAGTCAAGATATGGAGACACACTTCCAGTGTCATTGGACAATACACCCCAGCCATGAGAAGATACTCGCATATAAATGTTGACATTGTGGGACCATTACCACCATCACAAGGTCAACGCTATCTGTTAACAATAATAGACAGATTTTCTCGATAGCCCGAAGCAATTCCATTGTCAGACATTACAGCAGAAACAGTAGCGAACACTATTTTATCATGCTGGATCTCTCGTTTCGGTGTTCCGCAATACATCACCACAGACAGAGGTAAACAATTCGATTGCCACCTTTTCACACACCTCACTAAAACACTAGGTGCAGACCACATCAGGACCACAGCTTACCACCCAGCAGCAAATTGTGTAATCGAGAGATGGCATAGAGTTCTGAAACAGGCCTTGAAAGCTCATATGGACGAAAACTGGGTCGCTAAATTGCCAATTGTGTTACTAGGACTCAGATCGTACATAATTCCAGAATATCGCTCAACACCCGCTGAAATAGTCTACGGAGAATCAATCAAACTTCCCACCGACTTTTTCAACAGCACACAAGCTCATGATGTTCCACCACTTATATCTCAGCTGAAAGAAGACATAAGGAAACTTCGACCAGTACCTTTTAAACATAATACTGCAAAAAAGGTATTTGTCCATCATAAGCTTATGGAAGCTCCTTTTGTTTTTGTTTGCATTGATATTCCGCGAAAAACCCTCGAACCAGTTTATGACTGCCTCTTTGAAGTGTTATCCCGAAATGACAAACTCTTCAAAATCAAGAAATCACACGGAGAAGAGACAATTTCTGTTGACCGTCTTAAACCCGCATTCATTCTTTGTGATAACGAACAGGCAACTTTCCAGCCTCAGAGACCTCCTAGTGAAATTGAAAGTGACAGTGAAAGTCCAACACCTAGTGAAACTGAAAGTGACAGTGAAAGTCCAACACCTAGTGAAACTGAAAGTGACAGTGAAGTTCCCGTCCCTGTTCAAACTACACGCCATGGACGTAGAGTTCGATTTCCACAAAGATACTTGAACTAATAGCGTTGCCACTGAGAGGGGAGTATGTGGCGGTGGTTCCGACCGCAGTGTTTCCGTCAACACTACTCCATGTTTCTGCATAAATACTCTTGACAGTTAAACGTTGCGTTACGTTATGCGACAGCCAGCTGTCAAGAACTACAACATATAATAGACACCAGGCGATCTCTCTCTCTCTCTCTCTCCTCGCTACCAACCGCTAAAGTAAACACACGTCCTCTACGCTCGGTCAGTTATCTGTTATGTACTCATGTACTGTTGTAATTGTTATAGTTAAATGTATCATATAGTTTATTCAGTTAGTGAAATAATAAAGTATATTAAATGTTTACGTATGGATTTAATATCAACAAGTGCAATTAACATCCATATATATATATATATATATATATATATATATATATATATATATATATATATATATATATATATATATATATATATATATATAAACATATAAAAATCAAAACTGACCCCGGATATGGGTTCTAGGGGCCCAAATTCGCGCTCATTTGCAAAAATTTTTGCAAAGTCTCACCATCGATACCTCTCTATTAGTGAATTTTTTAAAATAAAAATTCACTAAAAGGGAAATGACAATAAAATGTTGTATGCATTTGAAATTAGGATAAAGTAACTCTCAAATGAATAAGGAACAAGGGCGTTTTCTCAAGTAAATAAATGTAGCAAATAATTCAAAAACTCTCTTGAAAATTGGTTGTTAGATAAAGGGGACGCTAAATTGCGTTGCTCTCCAAAATAACGAAAATATCAAGTAAATTAGGACAAATAATGTCAAAATAAAATGCTGAACTATGTATGTCATTACTGTTTGGTCCACACGCCAGTGCAAAGTCTACAAAAGGCGTTTAAAATTAAAAATCTAAAACTGAGGGAACGCTATAGTGACGTCAGTCGATAGAAACGTTTTTTAATAGTTAATTTGTAAAATAAACAGTTAGAAATTGTCTAATTAGATCAAGGACAAAGGAAACACACGTAAGTGAACTTTAAGGCAAAAAAATTGAGTTTAAAAGCTACATACCAGGCAGTACCCATAGCAACGGCAGATCCTTAGCGATGCGGGTGTTGGTTGCTAGGTACGAGTTGCAGTTGTCTATAAAATACAATTTGAAATTGAAAATCTGTAATAGCACGTTACGGAACCACATAAAAGAATTGTCTCTGGAGAAGGCGAGGTGGAAATCAAGGAGTGACGGTTGAAGGAAACGACAGTATCGATTTTTGAATTACGAAAGGCCATTGGTATGTGTGGGAACATTGTAGAATTTCTAACTTTGGTATGTGTGAAAACTACAAATGACATTTGACATGTAAATTTGCTTGTAAACCAAAAACTATAATTTTTTTAAATGAAAACTATAAAATCTAAAATTTACTTGAAGTAAAGTAATTGGAGAAATAAAAGATATATCGATAAGAATAAATTAAAAGTTCGGGACCCATCAGTCAGTGGCGGCTCGTGACTTTGGGAGTGGGTGAAACAGAATCCGCGCGGCCCCAAAGGGGGGTCCAGAGAGATGACGGACCTCCCTGCGCCGCAGACGGATTTTTTTTAAATTTTTGAGCTCACGCGTTCTCCCGGCACTTCAGTATTTAAATGAAACATCCATTTGTACAAAAATATAGACTCACAAAGAATAATTTTCGGAATAATGACCAGGAATATTCGATGAGAGAACACTGTACACATACTGTACACGCACGCATACGGTAATATGATACGACGCGTATTACCTATGAAAATCTGTTTATAAAGGGAAGTGCTACAAGCATTTTTTTTTCAAATTCATGGCCCTTCTCCTTTTTTACAACTTGAAATTTTATATCTAATATTTTATTGATTTGAAATTATTCTTTTAGAGGTGATAATAAACAAATCAATTCCACTTGCCAAAAAGAAACATGAAAAATCCAGCTTTTCAAGGTCTGTAAATGTGACACAACAGATTACTTAACGGCACCATAGTAAAAATAAAAATGCGCCTCTGACGATCCGACTCAATCTCAACAAACGACAGACACTAAGCTTTGAAGCAGGCTCATAACTCTGCATCACTTTTGTGACACTCATAAACACCAACTTACTAGTGCGCATACCGTTGCCATGGCAACCGTCTCATGCAAGCGTCCCGAAACGGATGTATACGAACGAATCTGGCTCAGTCAGTCTGCAGTTGCTTAACGCTCTAGAGTAGTCTATGGTTTGCAATACGCAAGCGCTGCGTGTTGGGGCATGTATACATTCAATTCAGTGATCAGTGGCGGGCTTGCAAATTATATCGTACCATAAATTACTACAAAAATACATTATCAACTGCGGCGCTACGTAACAAGACATTTTATGTGGTTGTACCAAATGAATTTGAGAGAATGAAAAAAAAAGAATTATGGTGGATTTTGAATGAAAAAGTTTAGCTTAACCGAAAAATATAGGTGAAGCAGCGCTTCACCTGCGTCATCGGACGAGCCGCCACTGGCCTATTATACAAAATTTCATGAAAATCGAACACGTGCCGGGAAAGTAAACCTTTACCCTTTTTAAATGTCCGCGAATTTAGGCCCCCTAGGACCCATATCCAAGGCCCGTTTATATTTTGAGTGAATTTTCATTAAAAAATGCATAATAGGAAGGTAACGATAGTAAGACTTTCGGATTTTTTTTTAAATTGGCGCGAATTAAGGCACCTAGAACCCAAATCCAAGGTCCGTATAAATTTTTGGTAAAGGTTTACTTGCGCTAATTCGCACACATTTAGAAAAAGTTTCCAAAAGTCTTATTACCACTATAGCGAATTTTCGTAATAAAAATTAAATTTTTTGAAGCTGTCATACAAATTACTTATCTCTGTATGCAATGTTTTATATTAGGCCTTTACGAAAATTAACCGGGTAGATATCTACCGTTTACCGAATGGTACACAGCTGGCTTTATGGTAAATGGACCCGGTGCAGTAATTTTCGAACGCTTTTAAATGCGCGGTAACTAAATGACAAACGCAAACTGTCTTTGTTGTTTGATGATATTCTATGGCTTTGAACTTTGAAGTAGTAATATTAATATATCAGTATGTATATTGAAAAAATAACTTTCGTTAATGTTATATCTGAAATATTAGACAGCGATAGCGACGGAGAGTTATTAACAGGAGTTACGACTTATTTTACATTAAAAAAATTCCAAAAAGAATCGCCGCGCCATTGAAAATTATGCATCTTATGTTGCACACTTTACACTAACTACTGTTAACTGTTAACATCCACTAAATGCCAATACAACACCTTCACCTTCCTTCAAGTAACGATTGAGAAATGAACGAATGAAAATAAAAAAAGCCTGGACGCAGCAAGTGCGTTATGGTAGTGAATTTTCATAGAAATGATCTGGCACAAAATATTTTATTATAACTTTTTTTTCTTGTAACATAGAAATCTAAATTTTGGTGTATAGTTTACTTTTTATATCGTTAACCTACCTACCAAATTTGGTTATCATAGATTTTATATTTTTTAAGATAAAAAATTTTTTCAAATGAAAACTTAAAATTTTCCCAGAAAACCTCGTCCAATTTTTCTAAATAACGAACTTGTCAAAGCCATTTACAAAAGGAAGGTACATGCCAAATTTTGTTAAAATCGGCCTATTACTTTTTGAGATATGAATTTTTTTCAAATGAAAACTCAAAATTTTCCCGGAAAACCTCGTCCGATTTTCCTGACTAACAAACATGTCAAAGCCATTAACAAAAGGAAGGTACATGCCAAATTTTATTAAAATCGGCCTATTATTTTTTGAGATATGAATTTTTTTCAAATGAAAACTCAAAATTTTTCCGGAAAACCTCGTCCGATTTTTCTGACTAACAAACATGTCAAAGCCATTTACAAAAGGAAGGTATGTGCCAAATTTTGTTAAAATCGGCTTATTACTTTTTGAGATATGAATTTTTTTCGAATGAAAACTCAAAATTTTCCCGGAAAACCTCGTCCGATTTTCCTGAATAACAAACATGTCAAAGCCATTTACAAAAGGAAGGTATGTGCCAAATTTTATTAAAATCGGCTTATTACTTTTTGAGATATGAATTTTTTTCGAATGAAAACTCAAAATTTTCCCGGAAAACCTCGTCCGATTTTCCTGACTAACGAACTTATCCAAGCTATTAGCAAAAGAAAGGTACATGCCAAATTTTATCAAAATCGGTCTATTATTTTTTGAGTTATCGGTGTGATACATATATATATATATATATATATATATATATATATATATATATATATATATATATATATATATATATATATATATATATATATATATATATATATATATATATATATATATATATATATATATATATATATATATATATATATATATATATATATATATATATATATATATATATATATATATATATATATATATATATATATATATATATATATATATATATATATATATAAACATATAAAAATTGAAACTGACCCCGGATATGGGTTCTAGGGGTCCTAGTTCGCGCTCATTTGCAAAAATTTTTTCAAAATTCAAAAGTCAGGATCTCCCCATTAGGGAATTTTTTCTACGAAAATTCACTAAAACCTTAGGGTATTGGTATTATTATTTATTTACATCCCGTTTATAGGTTAGACTTTAGACAATTTGTATAGACAATTAAGTTTATTCTCTATATAACTCAAGTTACCGACTGTTTGGTTCGGTACACAAATCCTGCACCGGGTAGATACTGTATAATATTCGAACGATGGACAGACTAACCGATTACATTTTCGAACGCTTACGGTGTATCCGATATCTACCCGGTTACTTTTCGTAAACGCCTATTATCAATTTGGTGGATCCAGGAATGTTATATGTCACATATGTCACTTTCGTGACAAGTGACGACAGTTTTGTCACTTATCAGCTTTCAGTTTCAGTTGAATTTTGAATTTTAAGTTTCTGTTTCTAATCTCTGATTAGTTGATGAGTTTTTAATTTGATAGTGTATTATATTTTAACTAATTTTTAAAAACATAACCTAAACGTTGTTGATAAAAGTGATAATAGCTCCACCATCTAAAAAAAATTGTTGCATTGTACTCTACGATTGCGGCATGTCAAATCAAGAAGATGGAAGAAATTTTGTGCTGAAACTGTTTGCAACCAAGTGGCTAGCGGTCTCCAAAGATGTAACAAAAATCATCTTCACGAACGTGAATTGTACCAACAATGTTGATGCATTCAAGGGTGCAGGTAAAAATATCTACGTAGCTACAGACGTCACTACTTATGATCCAAAACAGTTTGAACTTCTGTTGGATAAGAAAAAATTTGAGCCAGCACAGGTTGACTGGTTGGAGGCGTTGCAGATCTCCATAAAATGTCTGGAGACGGATTTTCTCGACATAAGAGGCATAGTCACCAAACAACTTGTCTTTGTAACCGACTTAAACACCCGCTTGTCCGATTCCAGTGCTCACAAAGTGAAAACAATCATAAAAGATTTAAACGATTGTGGCGTTTTCCTGTACATTATCGGGCCGAATGTGAAGTTCCCCCGGTGCATCACCAGCTTGGAGGACATGAAGAGAATGATGGAGGTGTGTGAGTTTGTAGGTCTGCAGTGTGAGGAGAATGGTAAAATTGCACATGAAATTGTCACACAGGTTAATAATGCCACCGTTTGTGATCTTAGATTGGGCCTGCATATATTCATGATCTTCCAAAATCCAATGGAAGGGCAGCCTTGACAGGTACCCCTGACCTTTGGCTCACAGCTGCAGATACCTGCTTTCACGTTGAGAGTGTTGAACGACAACCCACAGTTCCTGCTAGTTGAAGACAAGAGCGACGATGATAGTGAAATTGTGTGGTATGTTCTCTTTATTATTATACTAGGAATGATAAACATTTAATGATCAATTATTAATAGTATTAATAGAAGGTAGGTAATATCTTTGTAATGTGATATTTACAGGGTAGATGCAGAAGATGACAACGTGGAAGTTAATTTTGACGACATAGTGTCAGGAATTATTAGATATAAGAAGTTTGTGGCTATGGACAGTGATGTCAGTCGAATGTTGAAGTGTGAAGGACAAAGGAGATTTTCTGTACTTGGCTTCACTCATAAATCCAATGTTCCCCAAGTAAGTAGTGTAAGGTACTGTACACATTATAATAACTACAACTGCTGGATTGGTTATTTAACCTTGAACATATCTAGACTGTAGTTGTGATGGTTTGCCGTTGTGGCTGTTTACAGTCATTTATATAACATGACTCCCAGTGTTTCTGTTTTGGAATCATGCTTACATTATGTTTACTGTCACCTCCAACTACTTAAAAAGTAACTTTCATCTACAGTTTTAGAAGAACTCTCCCTTTATATTGTATATAGCTCTCTGTCTCTCTCTCTCTCTCATCTTTATAAACTAGTTAAAAGTAGTGAGCTACCAATTGATGAATTGTTTCACTCTCAACTCTATTTTATAAAGAAGACTTATCTACTACATGTTTTATAGTATTATTTACTGGAAGATGGGACACGCTTTGTGCTACCAAACCCAAAACTGGAGGAGCAGTCTGTCGCACTGTATGCCCTGATAGACTGCCTGGTGAAGGATGAGATGTATGCTATCGCTGTACAGGTCTACATGGCCAACACCAAACCCAAGTACATGGCTTTGATCCCCCACATTAACTCTCCCAAGTGCTTTATGCTGTCCTTCGCACATGACGTCGGGTTTCCCTACAAAGTAACTCCACCACCAGATGCCAGCAGGGTGCAAATAACCACTGAACTGAATGACTTTCTCGACTCTCTCGATGTTCATGGAGAACATTACACGCTGAACTTGCCCCTGTCTGTAAATATGATTCAGAATATTAATCATACAAAAATAATCAACAGGACGTTGGAAAAATATTTAGGTTTGTAACTTTATATTATAAGCATTGTTTGTAATTTTTCAAATCTGATTAGTAAACATATACTGTTGTGGCTCATAATCAACTGTGCACATTGAGCTGCTACTTGCTTGCTGTCTTATGTGACAAGACAGCTTCGGCTCTAATTAATATTAATTGTACACAGATAAACATATCAGCTTCACAGGAATTAATTTAGATCCTGTAACAATCAGCTGCCCTGAGGAATGTGAAGACGCTATAAAGTCCAAAATGCCCACAATGTCTGTTAAGGATGAAATCAAGCAGGCCCATACCCTCACCTACAATGATTCAAACTTTGAGTTGGACGATGAAGATTACTATAGACAAATCAATCTACTCCAACTTATTTTATTATTATTTACTTATTAGCTGTTAATAAAAATTATTAAATAGTTTCAGTGAAAAAATTCACTAATAATGAGATCATGTATATATATATATATATATATATATATATATATATATATATATAATTTCAATCATAAATAACTTGGAACACCCCGTATTTTATAGCATTATTTAATTCATCTTTTTATCACCGTTGGATTTGTATTAGCATTCCCTATAACTAAAGGTTGATAGTTTTCAAGGTATGCACTCCTTTGTTCATTAGGTAATGCAAAGTGAATTTCTTAAGTGAGGTAGAAACAAGCAGGCCAAAAAATCAACAAGTTTACAGGTAATCTGTCAAATTATGTGACAGGGTAATCAATAAAATCAATTCCAAGCAAACAAACTTTTATCAAAAAAATAAAACAAGAAATAACCTTTAAAATATAAAAAAAGTCTGGACGCAGCAAGTGCGTTATGGTAGTGAATTTTCATATAAATGATCTGGCACAAAATATTTTATTATAACTTTTTTTCCTTGTAACATAAAAATCTTAATTTTGGTGTATAGTTTACTTTTTATATCGTAAACCTACCTACCAAATTTGGTTATCATAGATTTTTTATTTTTTAAGATAAAATTTTTTTTCAAATAAAAACTCAAAATTTTTCCGGAAAACCTCGTCTGATTTTTCTGATTAACCAACTTGTCAAAGCCATTTACAAAAGGAAGGTACATGCCAAATTTTATCAAAATCAGCCTATTATTCTTTGAAATAAAAATTTTTTCGAATGAAAACTCAAAATTTTTCCGGAAAACCTCGTCAGATTTTCCTGACTAACAAACCTGTCAAAGCCATTTACAAACGCACATTGTTTTTACTATATAGGTTATACTGGTAACCAAATTTGATGCCTGCGTTCTGAAAAAAACCACATATTTGGTATTAAAAACATTTTAATGAAAATTCACTACCATAACGCACTTGCTGCGTCCCGAACTTTTTTCATTTAGGTAGATGATTATGTAATACCTAATTGGGTATCATGACTCACATAATATATAAAGATCTAATACAATACGGGTATATTCTTACAGGGGCAAATCAATATTTTTGAAAATGAGTCATCAAAAAGTTACTGATAAGCTACAGTATAGCAGGTTTAGATATTCAGAAGATACTCTAGTTGAAGCTCTACAGGACATAACAAATGGAATCGAAACTTTGAATGGAGCTTCGAAAAAGTGCAATATCCCCAAATCTACTCTGCATAATAAAATTAATGGGAAGGTACCTAATGTTAGAAGAATGGGCCCACAGCCTGTTCTGAATGAAGCTGAAGAAATCCGCTTAGAGCATTGGATCAACGCTAAAGCCAAACTAGGATTCCCTATGCACCCAACAGAAGTAAAAGACGCAGCACAAAAGGTTTTGACTCAATCTGGCCGACCAAATCCCTTCAAAGACAACAGACCAGGTGAGAAATGGTTGAGATTATTTTTGCAGAGGCATCCCACTATCACAAAAAGAAATACAGAAATAATCTCCAAGGCCCGGGCTGCAGTGACTGAAGAGGCAATTAGAGACTGGTTTTTGGACCTAAAAAATTATTTAATTGAAGAAAAGCTATTGAGCAGCATGATGGAAGATCTGTCCAGGATATACAACGCCGACGAAACGGGCGTAAGAACATGCGTTAAATCTGCATTAGTTTTGGGACCAGTGAACAAACATTTTAAAAATCTTTAAGAAATTTCAAACGGTGTTTCTGTAGCGCCAATGGTGGTGTTCCCTTACCAGGGAATCCCGAAACAGTTGGCACTATCAGTTCCGAAAGCTGGGGAATCAGACGATCTGACACCGGCTGGATGACAGGAGCTACATTCTGTGAATATGTGGCGAATATATTCCATCCATGGCTGATCAAGAAACAAATCGAGTTTCCAATTATTCTATTTATCGACGGCCACAAATCTCATTATAGCATTGAATTATATGAATATGTATGAATATATATGAATTTTGCATGAATGAACAAATAATACTGTATTGTCTGTAGCCTAACTATACACATTCTGTAGCCTAACTATACACATATTAGTCAACCGTGCGATGTGACTATATTTCGACCTTTGAAGGTCGAGTGGAAGCAAATTTGTCAGCTTCACAAGAAAAGAACTTCCGCATCGATAACAAAGTACAACTTTTGTCCTTTATTTAAGGAAGCCTTTGATCAAGCATCACAGGTCAGCACAATAGCCAATGGATTTAAGACATGTGGAATTTTTCCCTTCAATCCAAACGCAGTAGATTTCTCCAAATGTATATCATCCAGGAGAAACGATATCTTACCGAAACTTGACAATCTTTAACATACAGATGAAATAACTTCTGAAGATTACAAATCATGCTTAAAAGTTATGCACGAGTTTTTAGGGAATGGAAAAATAATTGAATTTGAGGAAAAGTATGAAAATCAAGCTGCATCTAAAGAAGACTTTTATTCGCTATAGAAACACTGTAAAATTGGAACATATACTGAAACCACTGGGCAAGACAACAATAACGATGAGGCTTACATAACAGATTTTACAGAAGATTTCTTAGATACTTTACCGCTACAAATAGATTGCGTTTTATATCAGACCGATAATGATACATTTGATAGCAGTAATATTGTAAACGAAACAATGAATCAGCTGATACTTCTATGTGAAGATATTATTGAATCAATACTGGACTATGTCTACAAAATTGTAAAAAACCCAAATACGAGAAATGTGACTTTTGCCAAGCAGGTCGAAACTGACTGTTTGGAGATTAATAAAATAAACATATTATCAAATATTATTAAACGAGGAAGTAAAGAAAATGAAATGAATAATTCACTTTGGCAAGAACATTTACACTGGCCACAGCAACAAAAGAAGAACCAAATATGCGAATTTAAAAAAAAAAATTCGCTAAAACGTAAAAATGCCGAAAAAATGGCATTTGCTGTTACTTCGGATAAATGGATGAAATATTATCAAAAACAAGAGAATGACAAGAAACAAAAAGAAATTCTGGACGCAGCAAGTGCGTTATGGTAGTGAATTTTCATAAAAATGTTTTTAATAACAAATATGTGTGTTCTTTTAAGAAATCAGGCATCAAATTTGGTTACCAGTATAACCTATATACTAAAAACAATGTGCCATGTTTCATCAAAATAACTTTATTGTGTGAAAATATACAAAAATTTCCAAAAGTAAACTTAAAGTGTTCCCGAAAAAACACGTTTCTTGGTCAACCTTATAGGTTAATAGCAAATTGAGCTGTTCAAATATGAAACATTTGATCAAAATTCGCTACCATAACGCACTTGCTGCGTTCAGAATTTCTTTTCTTACAAACATGCATTATATTTCGATGTAAAATGCAAAAACGCAATAACATAAGGCGTGTTTGATTAAAAAAAATCTCTGGACGCAGCAAGTGCGTTATGGTAGCGAATTTTCTTTAAAATATTTTTAATAGCAAATGTCTTTCTTTGATGAAAGCAGGCATCAAACTTGGTTGCCTATATAGTAGAAACAATGTATCATATTTCATTGAAACAAATTTATTGTTTGAAAATATATAAACATTTTTCAAAAGTCTAGATGCAGCAAATCTGTTATGGAAGTGAATTTCCATAAAAATGTTTTTAGTAGCAAATGTGAGCAGGCATCAATCTGATTACCGGTATAGCCTATGTAGTAGAAACAATGTACTATATTTTAACAAAATTACTTATGGTTTGAAAATATACAAAAATTTTCCGAAAATAAACTTAACTGTTGGCAGATTTCTGAAAACAGTTTTTTGAAAAACGTTCGGGAGCTAAACTGCAAATTTACCGAAAATTCGCTACCAAAACGCACTTACTGCGTCCAGATTTTTTTCTTACAAACGCATCATATTTCGACAAAAAATGCAAAAATGCATTAACGAATTTGTTCTATGAAATTTAGCTAAAAAAAAATTTACTCACTCCTGGTCCCGTAACTTCCTTGGGGGGTGTGAACAAGAAATTTTCTTGGGGTTTGTGGATTCAGAGGGGGTCTAGGCAGGTTTCTGAAAACAGTGTTTTGAAAAGCGTTCGGGAGCTAAACTGCAAATTTACCGAAAATTTGCTACCAAAACGCACTTACTGCGTCCAGATTTTTTTCTTACAAACGCATCATATTTCGACAAAAAATGAAAAATGCATCAACGAATTTGTTCTATGAAATTTAGCTAAAAAAAAAAATTATGCACCCCTACTCACCCCTGGTCCCGTAACTTCCTTGGGGAGTGTGAACAAGAAATTTTCCTTGGGGTTTGAGGATCCAGGGGGGTGGGGGCCTAGGCAGGTTTCTGAAAACAGTTTTTTGAAAAGCGTTCGGGAGCTAAACTGTAAATTTACCGAAAATTTGCTACCAAAACGCACTTACTGCGTCCAGATTTTTTTCTTACAAACGCATTATATTTCGACAAAAAATGCAAAAATGCATTAACGAATTTGTTCTATGAAATTTAGCTAAAAATAATAATTATGCACCCCTACTCACCCCTGGTCCCGTGACTTCCTTGGGGAGTGTGAACAAGATTTTTTTTTTTGGGGTTTATGGATCCAGGGGGGGGCCTAGGCAGGTTTCTTAAAACAGTGTTTGGAAAAGCGTAAGAGAACTAAACTGCAAATTTACCGAAAATTCGCTACCAAAACGCACTTACTGCGTCCAGATTTTTTTCTTATAAACGCATCATATTTCGATAAAAAATGCAAAAATGCATTAACAAATTTGTTCTACGATAATTAGCTAAAAACCATAAACTTCACTAACCCTACAAATAAATATCCGAAAAGCCACCAAACTTAACTAAACTGACAGCTAAAGCATCAGAGAAAGGGTCTATTTGAAATGGATATTCTGTAAATATTTTAGTAAAATGAAGGGCAATGACGGTTGAATCTGAAACTTAAGGGTTTGCAGAACATTTTTCTTGCAACATTTTCTTTTCACAAACAGTATTTGTTTCACATTCTTTGCTTAAACATTGCCAATTTTGACGTTTAAAATTGCGAGTTTGACGTTTTGCAGAAAACTCCAAAATTTGTTACTTTAACTGGCCATAACTTCTTTGTCTTTACAGCTAGGGACCTAAATTTTGGTACAGAGTTTACTCTTTATAATACAAATACGCGTACCAAATTTGGTTGCCCTTACTTTGTTATTTCCGAAGATATGAATTTTTTTATAAAGAAAATACAAAATTTTCCGGGAAAACCTGGTCCGATTTTCCTGGCTAACGAACTTATCCAAGCCACTTGCAAAAGGAAGGTACTCTGCAAATTTTATCAAGATCGGTTCATTATTTTTTGAGTTATTGGTCGGATATATATATATATATATATATATATATATATATATATATATATATATATATATATATATATATATATATATATATATATATATATATATATATATATATATATATATAAACACAGATCTCCCCATAAGCGAATTTTTAAAAAAAAATTCGCTAAAAATCTGAAACATTTGATCAAAATTCGCTACCATAACGCACTTGCTGCGTTCAGAATTTCTTTTCTTACAAACGTGCATTATAATTCGATGGAAAATGCAAAAATGCAATAACATAAGGCGTGTTTGATTTAAAAAAATCTGAAACATTTGATCAAAATTCGCTACCATAACGCACTTGCTGCGTTTAGAATTTCTTTTCTTACAAACGTGCATTATATTTCGATGGAAAATGCAAAAATGCAATAACATAAGGCGTGTTTGATTAAAAAAAATCTCGGGACGCAGCAAGTGCGTTATGGTAGTGAATTTTCATAAAAATGTTTTTATTGCAAATATGTGTGTTTTCTTTTTAAGAAAGCAGACATCAATTTTGGTTACCAGTATAACCTATATAGAAAAAGCAGGCATCAAATTTGATTACCAGTATAACATATATAGTAAAAACAATGTGCCATGTTTCATCAAAATAACTTGATTGTTTGAAAACGTACAGAAATTTCCAAAAGTAAACCAAAAGTGTTACTGAAAAAATCCGTTTCCTGGTCAACCTTATAGGTTAATAGCAAATTGAGCTTTTCAAATATGAAGCATTTAATCAAAATTCGCAACCACAACGCACTTGCTGCCTCCAGAATTTCTTAGCTTACAAACATGCATTATATTTCGATGGAAAATGCAAAAAAATAAGGCGTTTTCGACAAAAAAAATTATTTGTATCACCAACGACTTATGGGCCACCCTGTGATTGTCGCAATAATTTTTTAAGATGTAGCTCAAAACACCGTATAATTAATGTATACAATATTTTTTCATATCTTGTATAATAACGAATATATTGAGCTTTATTGATTTTTTACGTAAATTCGACAAAAATTATATACCATTAAACAATAAACTCTATAGCTAAGGCTACTGCCAAGCATCAGAGAAAGGGTCTATTAGAAATGAATTTTCTGGAAATATTTTAGTAAAATGAAGGACAATGACGGTTGAAACTAAGAGTTCGGTGTATGTAAAACATTCTTCTTTAGACATTTTCTTTCCATAGATCGTATTAGATTCAAGTTATTTGCCTAAATGTTGCCAATTTTGACGTTTTCAATTGTCACTTTGACGTTTTGAGGAAACCCCCAATTTATTTTTCTTTAAATGCTCATAACTTTTTTGTCTTTTGACCTACAGAGCTAAATTTTGGTAGGTGGCACACCTATAACGATATAAACCAGGTTACCAAATCTGGTTGCCCTTACTTTGTTAATTTTGGAGATATAAATATTTTGCGAAAGAAAACACAAATTTTTCCAGGAAAACCTGGGCGGATTTTCCTGGCTAACCAAATTATCCAAGCGACTTGCGAAAGGAATGTACTCACCAATTTTGACGTTTAAAATCGCAATTTTGACGTTTTGGAGGAAAATCCAAATTTATTTTTCTTTGAATGCCTGTAACTTTTTTATCCTTTAACCTACGGAGCTAAATTTTGGTAGGTAACTTGCCTATAATGAAATAAATCCGCGTATGAAATTTGGTTGCCCTTACTTTGTTAATTCCGGAGATATAAATTTTTTTCGAAAGAAAACACAAAATTTTCCGGGAAAACCTGGACCGATTTTCCTGGCTAACGAACTTATCCAAGCCATTTGCAAAAGGAATTTATTCACCAAATTTGGCCCATTATTTTTTGAGTTATCGGTGTGATACATATATATATATATATATATATATATATATATATATATATATATATATATATATATATATATATATATATATATATAAATATATATAAATATATATATATATATATATATATATATATATATATATATATATATATATATATATATATATATATATATAAACATATAAAAATTTAAACCGACCCCGGATATGTGTTCTGGGGGGCCTAATTAGCGCTCATTTGAAGAAATTTTTTCAAAATGCAAAAGTCGGGATCTCCTCATTAGTGAATTTTTTTTAAGAAAATTCACTAAAAAGGAAATTTGTATCACCAACGGCTTATGGGCCACCCTGTGATTGTAGAAATATTATTTTAAGATGTAGCTCAACACACCCTATAATTAATATATATAAATTTTTTTCGTCTCTTATATAATAACGGATATGTTGAACTTTATTGATTTTTTACGAAAATTCGACAAAAATTGTATACCATTAAATGATAAACTCTATAGCTAAGGCTACTTGTCAAGCATCAGAGAAAGGGTCTATTTGAAATGAATTTTCTGCAAATATTTTAGTAAAATGAAGGACAATGACGGTTGAAACTAAGACTTTAGGGTTTGTAAAACATCCTTCTTGAAACATTTTATTTCTATAGCCCGTATTAGATTCAAGTTATTTGCCTAAATGTTGCCAATTTTGACATTTTAAATCGCCACTTTGACGTTTTGAGGAAAACCACAATTTATTTTTCTTTAAATGCCTATAACTTTTTTGTCTTTTGAGCTACATAGCTAAATTTTGGTGGGTATCTTACCTATAAGGATATAAACCTGCGTGCCAAATTTGGTTGCCCTCACTTTGTTGATTCCGGAGATATAATTTTTTTTCGAAAGAAAATGCAAAATTTTCCGGGAAAACCTAGGCAGATTTTCCTGGCTAACGAACTTATCCAAGCTATTTGCAAAAGGAATTTTTTCACCAAATTTAATCAAAATCGGCCCATTATTTTTTGAGTTATCGGTGTGATACATATATATATATATATATATATATATATATATATATATATATATATATATATATATATATATATATATATATATATATATATATATATATATATATATATATATATATATATATATATATATATATATATATATATATATATATATATATAATATATATATATATAAACATATAAAAATTGAAACTGACCTTGGTTATGTTTTCTGGGGGGCCTAATTAGCGCTCATGTGAAGAAATTTTTTCAAAATTCAAAAGTCGGGATCTCCTCATTAGTGAATTTTTTTTAAGAAAATTCACTAAAAAGAAGAAAACATAAAAAAGAGAAAATTAGAAATAGAGCAGAAAAATACTGCAGCTCTAGTGAAAAAAAAAAAACGCCATTCAATTAAAAAAATCTCAGACTAAACAAAAATGCAAAGCTGATGACACAGAGCTTTTTAGTAGTGGAAATAATCAAGAGACTAATAGCAGCACCGACGGCGATATGCAATTACCTCAGGCATCATCTGATAATACAATTGATCCTGAAAATGAAATACTTACAAAAAAGAAATTCTGGACGCAGCAAGTGCGTTATGGTAGTGAATTTTCATAAAAATGTTTTTAATAACAAATATGTGTGTTCTTTTAAGAAATCAGGCATCAAATTTGGTTACCAGTATAACCTATATACTAAAAACAATGTGCCATGTTTCATCAAAATAACTTTATTGTGTGAAAATATACAAAAATTTCCAAAAGTAAACTTAAAGTGTTCCCGAAAAAACACGTTTCTTGGTCAACCTTATAGGTTAATAGCAAATTGAGCTGTTCAAATATGAAACATTTGATCAAAATTCGCTACCATAACGCACTTGCTGCGTTCAGAATTTCTTTTCTTACAAACATGCATTATATTTCGATGTAAAATGCAAAAATGCAATAACATAAGGCGTGTTTGATTAAAAAAAATCTGAAACATTTGATCAAAATTCGCTACCATAACGCACTTGCTGCGTTCAGAATTTCTTTTCTTACAAACGTGCATTATAATTCGATGGAAAATGCAAAAATGCAATAACATAAGGCGTGTTTGATTTAAAAAAATCTGAAACATTTGATCAAAATTCGCTACCATAACGCACTTGCTGCGTTTAGAATTTCTTTTCTTACAAACGTGCATTATATTTCGATGGAAAATGCAAAAATGCAATAACATAAGGCGTGTTTGATTAAAAAAATCTCGGGACGCAGCAAGTGCGTTATGGTAGTGAATTTTCATAAAAATGTTTTTATTGCAAATATGTGTGTTTTCTTTTTAAGAAAGCAGACATCAATTTTGGTTACCAGTATAACCTATATAGAAAAAGTAGGCATCAAATTTGATTACCAGTATAACATATATAGTAAAAACAATGTGCCATGTTTCATCAAAATAACTTGATTGTTTGAAAACGTACAGAAATTTCCAAAAGTAAACCAAAAGTGTTACTGAAAAAATCCGTTTCTTGGTCAACCTTATAGGTTAATAGCAAATTGAGCTTTTCAAATATGAAGCATTTAATCAAAATTCGCAACCACAACGCAATTGCTGCCTCCAGAATTTCTTAACTTACAAACATGCATTATATTTCGATGGAAAATGCAAAAAAATAAGGCGTTTTCGACAAAAAAAATTATTTGTATCACCAACGACTTATGGGCCACCCTGTGATTGTCGCAATATTTTTTTAAGATGTAGCTCAAAACACCGTATAATTAATGTATACAATATTTTTTCATATCTTGTATAATAACGAATATATTGAGCTTTATTGATTTTTTACGAAAATTCGACAAAAATTATATACCATTAAACAATAAACTCTATAGCAAAGGCTACTGCCAAGCATCAGAGAAAGGGTCTATTAGAAATGAATTTTCTGGAAATATTTTATTAAAATGAAGGACAATGACGGTTGAAACTAAGAGTTCGGTGTATGTAAAACATTCTTCTTGAGACATTTTCTTTCCATAGATCGTATTAGATTCAAGTTATTTGCCTAAATGTTGCGAATTTTGACGTTTTCAATTGTCACTTTGACGTTTTGAGGAAACCCCCAATTTATTTTTCTTTAAATGCCCATAACTTTTTTGTCTTTTGACCTACAGAGCTAAATTTTGGTAGGTGGCACACCTATAAGGATATAAACTAGCTTATCAAATTTGGTTGCCCTTACTTTGTTAATTTTGGAGATATAAATATTTTGCGAAAGAAAACACAAATTTTTCCGGGAAAACCTCGGCGGATTTTCCTGGCTAACAAAATTATCCAAGCGACTTGCGAAAGGAATGTACTCACCAATTTTGACGTTTAAAATCGCAATTTTGACGTTTTGAGGAAAATCCAAATTTATTTTTCTTTGAATGCCTGTAACTTTTTTATCCTTTAACCTACGGAGCTAAATTTTGGTAGGTAACTTGCCTATAATGAAATAAATCCGCATATGAAATTTGGTTGCCCTTACTTTGTTAATTCCGGAGATATAAATTTTTTTCGAAAGAAAACACAAAATTTTCCGGGAAAACCTGGACCGATTTTCCTGGCTAACGAACTTATCCAAGCCATTTGCAAAAGGAATTTATTCACCAAATTTAATCAAAATCGGCCCATTATTGTTTGAGTTATCGGTGTGATACATATATATATATATAAATATATATATATATATATATATATATATATATATATATATATATATATATATATATATATATATATATATATATATATATATATATAAACATATAAAAATTTAAACCGACCCCGGATATGTGTTCTGGGGGGCCTAATTAGCGCTCATTTGAAGAAATTTTTTCAAAATTCAAAAGTCGGGATCTCCTCATTAGTGAATTTTTTTTAAGAAAATTCACTAAAAAGGAAATTTGTATCACCAACGGCTTATGGGCCACCCTGTGATTGTAGAAATATTATTTTAAGATGTAGCTCAACACACCCTATAATTAATATATATAAATTTTTTTCGTCTCTTATATAATAACGGATATATTGAACTTTATTGATTTTTTACGAAAATTCGACAAAAATTGTATACCATTAAATGATAAACTCTATAGCTAAGGCTACTTGTCAAACATCAGAGAAAGGGTCTATTTGAAATGAATTTTCTGCAAATATTTTAGTAAAATGAAGGACAATGACGGTTGAAACTAAGACTTTAGGGTTTGTAAAACATCCTTCTTGAAACATTTTATTTCTATAGCCCGTATTAGATTCGAGTTATTTGCCTAAATGTTGCCAATTTTGACATTTTAAATCGCCACTTTGACGTTTTGAGGAAAACCACAATTTATTTTTCTTTAAATGCCTATAACTTTTTAGTGAATTTTCTTAAAAAAAATTCACTAATGAGGAGATCCCGACTTTTGAATTTTGAAAAAATTTCTTCAAATGAGCGCTAATTAGGCCCCCCAGAAAACATATCCGGGGTCAGTTTCAATTTTTATATGTTATATATATATATATATATATATATATATATATATATATATATATATTTATATATATATATATATATATATTTATATATATATGTATCACACCGATAACTCAAAAAATAATTTTTGTATTTTCTTTCGAAAAAAATTTATATCTCCGAAATTAACAAAGTAAGAGCAACCAAATTTGGTACGCAGGTTTATGTCCTTATAAGTAAGTCACCTACCAAAATTTAGCTATGTAGGTCAAAAGACAAAAAAGTTATAGGCATTTAAAGAAAAATAATTTGGGGTTTTCCTCAAAACGTCAAAGTGGCGATTTAAAATGTCAAAATCGGCAACATTTAGGCAAATAACTTGAATCTAATACGGGATATAGAAATAAAATGTCTCAAGAAGGATGTTTTACAAACCCTAACGTCTTAGTTTCAACCGTCATTGACCTTCATTTTACTAAAATATTTGCAAAAAATTCATTTCAAATAGACCCTTTCTCTAATGCTTGGAAGTAGCCTTAGCTATAGAGTTTATCGTTTAATGGTATATAATTTTCGTAAAAAATCAATAAAGCTCAATATATCCGTTATTATATAAGATATGAAAAAATTTTGTATATATTAATTATAGTGTGTCTTGAGCTACATCTTAAAATAATATTTCTACAATCACAGGGTGGCCCATATATATATATATATATATATATATATATATATATATATATATAAATATATATATATATAAACATATAAAAATTGAAACTGAACTTGGTTATGTTTTCTGGGGGGCCTAATTAGCGCTCATGTGAAGAAATTTTTTCAAAATTCAAAAGTCGGGATCTCCTCATTAGTGAATTTTTTTTAAGAAAATTCACTAAAAATGCAAGGAGCTGGACACATAAACTAATCTGACTGAAACTTCAACAAACATTTTAAAAGGAGGAGACTATGTGATTGTATTATATGGTAGTAAACAGTACCCAGGAATAATAAAACATATTGAAGATCAAGAATATGAAGTCAGTGTAATGAAACAAACTTCAAACAAGATGTGGAAATGGCCAAAGCGTCCCGACCAGATCTGCTATAAAAAATCTCACATAATAAAAACAATTTGTGAACCAAACATTTCTTCTCGTGGCGATTTTAATGTTGAAATGTAAATACCTATATCTAAGCCTTTCAAGATCTGTTGTTTCTTTAACTAGATGTACCTAGTACATCTAGTAGGTAGGAGGTATATTTTTATAACTAATGTTTAATTAAATAAATGACTGTTCATTTACTGGTTGTTTTCTGTTTCATTTACTAGATTTTTCTGTTCATTCACTAGATTTTATGGCATTTTTTAATAAGTATTTATTTTAACACAGAAATAATAAAACAATAAAGTTTTAGTTATTCTTTAAACTTTATTATATATTGTGGGCTACCTTTGACAATTAATTTATTGGCATATATTGAAAACCTATAGCGCAATAGAGGCCTAAAGTCAGTACACTACTTATTTGTTCGTTTTCTGGCTGATCCACCCTATTCCTCTAAATTCAACAACACAATTTTAGATGTTTTTAATTCTTACAACCAATTTATTAAATTTACATTAGAAGAGGAGACAGATAACAGTGTACCATTCCTAGATACAAAATTAATTAGAACAAAGGATAACAACATAATTTTAGATTGGTATATAAAGCCAACTACTTCTCAAAGGTATATTAATTTTCATTCAGATCATTTATTTAAAACTAAAATTAACATTTTAATAGGTTTAAAAAATAGAATATTAAAGATATGCCATCCTTATTTTCATGAAAAAGAAATTAAGAAAACTTTGTAATATTTTTGTTAACAACTCTTATCCTCCCAAACTACTTAATAAACTTTTATACAATTGTTCAAACAATTACAATACAAGACACTCTCTACAAACAGTATCAAATTTATCAGACATACATAGCACTCTTATAATTTCCAGTTCGGAAACGTCTAACTTTTTTTTACATATCAATCCCATACATTAAGAGTATTTCCAATAGGTTAAAGTTTATATTTAAAGATGAAACCAATTTTAAAATAACTTTTCCATATTCAAAAACAATTTATAACATTTTCAGTAAACTCAAAAGTAAGGATGAAATTTCCAATGTTTCTGGAGTGTGGTATATTGCATTTCGTGTAATAATTAGTTTAAGATACATTGGCGAAACAAGCAGAGTCATTAAAGATAGATTAACACAGCACAAAAGTGAGATACGTTTACAAAAAAGAGCTTGTGCTCTGTCTGAACATAATCTTGACACTGGCCACAATATAAATTTTAGTAATGTTTCTATTTTACATTGTGAAACCTTAATATATATATATATATATATATATATATATATATATATATATATATATATATATATATATATGTATGTATGTATCACACCGATAACTTAAAAACAAAGGGTTGATTTTGATTAAATTTGGTGAGTACCTTCTGTTACACCTGCCTTGCGCGAGATATTAGAAGGAGGAAACAGAGACAAAGATAGACAACAGAGAGGACTGTGAGCTGGTAGTGAGGCGGTGTAATTACATCGGTTAGCTCATGTAAAGCAAGAGACTGGGCGTGGATACAAAGTGAAGCACACTCCAGCCTGAGGAGGCGCCACTGACTTACCGCTTAAGCCAGAAAGCTCTTTTGTTCTGTTCAAGAAGCTCACGAACCCTCAAATTAAACTGGCACAATGATAATAAGCGTAAACGACGCGTAATGAAAAATGATATAACCAACCGCTGTTACTCGATGGTAGATAACATAGAGTGTTACGTACTCTATGATTTATGAGAAGACACGGGGTATGGTAGATCCTTTGCACCAATGGTTTCTACCAGTTGACTTAATATTACAAAATGTCACATCAAATCAAATCTAACGAAATGTCACTAATATTTAATATCAATATATCTGATCATGACCCCTGAAGCCCAATTCATGCTGACCAAGAAAACACACAGCATCAATAAGTCTTTTTTATATGTTTCTGTTTTCATCAACCAGTTCATTGTGTTGGCGATGACTAATTTCTATCTGCTTGTCAACGGCGTATTCAATTCGCATTTTCCAGAGACACTTAATGTTAAAATGGTCTGTAAATGCGCTTTACACATAACATGTCTTTTTACTGCTTTATGTAGATTATTCAAGTCGGAAAACGCACTTTTATTCCACACCCCCTTTTCAATCACAAATAGACTACAAGACCAAGAAAACAGTTTATTACTGTTTTTACAACCCGTTAACCATTCATATTGTTTATAAGTTCGGGGCGCAGCAAGTGCGTTATGGTAGTAAATTTTCATAAAAATGTTTTTAATAGCAAATATGTGTTTTTTCTTTCAGAAAGCAGGCATCAAATTTGATTACCAGTATAACCTATATAGTAAAAACAATATGCCATGTTTCATCAAAATAACTTCATTGTTTGAAAACGTACAAGAATTTCCGAAAGTAAACTTAAAGTATAACCGAAAAAATTAGTTTCTTGGTCAACCTTATAGGTTAATAGCAAATTGAGCTTTTCACAAGTTGTCGGTCGGCGTTATCTGTCGATTGCGTTATTAGTAGGTCGCCGCTACTTGTAGGTCGCCGTTGCTTGTCGGTCGGCATTACCTGTTGGCCGTCGTAACTTGTAAGTCGCCGTCACTTGTCGGTTGGCGTTACCTGTCGGTCGCCGTTACTTGTCGGTCGCCGCTACTTCTAGGTCTGCGTTACCTGTCGGTCGGCGTTAACTGCCGACCGTCGTTACTTGTCGTTCGCCGCAACGTGTCGGTCGCCATTACTTGTTGGTCGCCGTTACTTGTAGGTCGCCGCAGGTGTAACAGAAGGTACTCACAAAATTTAATCAAAATCGGCCCATTAGTTTTATCGGTGTGATACATACATACATACATATATATATATATATATATATATATATATATATATATCTATATCTATATATATATATATATATATATATATATATATATATATATATATATATATATACATATATATATATATATATATATATATATATATATATATATATATATATATATATATATATATATATGTATTTGATCCAGGCAAAAATATATTAAGTGACCTGACCTATTATAGATCTAACTGAACAGACCTGACCTATTACTGTCTTAACTGAACTGACCTGACCTATTATTGACTTAACTGACCTGACCTCACCTATTATAGGTTTAAGTGAACTGACCTATTATTGACTGAACTGACCTGACATGACCTATTATTGACTGAACTGACCTGACCTATTATAGGCTTAACTGAACTGACCTGGCCCATTATTGACTTAACTGAACTGACCTGACCTATTATAGATCTAACTGAACTGACGTGACCTATTATAGATCTAACTGAACTGACCTGACCCATCACTGTCTTAACTGAACTCACCTGACCTCACCTATTATAGGCTTAACTGAACTGACCTGACCTATAATTGACTCAATTGAACTGACCTGACCTATTATATACCTAACTGAACTTACCTGACATATTATATATCCAACTGAACTGACCTGGCCTATTACTGTCTTAACTGAACTGACCTGATCTGTTGTTGACTTCACTAAGCTGACCTGACATTTTATTGACTTAACTGACCTCACCTGACATATTATAGACGCAACTGAACTGACCACGTCCTATTATTGTTGTCCTAACTGCCCTCACTAGCGGCAAGTAACGGCAACCTACAAGTAACGGCGACCTACAAGTAACGGCGACCTACAAGTAACGGCGACCGACAAGTGGCGGCGACAGACAGGTAATGCCGACCGACAGGCAACGGCGTCCTACAAGTAACGGCGACCTACAAGTAACGGCGACTGACAAGTGGCGGCGACCGACAAGTGGCGGCGACCGACAAGTGGCGGCGACCGACAAGTGGCGGCGACCGACAAGTGGCGGCGACCGACAAGTAACGGCGACCGACAAGTAACGGCGACCGACAAGTGGCGGCGACCGACAAGTAACGGCGACCGACAAGTAACGGCGACCGACAAGTCATGACGACGATATATATATATATATATATATATATATATATATATATATATATATATATATATATATATATATATATATATATATATATATATATATATATATATATATATATATATATATATTGTTCGCTCCTCGTATAGTGTAAAAGCAGTGGAATTTATAATCTTTATTTTGCGATAAGAAGAACAGACCAGAATTCCACGAATCGTCAAGAAGAACACAACTTAAGTAGTCAGCAACGCAAAACCGCGATATCGTATAATACCGCTACCTTAAAATTATATGTGTGTGTGATACAGTCAAACCAGCCTTAACAAATCCATTAAACGCACCAGCAACCCAGGATAGCCTTTTCCGGGACACGCACGAGTTTCTGTGAGTCCAGTACTCGACAAGAGAAGAAATTCACAAAGGTAAGTGGCTTTTTGGTCATTCACGAGTTTGCATCAATTTCCACTGCTTTTGCCCCTTCTCTTTTCATTAAAAACGTTACTTAATTAACAAACGCAAATTACAGTCCACTTTGTTCGTAATAGCCCGCTTAACGCCAATTTCTTCGCCCGCTCCAGCCCATTTCTTGGTCCTTCTCAGCCGGATAGTTTTTTTGTCTCGAAAATAATACGCAAGTAAATTTGGCTATTCAACTTTGTTAATTTTGAAAATAACTAAAGCGCGCTGGTTTAGCTGTATTCAATTCAGATTTTAAATTAATTTCCCGCAATTTTCATGTATATATCGCTAGAACCTTTATAATTATAGAATTTTTAAAAGTTATTTTCTTATCGCAAGAATCCGCCATTCAGTTAAATTTTGCTTTATTTTGAACAACGAGCACGGCTTTAGGAGTCGACGCATATCATTTCACGCATATATCGCTCTTTGCTTCTGTTTCATTCTTATCAATTTGTACCTGAATAATTCTTTGTTTCACATTGGTACGTATATCTGTTATATTTCCATATACGAGGCCTATTCAATTAATATCATGACTGACACTAAATTAAGGAAATACAAAAACCAACGCAATATTCAGCTATCTGAAATAGACACATTGTCTTCTCTAGCCCAGAAAGCCCAGTCAGATGTTTCGCTTTATAATTTACTTAGGGTTAGATCTTCCGAAATCGACTATTTAAGGGAACAGTTTATTCAAACGCACGAAAATATCGTTTCTGCAATTTTAAGTAGTGAACATGGAAACGCTTCTGATGAAAACACTATTTACGCTGGATTTATGGACGCTTATTTTGAAATTAAAGCCATTTGTTCTAGGTTATTCCCTGACAATAAAACAAATGTCCAGGAAATTCTAAATTCAAATACAGCTGGTCTTAATGAAGGTGCTAAAGCAAGGCTAGCTAAAATAGAAATTCCTAAATTTAGAGGTGACTATAAAACCTTTAACACTTTTATCGATTTATTCAATGCCTTAGTACAGGACTGTCCCGCATATTCCGACATTGAAAAGTTTCATTATCTAACTATATCAGTAGAAGGCCCGCCGTTATCTCTAATAAGATCTTTGCCTCTGACCGCTGACAATTATCAGATAGCTTATAATACATTAGTCACTCGTTATTCTAACAAACGTCTGCGTGCCCAAGAGCACTGGCATGCTATAGATAGCATTTCGAAATTTAATTCTGATGACCACGTCAATATTCGCAATTCGCTAGACATTATTTCGGAAAATCTTTCTGCTTTAAACACTTTAGGCTTTCCTACAGACCAATGGGACTTTGTTATGTTTATGTTGGTGTCAAAACGCCTTGACAGGAACATGTTGACGAAATTTGAGTTAGACCACGCTTCCACCGAGGTCCCTACATTTACGCAATTGCTTGACTTTCTAAATAAATATTGTATCGCTGGTGATGCTATGGATCAGAAGTCATTCCTTTCGCACTCTCAAAAGAAATATTCTGACAAATCGCAAGCTAGACCAACGCCTCGAACTTCCGCTTTTTTCGCTGATAATTTAAATTGTAAATCTATCTTACATACTTGTGTGTTTTGCAAAGATTCTTCGCATTCTATTTATAATTGCTCCTCATTTTGTAATAAAACTCCAAAAGATCGCTATAATTTTGTTAAATCTTCTCGTCTTTGCCACAACTGTTTAAGTAGCCTACATTATCTTAACAAATGCAAATCTACCAGGTCCTGTCGCAAGTGTGGTCAGCGTCATCATACGCTCTTGCATTTTGATAAAAGCTCCGCGCCTATTCCGTCGCCAGTGTGTAATAACCCTTCCAGATCTCCAGTTCCTTCCGCTCCGCTCGACCAAGAGCAGGTCTTTGCTGCTTCTGGGATTGTATCTAATCAAACCACGGTCTTATTGGCCACTGCGCTGATTGAAGTTCTTGATAACCATGGAAATTATCAGATTATGAGATGCCTTTTGGATGGAGGTAGTATGATGTCTTTTATCTCGCAAAGGGCTTTTAAGCGTTTGGGGTTGCCTAAGCAAAACTGCATGTTTGCAATCAAAGGACTGGCATCTATGCAGACTTCTTCTCAGAGTGGTTGTGTAACGCTCACTGGAAGACCGGTTGGTCAAGATTCTTTCAATTTTACTGTCGACGCATTGATCTTGAACGCCATTTGTGATAATTTGCCAGCAACCGCTATTTGCTCTTCCAATTGGTCTCACATTCGCAATTTAAAATTGGCTGATCGCCATTTTAATCGTCCAGGTCAGGTCGATATATTGTTAGGAGCCGACGTTTTTTCTAAAATCCTTTTAAATGGACGCATTTCCGGTGGGGAAGGTCAACCTGATGCCGTCAACACCGTCTTTGGTTATGTGCTCATGGGTAAGATTGGCAACACAGTTCATTCTTCTGCTGTCTTTTCTTTCTTGTGCAGTAACTTTGAATCAAATCTCGATCGCACTCTTAGGGAATTTTGGGAAGTGGAAAGTGTTCCGACTTCGTCGCATCACTCTAATGAAGATATTTTTTGTGAACATCATTTTAAGACTAAAATATCTCGCTCTCCTTCTGGCAAATATATCGTTTCGCTCCCATTTAAATCTGAGTCGCTGCCTATTTTTCCTGGCATTCGCGACCTCGTCGTCCAAAGATTTCTTTCCCTGGAACGCCGCCTTGCTAGAAACATGGACTTGTATACCCAATATTCTGCTTTTATGAGAGAATATTTGGAACTAGGCCACATGAAACGTGTTTATGACAATAAAGATTCTCCCGACGCATATTATATTCCGCATCATTGCATTTTGAAACCAAATAGCTTGTCTACTAAACTCAGGGTAGTTTTTAATGGTTCGGCGAAACTTCCCAACCAAAGCTCTCTTAACGATTGTCTACATACTGGACCAAAACTACAACAAGATATTGCCACAATTCTGTGTCACTTTCGCCTTCATAATTATGTCTTGTGTGCTGACATCAAAAAAAAAAAAAAAAAAAAAAAAAAAAAAAAAAAAAAAAAAAAAAAAAAAATGAGAGAATATTTGGAACTAGGCCACATGAAACGTGTTTATGACAATAAAGATTCTCCCGACGCATATTATATTCCGCATCATTGCATTTTGAAACCAAATAGCTTGTCTACTAAACTCAGGGTAGTTTTTAATGGTTCGGCGAAACTTCCCAACCAAAGCTCTCTTAACGATTGTCTACATACTGGACCAAAACTACAACAAGATATTGCCACAATTCTGTGTCACTTTCGCCTTCATAATTATGTCTTGTGTGCTGACATCAAAATGATGTATCGTAACATTCTTGTCGACCAATCACAGCATGATTATCAAAGAATTGTTTGGAGGTTTGCTTCTGATGAACCTTTGGTGGACTATAACCTGGTTACGCTTGTATATGGACTAACGCCATCCCCCTTTCTCGCGATACGCACTCTTCATCAGTTAGTGAATGACGAAGGGGGCTCTTACCCGCTAGCTTCTGCCGCCATTTTAAACGACACTTATGTTGATGATGTTGTAACCGGCTGCTCTTCTTATGAAGACGCAAAGCTTTTACAGTCAGAGCTGATCTCGCTTTTTGAACGAGGCGGCTTTGAGCTTAGAAAATGGTCTAGTAACTGTTCCGCATTACTTTCACATTTACCTCCGGAACATTTGTCGCAAAATCCGCTTATTTTTGGTTCACTGGCAAACGACACTCCTTTAAAAATTCTCAGTCTGCAGTGGAGTCCCTCTGAGGATACATTCTTTTTCTCAGTCTCGCCGTTGGGGAAACCCTGTACGAAACGCAACATGCTCTCGGAACTGGCCAGAATCTTTGACCCGCTTGGATTTCTTTCGCCTATTACTATTTTTCAAAAGATTCTAATCCAGTCGCTGTGGACTTCTAAATTAGATTGGGACCAAACCCCGCCCTCGCATATTGTTGAGGCTTGGAACCGTTATCGAAATGAACTCGGTTTACTAAGCAATTTACGCATTCCTAGAAAAATCCTTCCACCTCATTCTGGATGTGGTTATGAATTACATGGGTTCTGTGACTCTTCTGAAAAGGGTTACGCTGCCGTTGTTTATATACGATGCCTCCGCCCTGACCAAACAGTTTTTGTTCAGTTTGTTTGCTCTAAAACCAAAGTCGCTCCGGTTAAGAAACTAACCATTCCTAGGCTAGAACTGTGTGGTGCAGTTTTGTTGGCGAAACTCCTATCGTTTCTTCTGAACGTTTATCAGACTCGCATGACTTTCGAAAGAATTTTTGCCTGGTCAGATTCGCAAATCGTCTTGAGTTGGATCAAATCTTCGCCTCATCGTTGGAAAACCTTTGTGGCAAATCGAGTTGCCTACATTCACGAAAGGGTTTCTTCTGAATTTTGGCATTATATAGATTCTGCTAATAATCCCGCCGATATCGCCTCTCGAGGTGTTCATCCTTCTCAATTTCTCGCCCATGATATTTGGTTCAATGGTCCATCGCTACTATGTCGTTCTGAGCTGTCTGCCTGCTCCCCGTCTTCAGAGCTGCAGTCTGAAGAGGTCTCTGTTGAGGAAAGGACAGTTTCGCTTTTAACATTTACAGGTGAAGAAAATCTGCTTGATGATTTGTTAAAAAATCATTCTTCTTTACATTACATACAGTCTATTTTGTCATACGTATTACGCTTCGCTTTTAATTCTAGACATTCTTCTATTGCGAAATTTGGACCGCTATCTCGGTTAGAGCTTCATGATGCTCTGACCCTTCTGGTCAAGCGCACTCAAGCGGTCTACTTTGAAAAGGAGTTATCTAGTAAAAAATTCCCTAAGTCCTGGAGAAAACTCGCCGTATTTCAAGACAGTACTGGTCTTTTGCGTGTAGGTGGTCGCTTGACTCGCTCAAGTTTGTCTTATGAGCGAAAGCATCCGCTCTTACTTCCACAAAAGTGCCGACTCACGGTGCTTTTAATTGAACAATACCATAAAAGGTATCTTCATATTGGCCCTCGCACTCTTCACTTTTTGTTGTGTCAGAATTTTTGGATTTTGTCTGCAAGACGTGCCATAAACACTGTTATTTCGAAATGTATGCCATGTTGGAAAATAAAGCCTCAACCTTATCAGCCACCTATGGGTGACTTACCCCTTTCTCGAGTTTCGCAAGTCAAACCATTCTCGCATACTGGGGTAGATTTTGGTGGTCCATTCGCGATCACTATGAATCGATACCGAGGTGCTAAAACCTCTAAGGCATATATTTGCCTCTTTGTGTGTTTCGCGACTAAGGCTATACATCTAGAACCTGCCTGTAGTCTTTCGACTGACGCTTTTCTCGCTGCCCTCCAACGATTTATTGCTCGTCGTGGTCGATGTGATAATCTCTATAGTGATTGTGGTACAAATTTCGTTGGCTCCGCCAAGGAGCTTAAACGCATTTTTTCTGATGCAACTGCTAGGGAAGGAATCCATTGGCATTTCAACCCCCCTTCTGCCCCACATTTCGGTGGTCTTTGGGAATCTGGTATCAAGAGTGTAAAATCTCATCTCTCTCGTGTTGTTGGCCAACAAATCCTATCGTACGAAGAATTCTACACTGTCCTGACGCTTATAGAATCTGTCTTGAACTCCCGACCTTTAAATCCCATGAGTTCGGATATCGATGACATTCACGCTTTAACTCCTGGACACTTTCTTCATATGGAGCCAGTTTCTACGCTTCCAACTCCCGATTTGTCGTCTGTCCCCTTAACTCGTCTGTCAAGATGGCAACTTCTCCAACGTATGCACCATGATTTTTGGATTCGCTGGCACAAGGAGTACCTTCACACCCTACAACAACGAAGCAAGTGGCTTGACGCTGGTGCTCTTCCTACTATTGGGGCGATGGTGGCCGTGAAAGCTGAAAAACTTCCGCCTTCTAAATGGCTACTAGGTCGTCTATTGTCTCTAATTCCTGGTCCTGATGGTGTCGTAAGAGTTGCTATTGTAGAGACCTCGAATGGTATCCTTCGTCGCCCTTTGGTGAAGTTGTGCCCGTTGCCAACTAATGACTAGTAGTAGTAGTATTTGTTTCTAATTTAATTTAATTTTTTATTTTAAGTCTTTTTATTGTTTTGTGGATTCTTGCTAACCGGGATAATCATTTATTTTGTTTCTTGTTCTCTTTTTTCTTATCCGCCGCATGTTATCGCTTCTCCTTCGCGTTAATTATTTTTTTTGTGTAGAAAAATGTCTTGCTTATAGCAGCCATTTTGGCCGGGCGGGATGTTCGCTCCTCGTATAGTGTAAAAGCAGTGGAATTTATAATCTTTATTTTGCGATAAGAAGAACAGACCAGAATTCCACGAATCGTCAAGAAGAACACAACTTAAGTAGTCAGCAACGCAAAACCGCGATATCGTATAATACCGCTACCTTAAAATTATATGTGTGTGTGATACAGTCAAACCAGCCTTAACAAATCCATTAAACGCACCAGCAACCCAGGATAGCCTTTTCCGGGACACGCACGAGTTTCTGTGAGTCCAGTACTCGACAAGAGAAGAAATTCACAAAGGTAAGTGGCTTTTTGGTCATTCACGAGTTTGCATCAATTTCCACTGCTTTTGCCCCTTCTCTTTTCATTAAAAACGTTACTTAATTAACAAACGCAAATTACAGTCCACTTTGTTCGTAATAGCCCGCTTAACGCCAATTTCTTCGCCCGCTCCAGCCCATATATATATATATATATATATATATATATATATATATATATATATATATATATATATATATATATATATATATATATATATATATATATATATATATATATATATATATATATATATATATATATATATATATATATATATATATATATATATATATATATATATATAAGTAACGGCGACAGACAGTTGACGCCGACCAACAGGCAACGGCGACCTACAAGTAACGGCGACCGACAAGTGGCGGCGACCGACAAGTGGCGGCGACCGACAAGTGGCGGCGACCGACAAGTAATGGCGACCGATTAGTAACGGCGACCAACAAGTAAGTTGGTTAAGCCTATAGTAGGTCAGGTACATGTTACGGCGACCTACAAGTAACGGGGACTGAGTTGTTGTCGGTCGCCGTTACTTATAGGTCGCCGTTACCTGTCGGTCGCCGTTACTTATAGGTCGCCGTTACTGGTAAGTCGTCGTTACTTGTCGGTCGCCGTTACTTGTCGGTCGCCGTTACTTGTCGGTCGCCGTTACTTGTCGGTCGCCGTTACTTATCAGGACCTGACCTGACCTGGCCTGTCCTGTCCTGACCTGACTTGACCTATTATTGGCTTAACTGACCTGACTTATAATTGACTGAACTGACCTGACTTATTATTGACTGAACTGACCTGATATATTGCTGACTGAACTGACCTGACCTATTATAGGCTTAACTGAACTGACCTGACCTATTATTGACTGAACTGACCTGACTTATTATTGACTGAACTGACCTGACTTATTATTGACTGAACTGACCTGATCTATTGCTGACTGAACTGACCTGACCTATTATAGGCTTAACTGAACTGACCTGACCTATTATTGACTGAACTGACCTGACTTATTATTGACTGAACTGACCTGATCTATTGCTGACTGAACTGACCTGACCTATTATAGGCTTAACTAAACTGACCTGACCTATTAGTGACTGAACTGACCTGACTTATTATTGACTGAACTGACCTGACTTATTATTGACTGAACTGACCTGATCTATTGCTGACTGAACTGACCTGACCTATTATAGGCTTAACTGAACTGACCTGACCTATTATTGACTGAACTGACCTGACTTATTGACTGAACTGACCTGATCTATTGCTGACTGAACTGACTTGATCTATTGCTGACTGAACTGACCTGACCTATGATAGGCTTAACTGAACTGACCTGACCTATTATTGACTTAACTGACCTGACCTGACCTATCATATACCTAACTGAACTGACCTGACCTATTATAGATCAAACTGAACTGACCTGACCCATCACTGTCTTAACTGAACTGACCTGACCTGTTGTTGACTTCACTAAGCTGACCTGACATTTTATTGACTTAAGTGACCTCACCTGACATATTATAGACGTAACTGAACTGACCACGCCCTATTATTGTTGTCCTATTGCCCTCACTAGCGGCAAGTAACGGCGTCCTACAAGTAACGGCGACCTACAAGTAACGGCGACCTACAAGTAAAGGCGACCGACAAGTGGCGGCGACCTACAAGTAACGGCGACCGACAAGTGGCGGCGACCAACAAGTGGCGGCGATAGACAAGTGGCGGCGACCGACAAGTAGCGGCGATCGATAAGTAACGGCGACCGACAAGTAACGGCGACCGACAAGTAACGACGACTTACAAGTAACGGCGACCTGCAAGTAACGGCGACCAATAAGTGGCGGCGACCGACAAGTGGCGGCGACCAACAAGTGGCGGCAAGAATAAAGTTAACTGAACTGACCTGACCTATTATTGACTTAACTGACCTGACCTGACCTATCATATACCTACCTGAACTGACCTGACCTATTATAGATCAAACTGAACTGACCTGACCCATCACTGTCTTGACTGTCATCACTGAACGGACCTGTTGTTGACTTCACTGAGCTGACCTGACATTTTATTGACTTAAGTGACCTCACCTGACATATTATAGACGTAACTGAACTGACCACGCCCAATTATTGTTGTCCTTTTGCCCCCACTAGCGGCAAGTAACGGCGACCAACAAGTAACGGCGTCCTACAAGTAACGGCGACCTACAAGTAACGGCGACCTACAAGTAACGGCGACCGACAAGTGGCGGCCACCTACAAGTAACGGCGACCAACAAGTGGCGGTGACCAACAAGTGGCGGCGACCGACAAGTGGCGGCGACCAACAAGTGGCGGCGATCGATAAGTAACGGCGACCGACAAGTAACGACGACTTACAAGTAACGGCGACCTGCAAGTAACGGCGACCAACAAGTGGCGGCGACCGACAAGTGGCGGCGACCAACAAGTGGCGGCAAGAATAAAGTTACAACGACCTACAAGTAACGGCGACCGACAAGTGGCGGCGACCTACAAGTAACGGCGACCGACAAGTGGCGGCGACCAACAAGTGGCGGCGACCAACAAGTGGCGGCGATAGACAAGTGGCGGCGACCGACAAGTAGCGGCGATCGATAAGTAACGGCGACCGACAAGTAACGGCGACCGACAAGTAACGACAACTTACAAGTAACGGCGACCGACAAGTAACGACGACTTACAAGTAACGGCGACCTGCAAGTAACGGCGACCAATTAGTGGCGGCGACCGACAAGTGGCGGCGACCATCAAGTGGCGGCAAGAATAAAGTTACGGCGACCTACAAGTAACTGCGACCGACAAGTGGCGGCGACCGACAAGTAACGGCGACCGAGTTGTTGTCGCCGTTACTTGCAGGTCGCCGTTACTTGTAAGTCGTCGTTACTTGTCGGTCGCCGTTACTTGTCGGTCGCCGTTACTTATCGATCGCCGCCACTTGTTGGTCGCCGCCACTTGTCGGTCGCCGCCACTTGTTGGTCGCCGCCACTTGTCGGTCGCCGTTACTTGTAGGTGGCCGCCACTTGTCGGTCGCCGTTACTTGTAGGTCGCCGTTACTTGTAGGTCGCCGTTACTTGTAGGACGCCGTTACTTGTAGGTCGCCGCCACTTGTCGGTCGCCGTTACTTGTAGGTCGCCGTTACTTGTAGGTCGCCGTTACTTGTAGGACGCCGTTACTTGTAGGTCGCCGTTACTTGCCGCTAGTGAGGGCAAAAGGACAACAATAATTGGGCGTGGTCAGTTCAGTTACGTCTATAATATGTCAGGTGAGGTCACTTAAGTCAATAAAATGTCAGGTCAGCTTAATGAAGTCAACAACAGATCAGGTCAGTTCAGTTAAGACAGTAATAGGTCAGGTCAGGTCAGGTCAGGTCAGGTCAGGTCAGGTCAGGTCAGGTCAGGTCAGGTCAGGTCAGGTCAGGTCAGGTCAGGTCAGGTCAGGTCAGGTCAGGTCAGGTCAGGTCAGGTCAGGTCAGGTCAGGTCAGGTCAGGTCAGGTCAGGTCAGGTCAGGTCAGGTCAGGTCAGGTCAGGTCAGGTCAGGTCAGCTTAATGAAGTCAACAACAGATCAGGTCAGTTCAGTTAAGACAGTAATAGGTCAGGTCAGGTCAGGTCAGGTCAGGTCAGGTCAGGTCAGGTCAGGTCAGGTCAGGTCAGGTCAGGTCAGGTCAGGTCAGGTCAGGTCAGGTCAGGTCAGGTCAGGTCAGGTCAGGTCAGGTCAGGTCAGGTCAGGTCAGGTCAGGTCAGGTCAGGTCAGGTCAGGTCAGGTCAGGTCAGGTCAGGTCAGGTCAGGTCAGGTCAGGTCAGGTCAGGTCAGGTCAGGTCAGGTCAGGTCAGGTCAGGTCAGGTCAGGTCAGGTCAGGTCAGGTCAGGTCAGGTCAGGTCAGGTCAGGTCAGGTCAGGTCAGGTCAGGTCAGGTCAGGTCAGGTCAGGTCAGGTCAGGTCAGGTCAGGTCAGGTCAGGTCAGGTCAGGTCAGGTCAGGTCAGGTCAGGTCAGGTCAGGTCAGGTCAGGTCAGGTCAGGTCAGGTCAGGTCAGGTCAGGTCAGGTCAGGTCAGGTCAGGTCAGGTCAGGTCAGGTCAGGTCAGGTCAGGTCAGGGGTCAGGTCAGGTCAGGTCAGGTCAGGTCAGGTAGGTC